>CM052702.1:84965320-85015748 GCA_028551405.1 Uromys caudimaculatus
GGTTTTTTCCTTTAAATACCCCTGACTTCAGCTGCTCGGGGTCGAACCCCTCTGCCTCTGCGTAGGTTACACGTTTGACCCCAGTGCACTGGTCCTTCCGCGGCCCTTCCACTGCCCTTGAATTAAACCTCGTGTGATTGCAGCAAGGACAGTCTTTCGTGAGTTCTTGGGGGGTCGCTCCATCCCGAGACTTGAGTGAAGGTCTCCCCGACTTGGGGGGTCTTTCACCACCAGCAAGTCCAAGCTGCCAGGAAAGCAAGAGTCTCCCAGGACCCAAAAGCAATGAGATAAGATTAGCTGAAATGCCTGACAAAGAGGAGGGAGAACCTGTAGCAACGTCATCCAGAGGTTAGGCAAGGCCCCAGGTTGGGGGATGGGCTACCCATTCATCTCCAAATTTTTAACCCAGAATTGCTCCTGCCTAAAAGAAATAGGGAGACAAAATGTGGAGCAGAGACTGAAGGAAAGGCCATCCAGAGATTGTTCCACCTCAGGATCCATCCCAAACACAGAAACCAACCCAGACACTATTGCTGATGTTAACAAGTACTTGCTGACAGGAGCCTGATATAGCTGGCTCCTGAGAGGCTCTCCCAGAGCTTGAAAAATACAGAGATGGATGCTCGAAGCCACCCATTGGACTGAGCACAGGGTCTCCAATGGAGGATTTACAGAAAGGACTGAAGGAGCTGAAAGGGTTTGTAATCCCATAGGAAGAACAACAATATCAACCAACCAGATCCACCCCCCAGAGCTCCCAGGGACTAAACCACCAACCAAAGAGTACACATGATGTAACCCATGGCCCCACCAGTAAATGTAGCAGAGGATGGCCTTGTCTGGCATCAATGGGAGGAGAGGCCCTTGGTCCTGTCAAGATTTGATGCTCCAGTGTAGGGGAATGCTAGGTTGGGGAGGCAGGAGTGGGTGGGTGGGTGGGGGAGCACCCTCATAGAAGCAGGTAGAGGGAAAATGGGATAGGGGGTTTCTGGAGGGAAAACAGGGAAAGGGGATAACATTTGAAATGTAAATAAAGGAAATATCCAATAAAAATATTGTAAAGTTCACTTTGTGCATTATGTGCTGTTTTTCTTGAATTCAATTTACTGCAAAATTTAAGAATTTTCTATAAATAAATAAATGAATTTCTATTTAAAAACTGAAAGGAATGAAAAAATATACATAGATAGAAGAAAAATATTTAAGATCCTTATATTTTTATTGCCTTTTGGGGGAAGAAAAACTCATTTTAAACAGAAAGTGCAGATGTAAATAAAACACAAATAGTATCCAGGCAGAGCAGTGATGCAGGAGATTGCCTTTCAGCCCAGAGCTTCATCAGTGCTAAAGTGCTGATTCCAGAAGGGAAGCAGAGCTAGCTTGCCATATTAAATATGAAGACTACATAGTTCTGCCCTTGTAAAAATAGGTCAGGCTTCAAAAGAGACGTTTTTATGCTCAAACTTACAAAACAATTCTCATGGGTGTTGTTTTGCTTACTTAGTTTTAGCTGCATTTGCTACAGGTGAAATTTGAAAGATTTAGGGGACTAGCTGGAGGCAGAAGTCATCATGGCTAATGCAGTTCTATTCTAGCTGTTTCTAAATCAGGAATAAGGTGAAAGAAAAACAAACTGAAAAAAAAAAAAGCATAGAGTAGTTGATATGAGTGTAGTGGGACTTTAACTGTACCAGAGTTATTTTATACTATGTTGTACTTTGCCTGTTCCTTGCCTTTGAAGTATCACAGGCAAATAGAACCTGTTCCAACTTATTTCTTGACTGGACAAAAAAGATTCCCAGATGCCCATAATCCTATGTTCGTACAGCACCTTCTCTTTCTCCAATTCCCAATACAATATCATATGGCATTCTCTGAAGCCAATTGACAGAGGAAGAAAAACCCTAGTATTCTCTTTATATTATCATCTATCGACCTAGTTTATAGATAGCTCTATATGACACACAGAAAAGGACAAATAAGCTCTTCCATTCTTGCCTGTTCATTAAGAATAATGGTTAAGGAAAAGTTCCCAGTAGTGGTAGAATTAGATGAGGCATCTTGTTGTACCCATCTCTTGAGAGAGGAAATAGCCAACTAGATGATTAAAAACTGATTCATAGGCTATAGCTATTTTGGATTTGAGTGAATGGTCTGTGACTCATAAGGAACATGATAATAAAATTGATCACAAAAGATTAAGAAAAGAGATGTATGGAAAGATTTTTCAGCCTGACAAAAGTAGAGAATTTGTGCTCTCTGTCCATTCTCAACAAATTTAGCAGAGAATTACCTTGATAGCCAATTGTATAGGATCACCCACTCTGGATGCCAGTCAACTTCATTGCCTAGATATCCCTGTTGTGCAAAAATGGCTCTGACAATCGTGTTGAAGTTATGAAGGAGTTTAGCGTCATGGACTTCTGCTCACCAAAGGAGGTGAGGATGTGGTCACATGCAAGTCCTCATGTATAGGACTAACTATAGAGTTATTTTATAAGAGTTACCTTATTCCTGATTTAGAAACAGATAGAATAGAGTTTCATTAGCCATGATGACTTCTGCCTCCAGCTAGTCCCCTAAATCTTTCAAATTTCACCTGTAGTAAATGCAGCTAAAACTAGGTAAGCAAAACAACACCCATGAGAATTGTAAGTTTGAGCATAAAAACGTCTCTTTTGAAGCCTGACCTATTTTTACAAGAGCAGAACTATGTAGTCTTCATATTTAATATCAAAAGCCATCTATAGACAGATTGGCTATCAGAAATGGACAATAGTTATTGTCCCCATATCACACCCTAATAATAGTCAACTCAATTTTGAGAAGTCCGCATCCACATGTAGGTATCCATCTTCTAAGTGTTCCTCTCCTTTCTTGATAATCCTTTTTAATTCTTTGTTTGGCTTTGAGCCTGATAGAGATGTCTCCTGAAAGCCTCTGCCAGAGCCTGACAAAAACAGAGGCAGATGCTCACAGCCAACCATTGGACTGAACACAGGGTCTCCAATGGAGGAGTTAGAGAAAGAACTGAAGGAGCTGAAGGGGTTTGCAACCCTATAGGAAGAACAACAATATCAACCAACCAGACTCCCCAGAGCTCCCAGGGACTAAACCACCAACCAAAGAGTACACATGGAGACACCCCTGGTTCCATCAGCATATGTAGCAGAGGTTGGCCTTGTTGGACATCAGTGGAAAAAGAGAACTTTGGTCCTGTGAAGGCTTGATGCCTCAGTGTAGGGGAATGCCATGGTGGAGAGGTGGGAGTGGGTGGTTGGGGGTGCATCCTCATAGAAGCAGGGGTGGAGGGATGGGATAAAGATTTTCTGGAGGGGAAACCAGGAAAGGGGATAATATTTGAAATGTAAATAAAGAAAATATCCAATAAAATTAAAATAAAATTAAAGAAAATGAAGTCCACCTTGAAATAGCACTAATTCCTGGGATTATCAACAAGGTATCTAGTGACAGTTTGGTTAGAGTGTGCCACTTCTATCAGGACAGAGGTATCATTTTGTTCTTCATACAGTAGGCACTTACTCTGGGTATAGATTTTTCTTATCTGCACATACTGTTTTGGCCAATATACTCATTCATGTACTTACAGAAGACTATTCTATGTAACATGTCTTCTGACCAAGGATCACATATTTTACATATAGAAGTTCAGCAATGTGTCATGCTTATAAAATTTACTGATCTTACTCTGTGGCCTGCCAACTTAATGCAGCTGGCACAAAACATTACTGAATGGACCTTTGATGGCTCGATTGCAGTAGAAGACAGCCTTATCTTAGAAGACTGGAACAAGGGTTATTAGATTCTCTCTTTGAATTGTCATGCCCTGCCATTAAATCAATGGAAACCTATAACAACCCATCCAAACTTAGTTTAAAATACCTCTCTAGAACTGAAAAAAAATATGACTAGAAAATTTGTAGAGGAACACAACTAGTTACACATATGGAAGGTTATAGAATGTGAGCTATAATCACCCTTATTTTATTATGAATATATTTTTGTAACTATATATACACATATGAAATAGATACCTATGTTTTCTTTCCTCTATTATCCCCTTCACATATAATATAAAGGAACAGTTTTTATTTTTGATAATATTAGATCATGATATTCAAGATGCTAAACATTAGAAGCATACAACTCAAGCACTTCACTTGAGTAAAATGAATGGAGTAAGTTTAACTACAAAGGGAATCATTATATCATATTAGGCATATGTACATCTAATTGGTGACTTTGGTTAAGATTAAGTGTGTTGCTTCAGGAAATGTATACAGATGTCAGGTCAACAAGGTATACACTCATGGTGTGTAATTTTATGTTTTAATTTAGCTAGGATAAGAGACATTCAGATAGCTGATAAAGCATTATTTATGGATACATCTATGAGAATGTTTCTAGAAGGGAATACAATTTTGATTTACCTTTGTAAAGCTGTTGTACCTTTGTCAAAGAAAGATATTATTCTTCTCAAGGCCAGCTTTGACACCACAGGGTTAACTGAGGAGGGCCAAGTATGGTTATTGGGGATTGGAGTCTGTGCTAATAGCAGCCCACAGTGGTGCCAGCACTGGTAGAGCTAATGGGGGCAGGTTCAACGGAGGCTGCTGCCTATGGCATCCAATGACTAATCATTCAGCAGACTTTTCTCTGAGGGAATAAAGCTTGATTCATTGGGGCCGTCATTCTTTGTGACCAGCAAGAAACTCTCCGAACACTTTAAATTCTTTGGGGACCACCTAAAAGGAGGAGAGAAAATGGGAGAGGATCACACACACACACACACACACACACACACACACACACACACTGAATGGATAAAATAAGACAAGCTCCAACAACTTCACACATACACAGACAGACAGACAGACATATTGGGTGGATAAAGCAAAGTTCCAACAAGCAGGCTTCAACCATTTTACACATACACATATATTCATATACGCATAGTATATACACATATATGTATATACACGTACACACATACAAACATACATGCACACATGTATGCATGTATATGAATATATATATTTGGCGGATGAAGCAAACTCCAGTGAGCTGGCTCCAAGAAGTTGATTTTTCCTCTTGACCTTTTTATACCATGTAAGACCATGTTTTCTGTGTAAGAAAAAGATTACCTCATAGCCACAAGTTACACATTCTCTAAAAACAATCACCAAAAAACATATTCTTCTAAAAAACAGATTAAAGCCACTTATAGAAAAGGAAATTCCAACAGGATCATTGATTATGTATTCTTCTTTTGAAATTTATACCTAACAAACATTTTCCATCTGTCTTTCTCTCCACAAGTTCAATGTATCCCCAAAGCAATAATTCTTTTGTCATTGATTAACAAAGTTTTTTTTTTATTTTTCTTTTTTTTCTTTTATTTTTGATACTTTATTTACATTTCCAATGTTTCCCCTTTTCTGGGTCTCCTCTTTGGAAGCCCCCTATCCCCTCCCCATCCCTACCTCTATGAGGGAATTCCGCCTCCCACCCACACGCCCACACATGCCCCTATTCCCACCTTGACATTCCCCTTTACTGGGGCCTCTAACACCCTCAGGCCCAAGGGCCTCTCCTCTCTCCCTGATGGCCATCGAGGTCGTCCTCTGCCTCATATGTGGTCCGAACCATGGGTCCATAGATGTGTATTCTTTGGTTGGTGGTCCAAACTTCAGGATGACCGGGGGGGGGGGTGTCAGGCCCATTGGCGCTGTTGCTCCCTCCATGGGGGTTTAGATATTCCCAGAACACTTACACCTTGACATGATTCACGAAGTTTAAGCGAGCCAAGTTTATAGTAGCAAGTTTGTTCCTATGCTCAGCTGGTGACAATTTATATTTACAAAGAAACAGATCATCACCTACTTACTTATTTTTAAACTGAACAAGACTTAATTTTGAAGACTTGTTCAGCTAAACTGGCCAATCATCTATGCTCACAATAGAATTGTTTACTCTTTATTGCCAGGAACCACCTCTGGCCTTTGGTGGTTTAATCAGTACTGAGGTGGAATACTGAGTGAGTCAGATGAAAGTCAAAGACTGATGTAACTCTCTCTAGTTTATGCCAATTCTCTCTTAATATTTTGTGCCTAAATGTTGCTGGTTTCTTACTATTCTGTGGCTAAATGCAGCTGGTTTCTGGTAATAACCTCCTGCTAGCAGCAGCTGGGGATGAAGAAAAAAAAGGCTTAGTTGCTAGGACTTAGTTTTCTTCTCTGGCTCAAGGACCCCTTCCTGGCCAGGTGAGATGCCTGGAACCCATTAACTGTTTGTGACCCAGAGAGAAAAAAGAAAAGAAGAGAATGAAAGAAGTAAAAGAAAATTCGTGCCTCCAGAAAACACTCCCTCACTCTGGATGAAGCAGAAAAATTAAGTTCAACAAATGTTATTCTGTTTTCAGTATATATACTGTCTCTAAAAAGTTACCTCATACAACTATCAGATAAAACTGTCATAGCAGGATAATTGATTACATCATTTTCTAAATACTTTTACATTCCAACAAGTTCATAATAGGTCTAAGTTAAGTTTAGGCTATAATTCAAGTCAAAGATCAGTAAGACGTAATGAATAACAGGAGAATTGTTTACATTTCTTTCCATTAAGACTAATATTTGACTAAATATTCATTATCTGTTACTAGCCCCATAATTTCATTATAAGTTTAAAGCTATAATTTTTACATCACAAGTTAGCACAGCTTTGTCAAGAGACAAATGGTTTGCCTCGTGTCTTAGGAGTTTTGTATAGATAAACTAATCGATATTTTATTTTTTGTATTTGCACCTACAATAAATTGTCCATTCCAAGTTTATGACCTGTACCTACCAGATAGTGGTCTCAGAGCTAACATAGAAGGAATGTTTTCGCTGATTGTAAATTTGTTCCAAGCCTGCTTCCTTGTCCTAGTGGAATTAGGTCATGACACGTGATAGTTTACAGAGCTCTATTTGCAACTTTAATTCTATAGAGAGCTCAAAATTCTTGTGTAAATTTGGGAGTTCTATAAAATCATTATCAGGAATTATGAGCTCACCAATTTTTTCTATACAGCAATACTACAAGAGAGTACATCTTTATGTTAATTTGCAGAAAATCTGCCCAATAGGTTGGGCTAATGTCCAGAAATCATTAGGTTATGTAATAGTGACAGGAAAGGCATATCGATGGCAAAAAAACAATCCTGGAATGAAGTCTCTAAAGACCTTGAATTCTTAGAGCTCATCTGTCACAGACATGCAAAATGGTGGTCCATTTCCAGAAAATATGCTTATTTGTCTTTCACCTTTCCTAGATGGCTTCTGACACTTTATTTATAACCCAGTCTTTTCATGATGTACACTGAAACCTGTGCCTGTGACCACATCCCTAGATCACAAGATCCAGGAACTCAGACTCAATTTAGAAAGAACATTTGCTTTGATCATTAACTTGTTCCAAGCCTATTTTCGTTGCCACTACAATTATGTGCTTGTAATGTTTCAAAGCTCATCGTACTCCTCTTTCTAACTTATGCAGCTCTTGTTCTTTTATGAGGAAAGGTCACATTCTATTCTTGATTCTAACTGGAAACTTTTTATCAACTACCTGTAACTTTCCAAAAACATTTAACTCAAACTAACTTCCTAAAATTACTTAAACCAAACCAGAGAATCTATAAATTCATTAATTTAAATTAAACCAGGGATTCGTTGATTAATCTAAGCAGCATTATCTCAAGAACATTCATCTTCATGTTGATCTGCAGGAAACTTGCTCAACAGAGTGGGTGGTCGCTCTGGAAGGAATCACACCGGGAGAGAGGCAGATGGTTTCCCCATGCCCAGTCATACTATGTCAGACATATGAGGAATAGAGCAATGACAAACAGGAGAAGACACATCAGTAGCAAGAAGCAGCCCTAGCATGAAGTCCCTAGGCCAATGCTTCTCTAGAGTACACCCATGGCAACCAAGCAACATGGTGGGCTATCTCTAGGAAGCTTACTTGCCCACTGCAGCTCTTCATTCATGGCATTATTTAATAAATTTAAGTATAAGTTCAAAAAAAAAAAAGCAGCAAAAGATAAATTCTCTCATTAATATGGGACTATCTTTGTCTGCCTTCAAACATAGATTTTTACATCTATGCTCATATTCCCACTCTGCCTGCTATCCCTGACTGCTTCTCAGACTTTTATCTTTAAATTTCAGGTAATATCAATGACTCTTCCCTTTTTAGGCCTTTAAATTCAGATTGACTTAATACCAACTTTCCTAGTTCTTTAATTTACTCACAGCATACCAAGAAACTTCATTTCCTCTATAGTTAGATAAGACAGCTTTTAAAATAAATAGTATATATCTATAGATATTCTGTTGGTTCTGTTTAGACTTTATTATATACTCAAACAACTAAAAGCTATTTCCATAACTAAGGTGCATCTCAAAGTTAACATGTATAAAACTAAATTTTATTTTATACACTTTTCAGTCTTCATAGTATAGTAAGCACCAACCGAAAAGTTCATATTTTACTATTAATTTTTACTGGCTAATTTAACTACATTAAAGTTATCCTATAGTGTAGTTTATATTCCCTTCAAATTATTCCAAAATAAAAATTACTTATGATTTATAATATATGAAGTGTTTAAAGATTTTTTCTTTGAAATTATGAATAACATATTTCCTTGTTAAAATAATTTCTATTCTTAGCTAACTAAGTCAAGAACAAAATGAAAAATATAAGAAATTATATTCCTCTATATATAGAAACTCATAGACTACTAATAAATCTTTATAACAGGGTTTATCTGAGTTAATAGATTCAAATTCATTCATTCATATAAACTATGAACAAACTTAGAAAAAAATGCCTGCCACTTACATAAAGAGTAAATAGCGTCTAAGAGTAAAATTGTTTCAAAAACATTTTCTTTTAATATATTTTGTAGAAAAAACAAATATTTTATTATTATTATTATTATTATATTATTATTATTATTTTTTTTTTTACAGTCTAGTCCACCCTCCAACTGTTTCTCAGCCCATTCCTCCTCCCCATCTCCAAGAGGATGTCCCCACCACCCCTACCCCACGAGACCTCCCCATTCCCTGGGGACTCAAGTCTCTCATGTGTTAGGTGCATCTTCTCTCACTGAGGTCAGATCAGGAAGTCTACTCTAGTATATGTGTCGGGGGCCTTGTATCAGCTAGTGTATGCTGCCTGGTTGGTGGCTCAGTGTCTGAGAAGTCTCAGGGGTCCAGATTAATTAAGACTGCTGGTCTTCCTATGGGGTCACCCTCCTCCTCAGCTTCTTCCAGTCTTTCCCTAATTAAACCAGAGCAGTCCCTAGCTTCTATCTATTGGTTGTGTGTAAGTATCTGACTCTGACACTTTCAGCTGCTTCTTGGGCCTCTCTGGGGGCAGCCAGCTATGCTCCTGTCTGTAACACACTATAGCACCAGTGTCAGCCCTTGGAGACTCCCCTTGAGATGGATCACAATTTGGGCTGGTCACTGAACCTCCTTTCCCTCAGTTTCTTCTTCTGTTTTGTCCCTGCAGTTCTTTTAGGCAGAAACAAGTCTGGGTCAGAGGTTTTGACTGTGGGATGGCAACCCCATCCCTCCACTTGATGCCCTGTTTTTCTACTGGAGGTGGGCTCCACAGGTTTCCTCTCCCCACTGTTGGTCATTTCATCTAAGGTCCTTCCTTAGAATGGCCATTTTTTACTATGTAAATTCTGCCAATCTGTAAGCATGGGAGATCTCTCCATTTTCTGAGGTCTTCTTCAATTTCTTTTTTGAGATGCTTGAAGTTTTTGTCATACAATTCTTTCACTTGCTTGGTTAAAGCCACACCAAGATATTTTATATTATTTGTGACTATTGTGAACAGTGTTGTTTCCCCAATTTCTTTCTCAGCCCATTTAACATTTGTATGTATAAAGGAAGGCTACTGATTTATTTGAGTTAATTTTATATCCAACCACTTTGCTGAAGTTGTTTATCAGCTGTAGTAGTTCTCTGGTAGAATTTTGGGGGTTGGTTAAGTATACTATCATATCACCTGCAAATAGTGATACCTTGGATTTTCTTTGCCAATTGATCTCCTTTTGCTGTCTTATTGCTCTAGCTAGAACTGCTAGTACTATAGTGAATAGATATGGGGAGAATGGATAGCCTTGTCTTGTCCCTGATTTAGTGTCCCTGATTTTATCACTCCATTCAATTTGATATTGGCTGTTGGTTTGCTGTATATTGCTTTTATTATGTTTAGGTATCAGCCTTGAGTTTCTGATATCTTCAATACTTTTAACATGAAGGGGTGTTGTATTTGGTCAAATGCTTTTTCAAACGCCAATGAAATGATCATGAGAATTTTTCTTTGAGTTTTTCTATATAATAAATTACATTAATGGAATTTGATATACTGAACCAATCTTGCATCCCTGGGGTGAAGCCTACTTGATCATGTTGAATGATCATTTTGATGTGTTCTTGGATTTGGTTTAAGAGAATTTTGTTGAGTATTTTTACATCGATATTCATAAGTGAAATTAGTCAGAAATTCTCTTTTTTTGTTAGGTCCTTGTATGGTTTATGTATCAGAGTAATTGTGGCTTCATAGAATGAATTAGGTAGGTTCTTTCTGTTTATTTTATGAAACAGTTTGAGGAGTGTTGTGTATTAGCTCTTCTTTGGGAGTCTGGTAGAATTCTATACTAAAGCCCTCTGGCCCTGGACTTTTTTTGGTTGGGAGGTTTTTAATGACTTCTCTTTCCTTAGGGGACATGGACCTGTTTAAATAGTTTATCTGTTCTTGCTTTAAATTTGGTTCGTGGTATATGTCTAGAAAATCATCCATTTCATCTAGATTTTCCAGTTTGGTTGATTATAGGCTTTTGTAGTAGCATCTGATGATTTTTTTTGAATTTCCTCAGTTTCTGGTTTTATGTCTCCCTTTTCATTTCTGATTTTGTTAATTTGGATGCTGTCTCTGAGCTCTTTAGTTTGTTTGACTAGGGGTTTACCTATCTTGTTGATTTTCTCAAAAAATCAGCTTTGGGTTTTGTTCATTCTTTGTATTTTTGTCTTTGTTTCTATTTGGTTGATTTCTGCCCTGAGTTTGACTATTTCCTGCCATCTACTCCTCTTGGCTGTGTTTGCTTCTTTTTGTTCTAGAACTGTCAGGTGTGCTGTTAAGTTGTTAGTGTAGGATCTCTCCAATTTCTTTACCAAGGCTCTTGGTGCTATGAATATAGAAAATTATAAGTGATTATTATGCAATAAATTAAAATGGCAGTGTAATTTTTATGAAGATAATCAACTTGCTTTCTGATTCAATTGCAGGTATACTCCTCAGGAGAGAATTCATGTCTAGTAGTATAGTACCATAAATCCCAGTGTGGAGGCTACTACTGTTGTTCTGTCAAATGTATATGATGAATCAATCACATTACTTTCTAAATAAGCAAATATCTTCCTGATTTCCCAATATTTATATTTATTACTAGACTTGTGTTGTACTCTGAAAGGTTAGGGGAGCTTGATTTGTTTGTATGAAATAGTTACTGCAGAGACACATAAATGGTTATGTTTAAAATAAGTGAAAAATGAGTGCTCAGTGATAAATGGGACAGCTGCATGCCCCCTTCAAGGACCAAGTGTCATCAGAGACGATAGAGCAGAAAGAGTATAAGGGCAAGAATGAAGGATGGAATGTGTGGGATGCTTCCTGGCATGATATTGCCATTGCACTCTTGAATTCTGAGCAGCTGTGACTGCATGTACAAGATTGGGCCCAACAACATGCCATCATATAGAAAAGAGAAGCTTATGAGGTCTTGCCTCTCCTAGGCATCTATTGGTAGTTCATCATTAGTCAGAGAGAGCCAATATCATCAGTGATATAGTCATTGATATGTTGTCCATACTACTGTAAATAATGTCTCACCCATGCTTCTATAGATACCTTAACTAAACTCATTTTCTCACCAAAAATGAGTTTCAGGAAGTTACTTTCAGGAAACCATGAAAGTAAAAGAAAGACTAGGGTGTAAAAAGGGAATCACTAGAAGTGGAAGGGGGACAAAAATGTAATGGGTAGATAGATATGATCAAAATACATGTATCTTTATAAAATCAAGAGACTACATGTGAAAGGAAATAGAAATGCTTTCTGAGACTGTTTAAATTCACTTAATATGGCTTTCACCAGTTGCACTCATTTTTCCATAAGCAACATATCTTTATCCTTTGTTATGGCTGAAGAAAATTCTATTGAATGTATCCAACATATATTCTTTATCCATATCTCCATCATTGGATATCTAGGCTTCCTTCCCTGGAGGCCCACCATGCAGGAAGAACTATGGTACACAACTGAGCTTTCTTGAGACAGCACACTTTTTTGTTCAGCTACAGTGGGTGCACTCTGGGAAAACATGGCCCCAGAGACTTCTTCCAGGATTGCTTCTTGTTATGGTGTGCTTTCTCGTGTTTGTCATTGCCATATTCCTCATTTATTTGGCTTGGTGAGTGTGGGAGTTCCTCAATGCCTATAGCCTGGTGTGATTTCTTCATAGGTGATAGCCTCCTCTGTTAGGCAATTCCTGAAAATAAACATGAGGTTGAAAGTCCTTGAGAACAGGCTATTTAGATGAATTAACAATTTCATAGAATTCCTGGTGTGATTTAAGTCGTTTTAGGAAGCTAGCTTGATTTAAATAATTGTGGGAAGTTAGGGTAGTTGATAGAAAGTTTCAAGTTAAAATGAAGAATAGAACATGCCTATTTCTTGGCATATAGAATGGCAAGAGATTCATGTATTAGAGAAAATATACAATGAGGTAATTGTAGTAGAAAAGAAAAAAATTAGACTTTGGACAAGTTAATGATCAAAGAAAGCATTCACTCTAGGTTGGGCCTGAGTTCCTTGGTCTTGTGATCTAGGAATGGGGTAACAGGGTTTTGATGTACACCATTGAATGAAAAGGTTATGAACAATGAATAAACAGTCTATTGTGAATATAAGAAAAGATTATTAGCCAATTTAGTCAACCAAGACTTCATAAATAAGATGTAAACCAAATGACTTGTTCCTTAGCAAATACAGATTGTCATCAACCAAACATAGGAGAAGCTTGCTACTGTAGACTTGGTCTACTTCAACTTCATTAATTTATGACAAGAGAATTATTCCTTTGAGGTTAGAATGAGTTTTTGGAGAGAAAGTTGAGAAATTTTTAGATATAAGTTTCCAAAAAGGAATATATAACCGATAATGCTGTTATAATTTCCTCTTGTGTAATTATTTTAATCTGTTTTTGTAGAGCATGTTGTTATAGTGATTATTTCTAGAAAATGAATACTTTTGGTTATGAGGTGATTTTACATAGAAAACCTTTGTCATAGATGTTATAAAAAGTGTTAAGTGAAAAAATAAAATTCTGGAGCCTGCCTTTATTTCAACCATGCAGTGTGTGTACACATGTGCTTGAGCATGTGTGTGTGTGTGTGTGTGTGTGTGTGTGTGTGTGTGTGTGTGTGTGTGTGAATTTGATCCCCTCCATTTTTCTCTTCTCTAATCACTGGCTGCCATAGTAGTGAGTGAGACACACCCCTATCAGCCCCTTATAGTGCTGATCCCCATCAGCTGATTTTGGCATTGACCCAAATTGCCAAGCCTACACCTCACTGCCTGACTCAGTTTATCCTGTGGTATCAAACTCGGTATTTGACACTTTGCTTCTTAGTTATTAAGACTAGTACACCAATAAACATTGGTAGGGAAATCTCTTTCTGATATGGTTACTTGGGGACCTTTGGTCAAATGTCCCAAAGTTATTATCTGGGTCATATGGGGGACTTTTGATTTAATTTTTTTTTATAAATTTCTTTTTTAATTAATACATTTATTTTTTTGTTTTCAATACATCCCAACCACAGCTTCCCCCCATTCATCCTTCCCAATATCCACCCCATTATTGTTTCCACCTCCTTACTCTCCCACAGATCTACTACTACCCTGTTTCCCTTCAGAAAAGAGCATGGTATCAACTGAACATGGCATAACAAGATACAATAATACTAGGCAAAAACCTAAATATCAAGGTTAGAAAAGGAAACCCAGTAAGAAGAAAAGGGTACCAAGAACAGATGAAAGCGTCAGAGATGCCACCATTCCCATTATTAGAAATCTCCCAAAACACCCAAATAACAATTATAACATAAACATAGAGGACCAAGTTGGGCCTATACAGGCTCCCTGATTGCTGCTTCAGTCTCTATGAGCCACATAAGCCCTATCTAGATGATGTCTATGGACTGTGTTCTCCTAGTGTCCCTGACAACTTAGGCTCCTGCAATTCTTTTCACCCTCTTTTGAGGGGTTCCCTGAGCTCCAAGGGGAAGGACCCAATGGAGATCTCCAAAGTAGGCTATCTCTTCACCTGTTTGGCTATGGGTCTTTGTATTTGTTCCCATCAGCGGCTGGAGAAAGCCTCTCTTATGACGATTGGGATAGGCACCATCAGCCATATTTATAACAGTCAGAAGCTGGAAACAACACAGATGTCCCTCAGCAGAGGAATGGATACAGAAAATGTGGTACATTTACACAATGGAATACAACTCAGCTATTAAAAACAATGACTTCATGAAATTCGTGGGCAAATGGATGGAACTCGAAAATATCATCCTGAGCAAGGTAACTCAGTCACAAAAGAACAAACATGGTATGTACTCAATAATAAGTGGATATTAGCCCAAAAATTTGGAATACCCAAGTTTCACTTCACAGTAACCGTTGGACTGAGTATGAGGTCCCAGTTGGAGGAGTTGGAGAAAGGACTGAAGGAGCTGAGGGAGTTTGCAGCCCCATGGAGGGAGCAACAGTGTCAACTGGCCTGACCCCCCCCCCCCCCGTGCTCCTGGAGACTGGACCACCAATCAAAGAATACACATGGAGGGACCCATGGTTCGGACCACATATGTGGCAGAGGAGGGTCTTGGCCATCAGGGGGAGGAGAAGCCCTTGGGCCTGAGGGTGTTAGAGGCCCCAGTATAGGGAAATGCCAAGGTGGGAAGACAGGAGTGGGTGGGCAGGTAGGTGGGGGAGCACCCTCATAGAGGCAGGGGGAAGGGGAAGGGGATAGGGGGTTTCCAAAGTGAAGACCTGGAAAGGAAAAAACATTTGAAATGTAAATAAAGTATCAAAAAATTAAAAAATAAAAGAAAGAATATCATTAGAAATGATTGATTTCTTTCTATTATTGGTCTCTAGGCTATCCAGCCTCTCATTCTTTGTTCCCTGGGCAACATTATGAATGTGCTCCCTCTTATTGCTTGGGCCTCAAGTCAGAGTAGTCAGTGGTTGGCCACTTCCACAAGTTCTTCCGGTGGGATTGCAGATTGAAGCTTTTGTGGATGGAATGATGTCCCAGTCCCACAACTGGAAGCCTGATTCCGGAGGGTGGCCACCTCAGGCTCTGAATGCTCCATTACTAGGAGTTCTAGCTGGGGTCATCCTCATAGAACCCTGGAATTTTCTATTGCATTAGGTTTTCACACTGGGCTCTGCTCTCTTTCAGAGTCCTCCAGTTCTAGTCATTGCTCCTCATATTCTCTCTTTTAATCCTGCTCCCCCTGCTCCCTCTTATCTCTCCTGTTCCAATTTCCATCTGCCCCAGTCTACACACAAAATCTATTGTATTTCCCCTTCCCTAGGAGATCCATGTTTCCCCGTAGGGGCACTCCTTGTTACTTAGACTTTTGGTTCTGAACATTGTAGCATACTTTTCATTTAATTAACAGCTATTATACATTTATGAGTACACAACATGTTTGTCTTCTGGTCAGGGTCACTCAGAATGATTTTTTTCTAGTTTCATCCATTTACCTGCAAATTTCATGATGTCATTTTTTTTTAAAGAGCTGAGTAAATGCAAACACATCTTTCTGCGTTCTTCCATTGAGGAACATCTGGGTTGTTTGAAATTTCTAGCTATTATTAATAAAGCTGCTATGGGTGTGGTTGAGTAAGTGTCCTTGTGGTAGGATGGAGCTTCCTTTGGCTTTATGAATGATATAGCTGGGTCTTGAGGTAGATTGATTCCCAGTTTTCTGAGGAACTGCCATGTTGATTTTCACAGTGACTGTGCTAGTTTGTACTTCCATCATCAGTGGAGAAGTGTTTATCTTGCTCCACATCCTTGCCAGAATGAGCTGCCCTTTGTGTTATTGATTTTAGCTAGTCTGGCAGTTGTATGATGAAATCTTAATGTAGTTTTGATTATTAATTTCCTGATTGTTAAGAATGTTGAATATTTTTTGTTTCTTGGCCATTTATGTTTAATTAATCCTTAATTCTCTATCTAGAATTCTCTGTTTAGATTTGTACCCCAATTTTTAATAGGATTATTTGTTTTTTTTTTTTTTTGATATCTGGTTTCTTGAATTATTTATATATTTTGGATATTAGCCCTCTGTCAGACATAGATTTGGTGAAAAATTTTTCCCCTTTTGTAGGCAGTCATTGTTTCCTATTGACAGAAGCTTTTCAGTTTTATGAGGTCTCATTTATTAATTTTTGATGTTAATGCCAGTACTATTGCTGTTCTGTTCAGGAAGTTCTTCAGATAGTATAAATCTTTTGCCCCTTTGTGAATTTCTTACATAAATACTATATGAAATTTACATAAACTTTACTTTTCTTGCTATTGCTATATCCTTTCAACTTCTCATGTTTGTGATTTCTTCTTTTACAAATTTTGTTGCTACACACACACTCATACATTTAATATGCATATTCATATATATACACACTTATACAGACCCCCCACCCCAACCCCACGTGTGACCTACGGAGCCCACTTACTGCTTTTCTTATACGCATGTGCTAAAGGTTGACCACTTGTGATTGGAAAACCTTTGAGATGGCTTTCATCCTCAACAAGATGATACTTCCTCTCTCCACAGACACTGCTTTCCTGTAGCTCTTTATCTTGCGGTGAGGTCTTGTGAAATTTCATCCATTTACATTGTCCTGTTGACTGATGTCATTATGCAGATCTTGTTGAAGTCATCATATTGTTGAGATTTCATGGATACAGCAGCATCTTTGTTATATCTAGAAGACCCTTTCTTCTTGCAGGAGTCATTTATATAGATTGTATTTTACCAATGCTTCAGTAAAGTGCTGAGAGCATCTCCATTCTCTCTGCTGCCTATGTATGCAACTCTTTCCACTTTTCCTTCTTCCTTTTTTTCTTTAAAAAATGTCTGCTATTTATTTATCTAGTTTAATTCACAAAACACAGTTAATGCTGCCCATATGGGCATGAAAAATAAACATGTGGCCACATTTCTAAAAATATGGCTCTCTGTGCACCAACAGACATCAATTGCCAACAGCTCCTCTACTTGGAGGTGCGGCCTCCAGAGGCTGTGCCTCGCTCTATTTTTAAATATCCTTTTAATTGTTTGAGAGTGCCATATATGTATATAATGTGTTTGATCAAATCCATACCCATTGCCTCCTATCTAGTTCCTTCCATTTCCCTCCTAGATTTCAGTGCTATTATTATTATTATTATTATTATTATTATTATTATTATTTACATCTAAAATGTTTCCCCCTTTCCCTGTCCCTCCTTGAAGTGTTCTTCCCCTATCCCCTTCGCCTCTGACAGGGTGCACAACCCCCAGAAATTCCTCCTCCCTGAGACTTCAAGTCTCTACAAAATTAGGTGCATCCTCTCCCACTGAGTTAAGACAAGTCAGTCCTCTGCTACATGTGTACTGGGGGCCTTGGGCCAGCGCACGTATGCTCTTTGGTTGGTTGTTTAGTTTCTGGGAGCTCCCAGGGTTAGTTGACACTGTTGGTCTATTGGTTGCCTATAGGGTTGCAATCCCCTTCACCTCTTTCAATCCTCCTTCCAGCTCTTCCATAGGGATATGCATGCAGACAGGAGCCTAACATAACTGTCCTCTGGGAGACTCTATCCAGCAGCTGACTGAAACAGTCGAAGATATGCCCAGCCAAAATAATTAATAAAAAAGAAAATAAATAAATGTAAAAAGAAGACATAAAAAAGTCTGCTATCTTTTTCTGAAGCATTCTGTCATAAATAAGCTCATTAATTGCCATTGAAATGAGGAGTCCTCCACATAACCCAACTCTTCTGATATCCGTTGCCCAGTTTTCTTCAGGTTTTCCCCTGAATGCTTTAGGAGACCATTCTTGCATATCATCTCCCATCTTAGATTTCAACTAGGAGAAATCTTGTCTTCAAGGAATCCTTATTAATTTCTAGACATTTGTGGTTGTCAAAATGAAAGTAAGTGGTCACTTCACTGGCATTTAGTTTGTAAGGACCAGGTATGATAGTGACCTTCCACAGTACACATAACTGCTCCCCCAAACAAAGAGCTGTCTATCCTACAATGATAATAGTGCAAAATTTGAGAGAACTTCTGCTAAGCAACTACATTACACAGCATGTCACAGTCTAAGGATAGCAAGAGCCCTTCTGTATGACGACTGCTCAAGCCAACTCTGCTTCTTATGCTCTTTGAGCACGATGACAAACAGGAGAGTTGAGTGAGAGGAGCAGCTTTCAAGAATGAAGCAACAAGCCTTAGACCATATTTTAGAACATGAAACAAAGGATGAAATATCACTAGAATATCAGTATATAAAAACTTTCCATAAAAATAGTATAACCATCATATTTGTTGTATATGGGCATACAGTACCTGCTCTCAAAGCTCCACTGTGGAAACTGTATTTAGAAAAACATAGTTTATAAAGCTAGTCATATGACTTGTTCATAGTATTCCAAAATTACATACCTGTATTCTTCCTATTGCAATATGAATTTTATAAAATTATTCACTCTTCTGAGCCATAATTTTAAGATATCATGAGTCATTATAATTATTTTCTTTCAGCATGATACTAATAGTATACTTTTTTCTAACAGTGTTCTGACAAATAAGACCACAAACCAAATGGCATTAAAACAAAATCAAATCAAATCAAATCAAAACAAACAAACAAAAACCTTTGTATATCATAATGACTTTCTTAAGGATTCCAAACACAAGAGTTTTCAGGTGTCTGAGAATGCTCACAAACCAGTAGCTGCAATACCAGACCTAGAGTATTTTATTGGGTCTGTTTTTGTGCTGTGCAAAGTTTCAGAAGCCAAGTCAGAGTTGAAACAAAATTCAGACTTTATTATACTGTCAGCACCCCAAAACTATAAGAATTGTATGAGTGTTTGGAGATTGCTTTTTCAAAATATCAGGGCAAAACCTATTTTAGAGCACAGTCCCCTTGGAGAAGTAACTTGTCAGTTATGCTGCGTAGTGGTATGGTTTTGAATGTGTGGAAAACAGACATGGACTGACCTCAACCACCTTAAAGCAATAAGCTCAGCTGGCTGTAAACCTAGATCCCGAGGCTGCAGAGGCGTTGCTCCCCCCTCTGCATTAACTTGCGCTGTGTATTCCCTCCTATTGATGTCTACATGGTGCTTCTTCAGACAGATTCTATCAGTCAAAAGTGAGTGTCCTTGGCATTAGAACTTTACAAAATGTCATTGCAATTTAAGAAGCAGTGATCAAAAGTAACTATATTATATCACCAGGAACCAGCTCTAGTTTTCTACACTAATCCAAAATACATAAAGAACACCATGTTCAAAGGATAATTTTGTGTAAGATTTTACTTTTAAGTCTGATGAATTTGTGGGTTAAAAAAAATATATTCTTTTGATCCTGGTTCCGTGGTTGTTGCTTCCCATCTGAACATAGTTGGTGAAATAGATAATGGATTAGATTGGAATGTAAAACTTAGAAGGTACAAGATAATAATTTCTCTCAAAGTCTACTTTCAGGAAAAGTTACATTTTTTTTTTTTTGCCCAGGTTCCATACCATTAGAACCAGGCTGCAAAGGTAAGAGGAGCAGCAGCTTGGCTGGGTAGAGAGCCTTTCCTTAGAAACACCAGGACTCTGCTGTTTCCATTGTTAGGGAACTTAAACATTTTATCTGTTAAGTTTTAATTTCCCTGACATGTTTCATACATCTGAGTACCCCTTCCCCTTCCAACAGGCTTGGCAGAGCTGCCAATCTCATGGGTCTCCATAGCAGCTGAATATGTACTACTGACAGAAGTCTGAATTCTTGGCCTTTGTGGTTAAAAGTTTATGATTATATACAGTCACTGAATTCTTGAGATGACGATCAAGTATATTAAAAGTAGAAATGCTTTCCAAACAAAGTTGATATTTACCATGAAGTGAAAAAAATCAATATAATTGAGTGTATATAGATAGATAGATAGATAGATAGATAGATAGATAGATAAACAGATTCCAAATTATATAATAAAGTATTACTAGTAAAAACATTATATGGATGGGAGTGATATTTGTCACACATTCAGGGGAAAACGCCAAACCTTTTAGTTTTGCCTACTCATCATTGTCCTAGGTAAACTTACTGGTTTTTGTAGTCACAGAGTGAGACAATGTATTAGTTAACTCCCACAACTTCGTTACAGAACACTCTACCTACGGACACCACCAAATCTATCAGTACCTATTCTCCATCCAATGTCATTTCTATCATCCTGGGAAAAGAAGCTTTTCATTATCTTCTTATGTTCTCTAAAGAAAAAGATGTCTTTTTTGTCCTAATAATTAATTTCAATGTTCATTATTCCAGTGAAAAGGAACTAAAAGAATACAGACCATGAACCTTTGTAAACAGAAACTTATCTCTAGGTTGACAGAACCCAGAACAACAATGACCTTAGGGTAACAACAGAACATGTTGGGCAAAAGCAGACAACTCCATATTTGTGACTGTCTACCTTTCCAGATAGATCTTTTCCCTCACTTGTCTCTGAATACTGACCTTTTCCGGTAACAATGAATAAACTTAGATTTGTAGTTCCTTATCTTTATAGTTGACTAGTTAAAAACATAATTATTTGAATATGCTATATAGAAATATATCCAAGTCAATCTTTTAGCAAGACTTTGTGACTGCACAAATTAAATTGCATTATACACTCATACCTTTGCAGTTAATGATCTCTGAGATGTCATCCACATGAGGTCTGAATAGCCAAGGAAAACAATGGATGAGCAATTTTAAACAAAGAATAAGTTGTCATTAGCTACTTAATATAATTGTTCTTCTTATACTGTTTCACATAAGGAGTTATACTGTCATAATAATAAAATTAAGAGAAATATTGAATATATTTTTTGCTGTTAAAACTCAAAATCAGAAAGGTACCCAGCTATAAGGGAGACCTGAGTATATATATGTTTGGCCAGTAATTTTCCCACGGTAGTTAGAAGATTAGAAGATACATAGTTTTAGCAGCTAATACTTTCCAACACACAAACTTTTTATTTAAAATAGCAAATAAATGTTCTTCTTTTCGAGGGTAGTTCATATTTTCTAGAAGTAAATATATACAACCTTTGGATTTACAACATTGGAGTTTTGATTCCCTCATCTGCAATGAGGGTGATCATACAGGACAACTGTCTTAGTTCGGGTTTTACTGCTGTGAACAGACACCAGACTAATGCAAGTCTTCTAAAGGACAACATTTAATTGGGACTGGCTTACAGGTTCAGAGGTTCAGTCCAGTATCATCAAGGCGGGGACATATCAGCATCCAGGCAGACATGATGCAGGAGAAGATGAGAGTTGTATACCTTAAACTAAGACTGCTAGTTGAAGACTGACTTCCAGGCAGCTAGGATGAGGGTCTTAAACCCACACCCACAGTGACACACCTACTTCAACAAGGCCACACCTCCTAATAGGGCCACTCTCTGGGCCAAGCATATACAAACCATCACATTCCACTCCCTGGACCTCATAGGATTATTCAAACATATGAGTCTATGGGAGCCACACCTAAACATAGCAAAATGGAAAATACATTTAGTTCAACTTCCAGAGTACCCATACTTTATGGCAGTCTCAACAATGTTAAAAGTCCAAAGTTCTAGGTCTCTTCTGAGATCTATTCAATCACTTTACTGGAATCTCCAAAGCAAGACAGAAATCCAGCTGGGCAAACTCCAAACTCTGCATCTCCATGTCTGATATCATAGCAGTCTTCAGATCTCCAACTCCCTTTTCATCTTTTTTTGACTGCAACAAACTTCTTTCTCCTGGGCTGGTTCCACTCCCTATTAGCAGCTTTCCTCAGCAGATAGCCCACAGCTCTGGCATCTCAAACATCTTGGGGTCTCCAAGGCATTTTCAATGTTACAGCTTCTTGTTCCAATGTCTAGAATCCACACATGATCTTCTGGACTCCTCCAAAGTGATGTTGTCACTTCTCTAGCTCTGCCTTCTGTAGTACTCTAAGCTCAGGTTGATCTACTCCACTGCTGCTGCTGTTCTTGTGATCATCTCATGGTTTTGGCATCTCCAATATGCTGGAGTCTTCTGCTGCAACTAGGTTTCACCTATAGCCTCTCATAGGCTCTCTTCATGGTGCCAAGCCTCAACTCTTTTGCATGATTCCTTCAGTCCTGCCATCAACTACAATTGAGGCTGTACCTTTACCAATGACCTTCCATCACCTCTCACAGTGTCCAGCCTCAGCTATTCTTCATGACCACTTCATGCCTTCAAAACCAGTACCACCTGGGTGACTCTTACAACATTACCAAGTCCAGCTGCAGCATGAGGTACAATGTTGGCTATCTCTGGAACACAGCCTCTTTGTGCTCAGAAAACACTTCCCAGAAGATTTCACTTCAGTAATGCTGGCTTCTTTTTAATCACAGCTAATTTCTTAGCTCTAGCTAACCAGCATCAATTGTCCCAGTAGTCCCTTCTATTTTTCACTCTAAAGCCAGAGCCATATGGCTGAAACTTCAGAGTTCTGCTTCTTGCTGGGGGAACATGGCCTGCCCTCTTATTCTATTACCAGCTTTGTTTTCTGACTCCCTTTCTGCCTAAGTTTGCTTTACTGTAACTTGCTCTGTAGATTGACCTTGAACTCAGAGATCCACATGTCTGTCTCCTAAGCACTGGGATTAAAGGTGTGGTCCACCAACCTGTATTTAAGTTTTTATTCAACTAGAACTTGCTCTGTTCTAGACTGGCCTTAAACTCAAAGATCTGCTTATCTTTGCCTTTTGAGATTGAAGGCTTGTACTACCATGCTTAGATCTAAATTTAGCTGGGTAGGATCTTGCCCCAAGATCACTACTGCTTTATTTCAATTTGATATCTTTGAAGACAGGATTCAGCTTCATTTCACTTCCTGGTGCCCCTTTAATACTCGGACCATATATTTTATATTTTTCCTTTCTCAGCTTGCTGTGCTTGTTTAAAATGCTCTTCATGAGACTTAACCAGAGAACAAAATCTATGACAGGTGTTTCTGAGACTTCCTTTGTCAATGCAATTAATCTGAATCTCTTTACCTTAATGTCAGGCAGACTCTTCAGACAAGGGCAAAAAGTAGCCAGATTCTTCACCAAAATATCACAAAAACAGTCTCTAGGCCACATATTGAAATTCTCCACCGAAACCTCTTGGGCCAGGTCTGCACAATTCGAATCACTCTCTGTAACAAAGTCTTCCATATTCCTACTAGGATAGCCCATTAAGTCCCATTTAAAGCATTCCACGGCTTTCCAAATCCAAAGTCCCCAAATCCACATTCTTGCAAACAAAAGCATGGTCAGGTCTATCACAGCAATGCCCCACTCCTGGTACCAATTTCTGTCTTAGTTAGGGTTTTACTGCTGTGAACAGTCACCATGACCAAGGCAAGTCTTATAAAGGACAACATTTAATTGGGGCTGCCTTACAGGTTCAGAGGTTCAATCCAGTATCATCAAGGCAGGGACATGTCAGCATCCAGGCAGGGATGGGGCTGGAAAAATTGAGAGTTCTACACCTTCATCTGAAGGCTGCTAGTGGAAGACTGACTTCCAGACAGCTAGGGTGAGGGTCTTAAGCCCATACCCACAGTGACACACCTACTCCAACAAGGCCACATCTCCTAATAGGGCCACTCTCTGGGCCAAGCATATGCAATCATCACAACAACCTTCTGTCTTCTTTTGTCCAAGACATACAAGACATAAAAGGATACCACAAGAGAAGTTAATAAAAAGTAATTCCATTTGGGCTGGATATTACTTGGCCTTTCAAACTTTAATCACTTTCTATTAACATAACAAGCCCAACTAGAGACCCATCTCCAGGGCAAGCACTAATCCCTGACAGTACTAATGATACTCTATTACCCTTGCAAATAGGAGCCTAGAATGGCTGTTCTCTGAGGGGCTCCCCACAAACCAACTGACTTAGACAGCTGCAGAGACCCACAGCCAAACATCGCATGGAGCTTGGTGACACTTATGAAAGATATGAGGGAAGGATTAAGGGCTCCCAAGGGGATAGGAACTCCACAGGAAGACCAACAGTGTCAATTAACTGGAATCTGTGGGGACTTTCAAAGTCTGAACCACCATCAAAACAGCATACATGAATTGGACCTTGTCCTCCCTGCACATATGCAGCAGATGTGCAGCTTAGTCTTCATGTAGATCCAGAACAACTGGAGCAGGGGCTATTCCTAAAGCTGTTGCTTCTATGTTGAATCCCTAATTCAGCTGTCTTATCTGGCCTCAGTAGGAGAAGAAGCACTTAGCCCTAATGGAAGGGGGGGGGCAGCACATATCTAGGCAGAGCCTTCATTTTTTCAGAGGAGAAGGGGAGGGAGAGGGATGGAGGGACTGTGTGAGGGGACTGACAGTGATCAGGATTTAAAGTAAATAATAACAAGAAAAAAAGTGATTCCAGTCTTCACTTCATATGCTGCATAGGAGTTTCCAATATTAGACATAGACATAGGATTTTTATCTACTTTGTAAAAGTAAGAAATTCTAATTATGATGTGTAAAATGATTATCTTTGTCATATGTCTTCATGAAGAAATTGATATTTTATATTAGTAATTTGGATTATTATTGTTTTGAGTTTTGTTATAGGACTTGAAAAATTCTATATGTACCAGGTTCTATATAAAAAAAAGGAATGTACTCATATCACCTAATGATATGTATAACTTTATTCTTAAATGTTGGAGGGCATTATAATACTTCAGTCTATCTTTTGTATCTGTGGTCCTAAAAACTGAGAAGAATATGCTCATATGGTCTTATGAACTCAAAGAATACCACAGCACTGGAGAAATTAAGATTTTTCATAGACCATTGTCTATGTATCCATACAAAAAACTAGAATCCTAAATGGAATTATAAGAATTGAAAATTCTTTTCTTCTCTCAGTGGTCTGAGTGGTTGTGCATAGAAAAATACTGTATCCATAGCAACTTGATATTCAAGTTGTAACTTTTGAACATTTTGCTTTTTATTCACATGCTGCAATTTTAATCACACTAATGACCTCCCAGGTAGACATTTTCTGGCCATTAATAGCAGGCTCCATTAAAGGTCACTAGGTTCACTTGAGACCATTGATGCTTTCAAACTATTTATTAATGTTTAGAACATATCTACTCTGAAGGTCATTATTGTTTAAATAATGCCTTGGAAAGTTATGTAAGGTGACCAATTAGCTTGGGTTTTAGATGTTTTTAGAAATGTGTCTTAGTATCACTGTCAGACAAAACAAAAATAATAGTGAAAGCCCAGACTTGCAATGAAACTACAAAAGGTAAGAGATTTTCTCCAGGTTGTTGGCCTTTTACACATCTCTTTGAGACTTTAATGATGTGAGAGATATAGACAGTCTAGAATTACTAACTTTCTTAATAGTCCTTAGACTCCCATTAAGATTCCACCCACTCTCCTTAGAACTGTAGGCCCCAGAACACATTCCCTGCTGTGTTAATTACCTTGAAAAGTCAAGAGTATCATTGGCCTGTTTATATTAATTATCCATAGTGGTCACAACTGAGAAAAAACAACCAAAAATTAATATAGAAGGCTCTTGAGTTTGACTGTGAACAATCAATATTTTTAAATTTTAAGAGTCATCTGTGTTTTACTTCTGAAAAAGCAGCATTTGCTAAGCAAGGGGCCATTGAGCCTATAGCAAAATCTTTCCTTGTCACTATCACTGTGCTTATGTACCCACTTCATTAAAATCTTTAATTCTATCCTCACATTTTCTTCCCTAGGGACAAACTGGTTATAAATTGCCCCCTCATTAAAAATGACCAGCTTTTATGCTTTGTTCTTTCCATGGCTGTTTCCTTTAACCATTTCTCCTACAGCAGATGCTGAAACTATTTAGATACAGTCTCAAATGCCCTGTGCCTTCCCTCCTTTATTCTGTGCTCCCCTGTAGTCTGGCAGTAATCTCACCACCTAGTAGCATCACTTAAGTTAAAGTTTCCAGTCACCAATAAAGTAACCATTGTGACTACCATAAACATGAGCTGAATAAGGATGACATCAACAGACATGTCAAAGTCCACGAGGGAAGGCCACAAGACAAACCCTACACAAAAAACTCCAGGTAATTAAGGAATGATGAGAGTGGGAGAGATAGTCTTCCCCGGGAAGAGCATGCCGATTGGTTATCTACTACTAAATGGTCATTCCAAGTCATATTTAGGAATATATATGTATATAATATGATAAATTCATGTAACAATGATTAATGAAAAAAGAGAAGCCATTGGTTTGAAAGAGAGAAAGGATGAGTATATAAGACAGTTTGGAGTAGGAACATGAAAGACGAAATTATGTCATTATATTATAATCTTAAAAGTAAAATTAAAATAAAAAAGCGTTCAAGACATGCTCATTCCCATTTTGAATTGAATCTCACTTCCTCCCTTATATGATCTCTGAGATACATCCAACCACTGTTATCACATTACTACTCTTTTCTTATTAATTATACATATTGATATAATTAATCCCTTGTCATTACAAAATTCTGCATAAAATTTCATTCTGACCATCCTTTAAATTCTTATATGAATTACCTTTTCTTTTTTCTCTTTATACTTGGTCTAGGTGATTTATAACAATGATGTATATTTAAAAAATTATTTATATTTAGACAATGACTGTGAATTTCAGCTGTAACATAGCTCTGTATGTTCTCTAATTTCCTAAACATATGAATATAATTTTCAGTATCACTTCACCATCCATTATCCTAAGATTCTTTTTCATGTGTATATTGCTTCCCATTGAACTATACTTCTCTCCATCTACCAACTTAGAAACAGAGAAAGTACTCTTCATTTTACTAATTTTACTAATATTTACTCTGTAAGTTTTACCTATTTAGCATTTCAAAAATTTACCCCAGCATTGCCACTGCCTGTGTTCTCTTTCTGACTGGATCCAGAATTTCCACTTGAGCATATTAAATCTATTCAAGTAATGATGTCTTAGCTAGAGTTTTACTGATGTGAACAGACACCAAGACCAAGGTAATTCTTATAAAGTACAACATTTAATTGGGGCTGGCTTATAGCTTCAGAGGTTCAGTCCATTATCATCGAGGTAGGAGCATGGCAGCCTCCAGGGGCTGGAATAATTGAGAGTTCCAATTCTTGTTCTTGTTCAGAAGACTGGCTTCCAAGCATCTAGGATGAAGTTCTTACAGCCCATGCCCACAGTAATGCACTTTCTCCAACAAGGCCACATCTCCTAATAGTGCCACTCCCTGGGCCAATAATATTCAGACGACCACATTCTACTCCCGGGCCCCCATAGGCTTGTTCAAACACATGAGTCTATGGGGACCATACCTAAACATAGTATAATGCTACATAAAATTTAGTCCAACTTCAAAAATCCCCACAGTCTATAGTAGTTTCAATAATGTTAAAAGTTAAAAGTTCAAAGTCTCTTTTGAGGCCCATACAATCAATTAACTGTAATCCCCAAAGCAAGACAGGAAACCAGCTGGGCAAACTCCAAGCTCTGCATCTCCATGATTGATGTCAAAGTTGTCTTCAGATCTCCAACTCCTTTTCCATCTTTGTTGACTGCAACAAACATTTTTCTCTTGGGCTTATTCCACTCCCTATTAGTGGCATTCCTTGGCTGATCTCCCATGGCTCAGGCATCTTTAACCTCCTAGGGTCTCCAAGTCAGCTACAGTTTTACATCTTCTTGTTCCAATATTTGGGATCCTCACATGAACTTCTGGGCTCCTCCAAAGGGCTTGTGTCACTTCTCTATCTCTGCCCTCTGTAGCACTCTAGGCTCTGGCTGACTCCATTCCAGTGATGCTGCTGTTCTTGGTGATCATCCCATGGTACTGGCGTCTCTAATACATGGGGTCTTCTGCTGCAACTAGGCTTCACCAATAGCCTCTCATAGGCTCTCTTCATGGTGCCAAACCTCAACTTCTTTGCATAACTCCTTCAGTCCTGGCCCATCAACTGCAACTGAGGCTATACCTTCACCAATGGCCTTCCATGGCCTCTCACAGTGTCAAGACTCAGCTGCTCTTCATAACCCCCCCCCCCATTCCTTCAAAACCAGTATCACCTGGTTTATTCTTACACATTACCAAGACCAGCTGCAGCATGAGGTACAACCTTGGCTATCTCCAGAGCATAGCTTCTTTGTGCTTTCAGAAAACATTTCCCAGAAGATTTCACCTCAGTGTTGCTGATCTCTTCTTAATTACTGCTAATTTCTTAGCTCCAACTAACCAGCATCAATTGTCCCAGTAGTCCCTTCTATTCTTGATTCTAAAGCCAGAGCTACATGGCTGAAGTGGCTGAGTTCTGCTGCTTGCTGGGGCTGGACCATGGCCCCCCATATTCTATTACCAGCTTTCTCTTTTATAATTCTCTCACTGCCTGATTTTGGTTATCCTGAAACTTGCTCTTTAGATTGACCTTGAACTCAGAGATTTGCAAGACTCTGCCTCCTCAATGGTAGAATTAAAGATGTGAACTATCTTGTCTGGATTTAAGCTTTTTGTTACCTGGAATTTGCTGTCACAGGCTGCCCTTGAACTCAGATATCTGCTTGGCCTTGTCTCCTAGGATTCAAGGTCTGTTCCACCATGCCTAAGCTTAAGCTTTTCATGATCAAGTAGGCTTCATCCCAGGGATGCAATGTTGGTTCAATATACAAAAATCCATTAACATAATCCACTAAATAAACAAACTCAAAGGAAAAAATAACCCTGATCATCTTCTTAGATGCAGAAAAAGCATTTGACAAAATCTGACACCCCTTCAAGTTAAAAGTATTAGAGAGATTAGGAATTCAAGGCCCATACCTGAATGTAATAAAAGCAATATACAACAAACCAACAGCCAATATCAAATTAAATGGAAAGATACTTGAAGCAATCCCACTAAAATTGGGGATAAGACAAAGATGCCCAGTCTTCCCGTGTCTATTCAGTATAGTACTTGAAGTGCTAGTTAGAACAATAAGACAACAAAAAGACATCAAAGGGATACATATTGGCAAAGAAGAAATAAAGGTATCACTATTTGCAGATGATATGATAGTATACATAATCGACCTCAAAAACTCTACCAGTGAACTTCTCCAGCTGAAAAACAACTTCAGTGGCTGGTTACAAAATTAACTCAAATTAACCAGTAGCCTTTCTTTATACAAATGATAAACAGGTTGAGAAAGAAATTAGGGAAACAACTCCCTTCACAATAGCCACAAATAATATAAAATATCTTGGGGTAACTCTAACCAAACAAGTGAAAGATCTGTACGACAACTTCAAGTCTCTCAAAAAAGAAATCAAAGAAGATTTCAGAAAATGGAGAGATCTCTCAAGCTCATGGATTGGCAAAATTAAGGTAGTAAAAATGGCCATTCCACCAAAGGCAATCTACAGATTCAATGCAATCTCGATCAAAAGCCCAACACAATTTTTCAAAGACATTGAAAGAGCAATTCTCAAATTCATCTGGAAAGGCAAAAAACCCACAGTAGCAAAAACAATTCTTAACAATAAAAGAATGGCTGGAGGAATCACCATTCCTGGCCTCAAGCTATACTACAGATCAATAGTGATAAAAACTTCATGGTATTGGTACAGAGATAGACACGTTGATCAATGGAATAGAACTGAAGAGCCAGAAATAAAACCACACACTCACAGACACTTGATCTTTGACAAAGAAGCAAACATATACAATGGAAAAAGGAAAGCATCTTCAACAAATGGTGCTGGTCTAACTGACAGTGTGTAGAAAAATGAAAATAGACCCATATTTGTCACCTTGTACAAAGCTCAAGTCCAGGTCGATCAAGAATCTCAACATAAAACCTGATACACTGAATCTAATAGAAGAACAAGTGGGAAAGAGCCTGGAACTCATTGGCCCAGGGGGGAATTTCCTAAACAGAACTCCAATGGCTCATGCTCTAAGATGAAGAATTGATAAATGGGACCTCATGAAACTGGAAAGCTTTTTTAAGGCAAAAGAGATAGCCAATAAGACAAATCGGCAGCCTACAGATTGAGAAAAAATCTTCACTAACCCTACATCTGATAGATGGCTAATATTCAAAATACGTAAAGAACTCAAGAAGCTAACTACCAAAAAACCAAACAACCCAATCAAAAAATGGGGTATAGAACTAAACCGAGAATTCACAGCAGAGGAATCTCGAATGGCTGAGAAGCACCTAAAGAAATGTTCAAAGTCCTTAGTGATCAGAGAAATGCAAATCAAAATGACCCTGAGATTCCTCCTTACACCAATCAGAATGGCTACGATGTGCTCAGATGACAGCACATGTTGGCAAGGATGTGAAAAAAGAGGAACACTCCTCCATTGCTGGTGGGATTGCAAACTGGTACAACCACTCTGGAAATCAATCTGGAGTTTCCTCAGAAAATTGGAAATAGATCTACCTGAAGACCTAGCAATACCACTCTTGGGAATATATCCAAAAAATACCCCACCATGCCACACTGGCCCATCTTCCACTATGTTCATAGTGGCCTTGTTTGTGATAGACAGATGCTGGAAATAACCCAGATGTCCCATGACAGAAGAACAGATACAGAAAATGTGGTTCATTTACACAATAGAATACTACTCAGCTACTAAGAAGAAGGACATCCTGAGTTTTGCAGGCAAATGGATGATACTAGGAAATATCATCCTGAGTGAAGTAATCCAGACCCAAAAGGAATGTACTCACCAATAAATGAATATTAGCCAAATAAATAAATAAATAAGTAAATAAATAAATAAATATGCCCAATATCCAAGATACAGCCCACAGAACTCAAAAAGGTCAACAAGCTGAAGGGCCCAAGTGAAGATGCCTTAGTCCCACTTGGGAGGGAGAAGAAACCAACCACAAGGGGGGGTGGTGGGAAAGGGGACCGGGGAGGCAAAGGGGATGGGAGCAGCAGAGAGGGAAACATGATCTGGTATTGGGTAGGTGAAAAGGACTGAAATCCCTGAGGGCCAGCAGAAAGAATAGAAACAGGCAACCTCCGGAGGTAAGAGGTTGGGGGAACTCTCCAGAATGTACCAGAGACCTGGGAGATGAGAGATTCTCAGGACACAAAGAGAGAGACCTTAGATGAAATGCCCCACAGTGGGGAGAGGGAACTTGTAGAGCCCACCTCCAGCAGAAAGACAGGACATCAAGTGAGGGGTGATCCCACACTCAAAACTCTGATCCATAATTGTTCCTGTCTGAAAGAACTGCAGGGATTGAAATGGAGAGATGCCTGAGGAAAAGAAGGTCCAGTGACAGACCCAAAATGAATCCAGCTTAAAGAGAAGTCCCAAGACCTGACACTGTTGTTGAGGCTGTGGAGTGCTCAGAAAAAGGGACCTATAGTGACTGCCTTCTGAAAGACACAACAAGCAGCTGAAAGAGTCAGATGCAGATATTTGCACCCAACCAATGGACAGAAGCTGCTGACCCCTCTGGTAGAATTAGGAGAAAACTGGAAGAGGCTGGGGAGGAGGGCAGTCCTGTGGGAGGATCAGCAATCTCAATTAACCTAGACTTTAGAGATCTCTCAAATACTGGAACACCGACCAGGCAGCATATGCTGGCTGATATGGGCCCCTGGCTCATATGCAGCAGAGGACTGCTGGGTCTGGGTTTAGTCAGAGAGGATGTCCCTAACCCTCAAGATACTGGAGGCCTCAGGGAATTTAGAGGTCTGGTGGGTGGGGGGGGAGTGGGGACATCTTTGTGGAGACAGGGGTCAGGGAAGAGGTATGGAATGTGAAACAGTCGGATGGTGGACCGAGAAGGGATTTATTTTAAATCTGGCATTTAAAATAAAGTAATTAATTAATTAAAAAAAATCCCAGGTAAGACTAGATTAGAGTGATTTTCTACTTCAAAACATAAATCAAAATAAGCCAAACAAAACCAAATAGAAAAAATCTTCATGTAAACAAAGAGAAAAAATCAGCAACACAAATAATATATAAAAATTAATTACAATTATCATTCTGAAAATTTCCCTCAGAATACATTTGTATTCTTCAGGAAAACTAGTATCTATAAACTGAGGCATAACTAGGCAAACTTAGAGCTTCTAATTTTGGAATCATTATTATTTTTTCCTTTGAGATTTCTGTAGTAGTATGCTTAACAGTTCATGAATTGTGTTTGCTCTTTCTAGTATTTGAATTATGGTTCAGTTTATGGCCACTCTGTTTTTGTCATGATGAGAGACTCTCAGTTCTGATCTCTGTGTAGAATATCATTGTAAGTAGAAGAGTATGCTCACTGGATAAGTACCATTCATGGAGAAGAATAACATTGAATATTTATAAATGCTAAGAACTGTGTGTAAAGATATTGCCACACAGCATAATATATCAAAAAACACTTCTCTAGCTATAGTTTAGTGAGTAGCATCTGAATAAAATTAAAAATGTGTAAATTTCATTTTAAGATTTATTAGCGCATGCTTCCATGAACATTAAATAATTCATGATTTTAACAATTTTATTTTTGATCTAAATGTTTTATTGTAATATACCCCCTTAGATTTCAAGAATAATTTTGTTGATAATGCCCATAATAGTTCATTAGCTAAACTCTGTCTTAATTTTAATTTTAAATTTGAAAAGGAATAGAGAAAGTTTAACTATGCCCTTTAACTTTGAGAAAGATTTTTTCTTTTTATCCATCCTGTCTCACATAATAAAGCACATCATTTTCAAAGAAAAGATCTGAAAATATGCCATTTTAAATGTTACACTTGGGGCTTTAGTAATTTGTAGGTCTTACTGATATGCTGTTTGGTTGTAGAAATCTACACAGCTAGTGTCTTTTGCAGTTCCTGAGAGCCTAGGCAATGTCAATTCGTCTGGATTTAAAATCGGAATTTCATATGTCTGATTGGTCTTTTTCAAAATAAAGGCTAGTCTCCTCACTCTAAGGAGAATATAAAACACAAACTAACGTTTGCTGTAATCACAGCTTGGTGGACCTTTTCTGACCTCATTTTAAAACTGCATGCCTTAATTGCTTCACTACCGTTTGTGGTACAGATTATACCAATACACGATCTCAATATTTTTTGTTGTATTATGCTCTCTATGGTTACCACTATGTTATTTTTGACATTAATGTATCACACAGAAAATAAGTAGAAAATAACAGGTCATTTTTGCAAATGCACTGTAATTTGTTAGTTTCTATGAATTATGCATTAATCTGGCTGTTGTTTCATTGGGATTTGTGGACACAGAGAAAATGCCTTAATAAAAGATGTTTCTCTGTCCTCTATGCTGAGATTTTAGCATATAAGGAAATAACAAAAATATAAAATCATGTAAGTTTTTAAAGAAAATGTTAATTTATAGCCTATTTTTATGTAAGCATTAGAGTCTAATTTGGGATATCTGTGTCTTAGCTTGGAGCATCATTCCCAAGACTGTTAGATATTCTTCCTCAGTTTTCAATATTTTTATTCAAAAGACAAATAGTAGACAATTTTGTGTATATGTGTGAATGCTAGAAATCAAATCTATGGACTCACATAGGCTGGGCAAGTGCTTTATTAATGGCCTAAATCCCCAGTATAAGTCATATAGGCTTAGAATATAGGCTTATATTTATATATTTTCTGGCATATATTAGTTGTATTAGTAGCAAGAAAATAAATGATTCTTTTAAACTGTTCTTCAGCATTAGTTCCTTTATCTTTAAACATGGGCAATGCAATTATATTTGGAGAAGTAAATAAAAGTAAGTTATTATCTGACCATGTCCAGTTCCTGATATATTTCCATTATTGGCCCCAGAGCTCTTTATATTGTGGTTCTATCTAACTTGATAAATGCAATAATGCTAATATCAAACATATAGTAAAATTATAACATTAAAGTACTAAGCTAACCAATCTAAATGAATCATTTAATTTAGATTCGGCAACAACCAATAAGACTGTAACTGTAATTATACTCCTTTTTGCAACCTAGAGTAGCACAAACATGCAAGCCTAAGTAAATACTCAAGTGTACTCAGCTGTTAATGCTGTGGAGCTGGAACTTGCCCATTCCTAATGTCAATCTAAAGTTGCTGTTAGCTATTCTATTTGGATAACCACAAAACAGTGCCTCTCTTCATGTTATCAGCAGTAGTATTTCTTGTTTGGACCTTTTGATGTGTAAATAAGTGCACGCGTAAAGAGAAGGTGAAATACTAGGCTTTTGGATATAGCCTAATGTCACTAGCTATGACTCTTAAACATTAGGAACTACTCTCTCTAATTGTGTGCTATAATAAAACTTGTCCTTTCCTCTTTATTATACTTTAAAATGAGAAGAATTAAATGGGAAATGATTTTGTATATTTGAACATCCAACAAGTAAACTTCACCTGCAATAGACTATCTAAAGTTAGGCAACCCAGACAAGTAAATAAATAACTCTTATTTGTCATTTGAATGTAAGAAATATATCAATGATATTATTATAAACATTTTAAAGAACATTTTACTCCCATTTTAAATTTTTTAAATATGAGAGAGAGAGAGAGAGAGAGAGAGAGAGAGAGAGAGAGAGAGAGAGAGAAAGAGAGAGGCATGTCTTTAGGACTTAGACTTTGAAAAACTAAACTGTTACTTGAACTGAAAATTAATACTACCGAGATACTTAACTCTACAGAGAAACAGGCTTGCCAAGTTCCATCAAAAGTAAGGGCTCTATGGAGAACCTGCACTTAAGGCCGGGATCTTTCAAAAACTCTTTTGAGGGTAAACCAGTGGAAGTCCAAAGAATTAAATTTAACTTTGAAATAAACTTGAAAGAAAAAAATAGAATAAATTTTTTTCTGATAAGGTTAGATTAACATTATATCTTTAAAATATATTAAAGGAGATTTGGATATATCTCATCTTATATGAAATCAAAAGCAAGAAAAAATGATTTTGAAAACATTTAAAATATTATACATATTTCCAGAATTCTTCTTATGTGGACATCATATGAAATTTGTTTCTAATCAGTTCTCATCATTCATCCAAATTTTTATCCATGATACCTGAAAGAAAGAAAGATTTAGGAAGAATATCCAATAAGAAGTAACAAGAATAATCTATGATATTTAGGAATATGTATGCATATTTATATACATATAGGCATCAATAAGAAGTAGTGAAAAGACAGGACACGAATTTGAAAGATAACAGAAGAATGTATAGGAAATTATGGAGGGATAAAATGGAAGAAAGATATTTTTTAATTAACTTATAATCTCTAAAGCATGCCAACCAATAACCGGCTCAACTTGAGACCCATACCATAGGCAAGCACCAATCTCTGCCACTATTAATGATACTCTGTTATTCTTGCAGGTAGGAGCCTAGCATAACTGTCCTCTGAGAGGTTCCACCCTCCAGATGACTGAAACATGTACAGATACCCACAGCAAACACTGGAAGGAGGTCTGGGACTCTTATGGAAGTGTTGAAAGAAAGATTGAAGGCCCTGAAGAGGATAGGAACCCCACAGGAAGGCCAACATAGTCAACTAACCTGGACCCTTGGGAGTTCTCAGATTCTGAGCCACCAACCAAAGAGGACTGAACTGAGGCCTCTGATACATATATAGCAAATATGCAGTTCAGTCTCCATGTGGGTCCCCCAACAACTAGAGTGGGGGCTGTCCCTAAATCTGTTGCCTGTATATGGAATCTCTTCCCCAACAGGGCTGCCCTGTCTGGTTTCAGTGGGAGAGGATGTACCTAACCATGCAGAGACTTGATGTGTGAAGAGGTGGGTTATGGTGTGGAGGGGAAGCACCCTCTCAGAAGAGAATGGGAGGGAGGATGGGGGAGACTCTGTGAGGGAGGACTGGGGAGGCAGCAATTGTGCTGTTAAAAAACCTAATTAATTAATTAGTTAATTTTAAAAACATTTTAGAAAGAATGAGTTATAGACAGGAAGGGGAATTGACAAAGATGAGCTCTCAAGCTCAAATGTAAAGGGAGGAAAGGGAGCACTCAAGTGAAAGGGAGGAAGGGAGTACTCACGTGAAGTGCATCAGGACAAAACCCAGTGTCTTTCAGGGTTTTCAATATTTTGTTTTGTTTTGTTTTTGAGACTGGATGTTATGTAAGGCACACTTACTTTGAACTTGCTATGTGTCAGGGGTTTCCCTGCTTTAGTTTCTCAGATGCTGGGATTATAAGTTTGTACAACTCTTAAAGTGAGGATGGAATTTCTATAGAACAAGGGCAAGTTGGAAAGTTTTATCTCCAGTGTATATAAGACTTACTCTTTCCAGCCTTACTGAAAAGAATGGCTAAGAATCTACTTATACCCACCCAATTTATAAAATTTTGCTTAAGTATGTTAAAAAACCCATGTCATATTAACAATAAATCTAAGCATCAAGACACTTAGAACACTATCAGCGAGGTTCCCTGTGTCTATGGCAAATGCAGCATGCTTAGGAGAATATGGTTAGTACTTATTATTCACTGTTTATCAAATTATGGTCTTCCTTCATAATGTTCATATTCTAACTTAGTTTTAGATACTGCTTGCTGTATTGGAACCAGAAAAATAATGTATTTATTTAGCAGTAACAGTAAGTGACCAGAAATAATCATCTGGGAAACTTACTTGCAGATGTACATCAAGGAGATCCCACTGCCCAGCCCAGGCCACCGCAGGGCATTAGAAGAAGGGCTTGTTTGCTCCTTAGCTAGTCTCCTCTACTTAAGAGATGTTTCTGGAAAGGCTAGCTGCAAGGCCCAATAGATTTGTTCCACTGATCAACCAAATGTTTATTAAAGCTTTAAGAATGTTTTCCACTTTTAATCCCCCAAACTGATTCTGAAATGTGGTTAGGGATAGCAGGAGAAATGTTTACAAGCCAAGTACGCTGCTCCTTTGTTTATCTTAGACATAATATGTGGACTAATTTTTACTTTAAAATCTTCCTATAGCACATTCTGTATTGTCTATTTTGAATTCCAGCCATCTTTGCGTATCTGCTGTGCAGCCTCTCAGGGCTGTGACCATTTGTTCAGATTAAGTCTGTCTTTAGTAGATAAGTCTCTTAAGCAATTTGGAAGACGGAGGGGAAAATGCAGTACTTTTGATGGTCTGAAGGTTGAAAAACTCTCTTGCCCAATTAATTCTCACCACTATAAACATCCTGTTCAATGTATGATTTTCTTCATACCTGTGAAGTTCAAACCTCAGATTCAATATATTTTTCCTTGTTGTACATAGTAAAATAGACTCCTGAGGGAAAAGCTGTTCCATTTTCTCAGTGAATAGCAGGTAACTCTTTTATCAGAAGTTAAGTCCTAGAATTAGGCCTTATGCACAAAATACGACAGCTAATTATTTTAACTTTCTACATCATAACTCACTTTTTGAGGTGTGAATAGTAGAAGCAGATTAATAAACTATTTACAAATAATTAATTAGGTTACATATGTTGCATGATTAATGTAGCACATGGTTCATAGATATTTACATTGATATTTAGGCATACTAGTTATTATAGTAGTGTTATTTCCAAAAGCATATGAATTATTTTGAAAGAAAATAAAAAACAGAAAAGGTTATATAATTTGTCTTAGATGAATTTTGTAAGATTAAATGATTTAAGTTGTAAAAATTGTGCTGTTTTAGTTATTTGGAAAATTTAAGCATTCCATATTAGTTTGAAAGGCAAATCAGATGACTAGTTGAACTAGTAGCACATTTAAACTTATACAGTTGTCTGTGTCTCCTCTATCCACACAAATGATGTCTTTCTTATATTAGTTCTGAAAATATCTTTGCATATATACTGGAAAATGGTATATGTTCAATAAAAAGAGAGTCAAATTTGATCAGAGTTTATTAGAAATTAGAAAGTAAAAAGATACTTTCTTTCAAACTAAAGTAAGGATAAAAGGAAGGATGGATAAAAATGTGATACATTCACACATTAACAATTGTTAATAGCTCTTAACAAAACTTGTCGCCTAAAATATGTAGGTATTGGGTGGAGCTAGAAAAAAATCATCCTAAGTGAAGGTAACCCAGATCCTAAAAGACTAATATGGTATATATCTGCTTATGTGAGCTGTTAAGTCCTTGATAAGCAGTCTAGAGGTTAGAGACCCTGACTTGAATAAAGATGTATTTTAGATTGTGAAGGTTTTTCCCCATGTGAGAAAAGAGGAAAGAAATATGGAAGAGAAGAGGAAAAAGGACTTCCTGGGATAACATGCCTTTGTCATGTTACCCATGCTATAGTAATGAGCTATAGCCAACAGATGTCTGCTAATGGTACTCCTGGAACAGCATGCTCTACCAAAGCTGTTCCAGGGAGCAGCATTAGAGCATTTCTGAATGAAAGAAGTTAAGAAGGAATTCAATTACTTTAGTCAATTTTTCTCATCACTATAACAAAGTACCTGGAAGAAGCAACTTAAGAAGGTAGAGATTCATTTTGGCTCAGAGTTTTTAGTCCATAGTGGTGGAAAAGCATACAAAACTTATGAGCCAAACCATGAGGGCATCAGGTTCTGACTGGATTGGCCAGGAAGCAGTAAGCACAAACCAGAAGGGGAGTAGAACTGTAGCCCTCAAAGCCTAGACCTAGACTTCTAGCCAGGTGCAACTCCAAAAGTTTCCACAATTTCCCAAACAATATTAAAACATTTGAAAATCAGTAGAAAGCAGATACAGATAAGGAATGTTTATTAAGATCTGTTATGGTTTAAATGTGAAATGTCTTATCACCAGGCTCCAGTGTTAGTGTTCTTATTCTCTAGCTCATAGCAAATATGTTTATGGTCTTATCTAGGAAACCTTTAATGTATCCCTTATATGTTATAAATAATCTTGCAAGTGTGATTAATAATCTTGATATAAAATATATTCTACAGGAATGGAGAGATTATTCAGGAGTTAAGGGTATATACTGTTCTTTCTAACAATCTAAGTTTGATTCCCAGAACCCACACGAGCAGCTCATAACTACCTATAATCTTAGCTCCAAGGAATTCAACACCTTTGACCATGGCTGGTGTTTGGACCTATATACATAGACACACAGACACACAGAGACACAGACACACACATACACATACACACACGCACACACACACATGAATATAATTAAAGTAATAGAAATAAAATAAACTATTCTGTATTATTATGGTGATTCTAATGTAATCATGGCCCCTTATAAGGAGACAGTTGTCACTATAGGAAGAAGTGAACATAGAAAGAGAAGGCCAAGTCAGAGAACCTGGCAAAGTAGGAATTATGGGTGCGAGTCTCCCATACATGATCTCAAAGGGGTCAGTCCCAAAGGATAGGGCATATTCATGACCCTATAGAGAGTGAAGGGGAGAAGAGACACACAGTCCCTACTATGTCTCCATGGTTAGTTTGATTCAGGTCTCTTTTAGAGTTCTATTCATCCTTTCTACCTGTCCTGAACTTTGGGGCCTGTAAACCCAATATAATTTCCAATCCACCCCAATGGCCCTTGTCAATTCTCTGTTATCTGAGCAGTGAAGGCAGGTCCATTATCAGAGCTCAGTATGGCTGGCATATATTATACCTAGGAAGAATATATTCTAATGTCTTCTTGATCACTGTCTGAGCCTTTTGATTGGAAGGGAAGGCTTCAGTCCATCCTGAAAAATTATCTACAAGCATTAATAAATACCTGTGTCTATATTTGCCTGGTTTTACCTCATTGAAGTCCATTTCCCAATGGGCACCCAGTTTGGCACATCTCTGTCAGGAGCACTTCTCTTTGGGCTGATTGTCTGCACTGGTGAGTTTTCATGAACTCTGCTAACCCGAGGAACTCTCCCATCTGGAGGTCTGAGTTGGGATACTTAGATGGTTTTTCTTCAGGCCTCTGACAGCCGGTGTTGCCCCTTCAAGATATAGCCTAAGCATGTTACCTACTATTGACATAGTTGGGCCTTTTTGGCTGATGCTCCATACCCCAGATCACCTAGAGCTGCCAGTAGGTCCTCTGTGCTTTACTGGCATTCTTCCAATGTCTCTGCTGTCACCAAGAGGTCATCTACATATTGTAAGAGGATGATCTGGGGGTGTTCCTGCAGATACTCACCCAGGTCTTAATGTAGGGCCTTATATAAGATGATGGGCACCTGGGGTAGCCAGGTCCCGGTAAGCTTTCCATTGAATCCTTCATCTGGATCATGCCACTCAAAGGCAAACAGCAGCTGGCTCTTAGGCACTAGGGGTAGGCTGAAGAAAACATCTTTAAGATCTAATGCAGTGTACCAGATTTTAGATGGCTCTAGAGAACTTAACATGGTGTATGGGTTAGGCATTGTGGGATGGATGTCCATGACATGCTTATTGACCTGTCGAAAGTCCTGCACTGTTCTGTAGTCTTTGGGGTTAGACTTTCAAATAGGCAGAAGCAGGGTGTTCCGTAGGGACTAGTATGAGTATCCCCAAGTCTCTGAGTCTTCTAATATGGGAAGTGATTCCCTTCTTGGTTTCCTGTGGCATCAGATATTGTCTAACCCAAGCCAGAATGGCCTGCTACTGGAGTGAACTGCCAGTCCCAAACCCTCAGTCTCTGCCCATGCTGAGAGGAACAATAATAGCCATGTGGAGACATGGCTAGGCAGTTTAACTTCTTGGTGTAGTCTATATTCATCTTCTAATGATAAAGTGAGGACCTGTATTGATTGTCCATCTTGACTTGTGATGGAGACTCCCTTGGGGTTGAAAGTAATTTGGGATTTGGGCCCCAATTTTGGTTAGCAAATCTCCTCCTAATAGGAGGTAGGGGTACTCAGGCATGATTAAGAAGTGGAATACCTAGCTTGTTCTGAGGTCCACCGATCTTCAGATACTCCATATATATTGATTCATGCTTGTTGCTTCCTGTACCTATGACTTTTTGTTTGTCAATTTTCTGTGAACCTCTGTGAGGATCAGATGTTGGGCTGCAGTATCTACTAAGAATTTGATAGGTTTCTCTTCCACTTTAATGGTTACCCTAGGTTCAGGGAGGGCTCCTAACCTTGTTATCTCCCCTAGTCACTCAGTTCCTCTATTTCCAACACTTTTGTTTGACCCCCTTCTGGTTTTCAGAGAGTTTTTGGGACAATCTTTGATCCAATGTCCTATCTCTTTGCATTATGGTGATTGTTTTTTTTGTTTGTTTGTTTTGTTTTGTTTTTGTTTGTTTGTTTGTTTTTTTTTTTTTTTGACATTGGGGCTTATCCTCAATGGAAAGTTTCTTACCTTTATCTCCTGCCAGATGTTAAAATTGCCAGTGTTTCTCTGCTTCAGAGTCTGTGGCCAGGCATGTCTGCTTGGCATTTGCTTCAGGGATCTCCGGATTGTTAAGTACGTTTTCTGCGACTATCATCATTTCTTATAGGGATTTTTCCTACATCCTGTCTATCCTTTGTAACTTCTGTTTTATGTCTGGCACAGCTTGGTTGACAAAAGCCATCATCACTGCTGACTTATTCCCAGGTGATTCCAGGTTTAGTGGTATATAGGTCCATAATGCCCTCATGATTCTTTTCAGAAAGGCTGCAGGGGACTCTCTGTCTTCCTGTCTAATATCTATTTTAGCCAAACTGGTTGGGTGGTGAGAAGCTGCCCAGAGATCCTCCATTAGAGTCTGGTGGTAAACCCAGAGCCTCTCTATACTTTCAGCAGAATTGAAGTCCCAGTTGGGTCTAGCTAAAGGAAAAGATGTGTCAATAATCAATTGGTTAGTAGTAGCAGTCCCATTCTTGCTTGGATCCAATTTCTGAGCCTCATTGATAATTCTCTCCCTTTCGTCTGTGGTGAAGAGAAGCTGCAGTAGTTGTGGACAACCATCCCAAGTACGTTGGTGGGAGAAAATTACTAAATCTAAATGCTTATGAGAGCCTTGGGCCTTTCTGAAAAAGTGGGGTTTTGCATCTTCCAATTATATAAATCATTAGTAGAAAAAGGCCAGTATTGTGTCAGCTGATCCCTTTTGTCATATGGGAGCACCATGGTCCTAAGGGGGAGGAACATGGTGATATCTGGTGTTTCCTGCCTCGCTTGTTCCCTAGCAACCTGTCCCTTGGTGTGCAGTAGACTAATTAAGCTCAGCCCAGTGGTGCTGCCTCTGCTTCAACCCCTTCTAGTACCAGTTGTGGGGTGTGAGAGGCTGGTGGGTGGGTGGAAGGAGAGAAGGAAGTCTACACCCCAACTATCCTGCAAAAGAGAGCAGAGGGGGTCTGTTAATTTAGTTTTCTTTGTCTTGTCTTCTTTAACCATCGGGATGTACTTCTGTGGGAGAAAAGTTTTCAGTCAGGTGGGTGGGTAGTCACCAGGTGTTGATGTAGGATACTTGGTCCTGGTGTCCAAGTTGGCTTTAAATGATGTCTTTGACCTCCGGATAAAGAGGGTGCCCCACATTCTCTCCTGAGCCAATCAACCTGGAAGGTCAGCCACTCTGGTATGCAAAAAGTTGTTAGTCTCTCCTTTCTAACTTCTAGACCTAAGTCTTTAGTTCTACTTTTAAAGTCTCTAAATTTGTCTTGGAAAACAGTCGGTGTGGAGAGGGGGGACGGGCGGGCAGGGAGGTGTCTTCTGAGTCTGTCCCATTGTTCTAAGTTCAAACACAAGAAAATAAGTCAGACATAACACAAACAACAGTCAGCAAAACACAGAAATATTAGTGGTGATCAGCATATGATACCAAAAGTAAAAGGAGACTACCGCAGAATGCCTTGAAGCAGATGTGACCCATAGCATCTTTCCAGAGAAACTAGGGGGATCCAGTCCCCTACTGATGGGTCAGGAAAGTCTCCCTGGGGTTTGGTCACATCCACTTAGCCCCATTTGGCATTACTAAGTCACGAGCTTACAGATTTACTAGAGGAAAAACAGCAAGACACTCAAAAAACACCAGAGCACACTTACCAATCAGTTTGGCTCAACAGGTTGGAGAGATCCTGATGTGGGGGCTCATGGGGAATCCCTAAGAGCCCCCAAATGTTAGGGTCTAAGAATCGCTGAAGAATGACACCCAGACTCAAAAGGTATTCAAAAGCAAAGAGCATGTATTCAACTGAATTTCCTGCATGGAGAGATCTTCCCATTTGGGAATGGAGAGCTCTGTTGGACTCATAGACCCAGTTTTTATTGTCAGTGGAAATCTAGGGAGAGATTTGTGTCCATTTACCTTGATTATTTAGCTTTATCTCTAGGGTTCTGGCTTGATTCTACAATTGGTAAGGCTCTGGAGACTTCCCAGGGGGTTGCTTACTCATTCTAGCTACCTATTTTTACTTCAGGCTAAATGATAAGGTGTCCTCTGATTGGCTGCCCGTGGCTGTGGTTGGCTCACCACAGGTTTCTGGATCCAGGTTCTTATTTCTGGGAAACAGAAACTTAGGCCTAGTCTCCCAAACTGCCAGTTTGCAGTCTGTCATTCAGTTAGCCTGGCTCTGACTAACAGTCTTCTCAATTCTGATAGGGGTAAGATTAAATCTCAAAGTTGTTTTGATATACATTTCCCTAATTTCTAGTGAAAAAAATGAACATTTTTGAGATAATTATTAGCCATTAATATTTCTTCCTTTGAGAACTTTATGTTCACAACCCAAGCCCATCTTTTTGAATGGCTCATTTACATTGCTGTTGTTTGTTGCTGTTGCCCTTTATTTATTTTTTTTTTTGAGTTCTTTATGTACTCATGAAATTAACACACTGTTCAATGCATAGCGGAAAAAGATTCTTTCCCATTATTTGGGCTTACTATTTACCTGATGAAATTGTTTCTTTTGCTGTGCAGAAGCTTTGATTTTTATGAACTCCTGATTGTCAATTTTTGGCCTTAATTCTTGGTCCAATGGATTTGGCAGAAAGATTGTAAGGGCTTGAAGTACAGGAAATTTGCTGATATTTATCACCTAAAAATATTGAAAGCCACACCTATGATATTTTATCAATATTGCATGCCTTTAAGAAAGATGACACTAATAGATACACCAACATGGGTTTGAGAAAATCTTGAAAGGTATCAGCCCTAGACAAAGAACTACAGGCAACAAATGATTGCTGAAAAATGAAGAACCGCTTCCCTTTCAGAAAAGAGCACACCAAGAGTTTATAAAATATTAAATGGTTCGCCCTGAATGCATATACATATATGTAATATTATATAAATTGTTTAGTATTAGATTATTTGTAAATATTTCTTACCTATATATGTGTGTGTGTGTGTGTGTGTGTGTGTGTGTGTGTAAGAAAAGGTAAAGAAAAAGTGTCCATAGATTTTAAAGAACGTTAGGACATTACAATGGAGAGATAGCAAGGAGGAAAAAGAAAGGAAAAATGATATAATTTTAATTATAGTCTCAAAAAATAGAATTAAAAAGCTAGAAATATATAGAGATATACATTCTGAGCCTCCAGAGAAGACAGTTCAGACTACATGTTGATTTGAGTATAATAGAATTCATTTCCATCTTCCCCACTCTGGAACTGCAAAAAATAAATTTGAGTTGTTTTAAGCTATTGAATTTGAGGTCACTGGCTCCAGCAGCAGTAGGAAGCTAACACATTATTGCAATAAAAATGTATGAAGCAGAATGAGGCCATGGAAAGGAGAATATTTAACCTATTTCAAAGAACCAAGAAAACTTGTAGTTTATATAAATAAAATCAAGAAATTTCAAAGCCAATAGTTTACCATATTTCATGGGTACCAAACAGTATAAGTGTATTCCAGAGAGAGAAAACATTTACAAATAATGTGAGAAAAAAACAAAACCCAGAAAACTTTTGGGAGTTGTACTTTGAATGGTCAGGATATACTCTGCATGCAAATAATGCAGGAAACAAAACAAAACAAAAACCAACCAACCAAACAAACAAAACTGAAAAAGCAGATGGTCCAAACTAAGAAGCGGTAGAAAATTTGATAAATAAATTTGCATTAATTCTACCCTCATGTAGATAATATGGGAAGGCTTAAAATATCAGCACAGTAGGATCAGCTGGGCTATAATTTTGGTTTCTGGAATCTATTTGGACAGTGATTGAACTGGACAAAATTCTGCTGGAGTCTTCTAGATAAAAACCACAGAGGACAAAGGACTGTAAGAAGCAGGTTTCATATATACCTTAGAGACCATAAGAGCTAAAGATCAGAATGTGTCAGCCGTATATGTGAGAAACAAAGTGGCCCATTTTCAACTATAAGTTCTAAACTTACCTTTCTATTGAATTTTAACTCTCTTCCTATGTTTTCTGATACCAAAATAGGGTCTCCTTGGTCAGCCGTGACCTCAGTGTGAGTCTGTGTGCCCACACACAATTGGAAAGCCAGTTTGGAATGTGAAAAAGTGAATGGATATTCAGAGACAGTTTTGTTTTATTATATTTTCCTGTGAAGAAATATAACAGAGCCAATGAAATATAGATTACTTTATAATCTTTAATACTTTAAAATCTAGAGCTAAAGTTTCATGGAAATTTTCTTGGTAGAAAAGTAAAGAAAACTCAATTCTAAAATTTAATTGGACTAGAAGATCTGGTTGTATAGTGCTTCTGATAATTAAGTTTCATCTGAACTTGACTAGACAGGATATCTTCATTTGTGTCTGCTGAATGTTATCTGTTCAAGCATCTGAGAGCATTTCAGGATCAGAGAAAGAACTCCAGAGCAAAGTGGCCTACCTTCTTTGTGGATGTCAATATGTTGTCACTTGAGGGCATGAATTGCATACAAAAAAGAAGATTAAAGACTTTGCTCATGACTACTTCAACTAGGAGATAAGTCTCCTTCCCCAGATATTTCTGGTTCTCATATTTAGGGCCCAGACCACAATCTAGACTATTGACAGTTTACCCCTCTGCTTTTCAAATTACTCTGATTACTAATTTTAAATAGCAAGTCATCCACATAACTCTGAGCTAGTACAATCCTTTGTGTTTATTAGTTTTGAATCTTTACTATGCAAAGCTCTAATTTATTAAAGTTAATTTTTGGATACAACACTATCACAGGATCAACGTTATTTAAATATCAATGAATTATTTGAATAGTCATTTATAGATAGCCTTAGTTTTGTAGAACTCCTTGTCACAACTTTTACCTAAACAACATGAACTATTCTCCACAGTGTTAACAAATAAATGAACCCTACAACTGTAACATGGGACTTTATGTGAGATCTAAAACCATGTTAAAAAGGGTCTCACATAAATTTCTATGCCTGATCTTTTTCACTGTGTGTTGTCATAAACTAGACAGTGAACCTACTGAGGTTGCCACCTGTCATTTATTACCCTCTGAATTGCTAGTCCATATATTTGGTATTGCTAGCTACATACATTTCTATGTACATAGCAGCTACCTATAAATATGTGAAGGTATGTATAAGGAAATGAACTTATCTACAAACAGCTCCTCTGTCTACACATCATTTCCTGTATCCTGTCCATGTTTCATACAATGAATTTTCTGATAGTCATAGTCCTACTGTATGTGTGCTAGAGATTACTCATTTTCCATTAACTTCTAATTTAATAAATGGACTTGTAGTTTTATTTTAGTGTTCAAAAATGTTTATAAGAGGTAGATATGGTTCATATTCTAGTAACTACAATTTGCTTTTTATAAGAAAAAATAGTTTCCAGATTGTAATAGGAAACAAACAAATAAACAAAACCAACTACTGTTTACTAAAAAAGGCAAGTTTGGGTCATATAGCATTTATCCACTTATAAAATATAATTTCACTAAATAATATTCATGAAATGTTCTGATTTTACTAGTTTTCATAGTTTCTAGTTCAATTATCTATACTTAATTATTTTATACAATTCTATTACTGATTAAATAACTTTATTATGACAAAATCCCATGGCTAATTTAACAGATATTAAAAAAATATGGTGGACCAGCTGATGGAAACTGATGCATAGACCCTCAGTCAAACACTGAATGGAGCTTGGAGAATCCCGTGGAATAAGAGGAGGAAGGATTAAAGGAGCAAGAGGACTCAAGGACACCACAGGAAGGCCTACAGAATCAACTAATCTGGGCACATGGGAACTCATAAAGAATGAACTGCCAACCAGAGAATGTAAATGGGATGGACCTAGGCCCTCTACACATACGAAGCAAGTGTGCAGCTTGGTCTTCACATGGGACTACTACAGCGGGAGCAGGGGCTGTCTCTGACTACACTGCTGACCTTCGGGTTCCTTTCCCCTAACTGGGCTTCCTTGTCTAGCCTCAAGAGAAGATGTACTTGATCCTACTGCAACTTAATATGCCAAGGCTGGTTGATATCCATGGAAGGCCTTCCCTTTTTGAGGAAAGGAAAGAGGGGCTCGGGTTGAGGGGAGGATATAGGAATGAACCAGGAAGAGAGAGGAAGGGGAAGATGCAATTATTTATTTATTTTTCTGATCTAATAACACTAATCTATTATCCTTAAAATGCAATATTAATATAATTAATATAATTTCTATGAAAGTCTGGCAATTAAAAGTCCAAAGTCATTAAAAATATTGTTACACAAGATATCACAGGATATCATAAAATAAAACAAATATTTATCTTAATTTGGTCTGTCATGAAAAATATTCATTTTATATATTCTTGGGAAAATATCTGAAAAGTTTCCACCAAATATAAATAAAAATTGCCTCAGTTAGATAGTACCTAAAGATTTAACGGTTCTATCTTTAAATGATTAAGAAATACTTTTGAAATTAGAAAATTGGTACCATCTATAAAACTAAAAAAAAAAATTGCATTGTAGTTGCTTCATATGCTGGTATGCATAAAATTCAAATGAGTAAAGCATGTTTTAATACTCTTTGTGTTAAAGTATCATCTTGGTTAGATGGTAAATAGCAGAGCTTTGTTTTAGAATTTGAATCACTGATATGACCAACTGTCAAGTGCCATGTAAATTGTATCTTTATTTTACTTACATACAGCTCAGACTATTTTATCTAAAATATTTTTTGCTTATAACAGATGGGAATTATTTGTTCTCAAAAGAAATAAAAAAAACAATTGGGAAATCAAAAACCAAATGAAACAAAACCTCAAGCCTACAGGGAGGCTGCAGATTACATTGAATTAAATTCTAGGATACATGGTTACTTCCAGGTAGCAATATATGTCAAGGCCCTCACTCAAACAAAGCAAATAACAAAAGCGACAACAAAAAATGGGACCTATGTCATGAGAAGGTGGCCTAATGTCTGTTTTTTCAAGCTTCAGTTAAAGTTACAAATTTATAATTCTTTCAGGAAAAAGAATTTTATGCAGGTGATCCTGGGTGCTAAATCCATTGATAATTAAGTCAAATACCATGAGCATGTTCACCAAACACCATACATAGCTCAAGCACACAGCAAATTGAACATCTCTGGCATGTATTCCTGCTCCTCAGTGTGGAATGAGAGGCTTGAATCCAGAAAATAGTCAAAATTCAAAAATCTAAATATGTTTCCTACTCGTTTTTTATTCCTTATCAGCCATGCATGTGTTGAGGGTGTGAAATAGCTGGAAGGGTCCTAGGACCCATACTTTGCATCACACATAAAACAATTCGGATACATTCTAGAGTTATGCTTATAAAATTCTATAAAAATATGAAAAAAAGGCTTTACCATGTTGATTTAGGGAAGAATTTGTTAGACATAGTAACAGAAAACTGAAACAAATGTAACAAATAAATAAATATAAAAAGAGGCCAACCACATCTTTGGAGGAATGAGTATTGCCATAATATAGAATACATATTAATACAAGTATTGACTTGCTTAAATAATATTAATGATTAACTAGACTATCAATTGATATGTAGAATTTAGAGCAACTGAACTCATACACATGGTTTGTAGGTATTGAAAGTGCTATATCAGGTTTCCATCTGTGGCAGGAGACCTCTGCCTGGGCCACCAGGGTTCCATAGCCAAGCAGTGACGGGAGAAGGTTACTCTCCCAGGAGCATGGAAAAGCCGTGAGTGGGGACAAGACAAGCACCACTGCTCACCAGGACCCACCTGCAACCCGCGGGACACAGAGACTGAGGGACAGGAAACTTCTCATTTCCATCTGTGGCTGGGGACCTCAGCTTGGGCCACAGGGCTCCATAGCCAATTAGCGCCAGGAGAAAGCTAGCCTCCCAGGCCCTCAGGACACAGAGACTGAGGAGGAAAAGTCAGGAACAGGAACCCTCCGGTTTTCATCTGTGGCGGGAGACCTGTGCCTAGGCCACCAGGGTTCCATAGCCAAGTAGCTCCGGGAGAAAGTTACTCTCCCAGGATTGTGGAAAAGCCATGAGTGGGGATAAGACAAGCACCACTGCTCACCAGGACCTGGGAACCTCAGCCTGGGCCACAGGGCTCCAGGAGAGAGTTCGTATCCCTGGAGTACTGACACACAGTCCAGCATAGGCAAAACCACCACTTCTGTTCAAACTCACTGGATCAAGAGGGACCCTTGCAGAGCCATCAGGACACAGGAACCAAGGGACAGCTGGGGACAAGATCCTTCTGGTTCTGTCTGCACCCCAGAGCTGATCCTGTGCCACAGCTCTCCAAACCCAAACACCTCACAGAGAGAGCTGGTCTTCAAGGAGTATTGATACAGAGGCCTGCAGGAGGGACAAGCCACAGCCAGACAGAGTAAGATCAGCTAACATCAGAGTTAACAAGATGGCAAAAGGCAAGGGCAAGAACCTAAGGAACAGAAACCAAGGCTACTTGGCAACATCAGAACCCAGCTCTCCCACCACAACAAGCCCTGGATACCCCAACACACCAGAAAAGCAAGACTCAGATTTAAAATCAGTTCTCATGATGATGATAGAAGACTTTAAGAAAGAAATTAACACCCTTAAAGAAATACAAGAGAACAGAGATAAACAGCTAGA
>CM052702.1:85015848-85089001 GCA_028551405.1 Uromys caudimaculatus
AATAGAAATAGAAACAGTAAAGAAATCACAAAAGTGACAACCCTGGAGTTAGAAAAAGTAGGAAAAAGATCAGGAGTCATAGATGCAAGCATCACCAACAGAATACAAGAGATAGAAGAGAGAATCTCAGGATCAGAAGATACCATAGACAACATTGACACAACAGTAAAGGAACATACAAAATACAAAAAGCTCCTAACCCAAGACATCCATGAAATCCAGGACACAAGGAGAAGACAGAACCTAAGGATAATAGGTATAGAAGAGAGTGAAGATTCCCAACTTAAAGGACCAGTAAATATCTTCAACAAAATTATAGAAGAAAACTTCCCTAACCTAAAGAAAGAGATGAACATAAATAAAGAAGCTTACAGAACTCCAAATAGATTGGACCAGAAAAGAAATTTGTCCTGTCACATTATAGTGAAAACATCAAATACACAAAACAAGGAAAGAATATTAAAAGCAGTAAGAGAAAAAGTTCTAGTAACATATAAAGGCAGACCTATCAGAATTACATCAAACTTCTCACCAGAGACTATGAAAGCAAGAAGATCCTGGGCAGAACTCATACAGGCTCTAAGAGAGCATAACTGCCAGCCAAGGCTGCTATACCCAGCAAAACTCTCAATTATCATAGATGGTGAAACCAAAATATTCCATGACAAAACCAAATTTACACAATATGTTTCCACAAACCCAGCCCTACAAAGGAAAATAGATGGTAAATGTCAACTCAAGGAGGGAAACCACACCTAGAAAACGCAAGAAAGTAATCTTTCAACAAACTGAAAAGAAGATAGCCACACAAACCTAAAGTAACATTGAAAATAACAGGAACCAACAATCACTATTCCTTAATATCTCTTAACATCAGTGGACTCAATTCCCCAATAAAAAGACATAGACTGACGACAGACTGGATCCATAAAGAGGACCCAGCATTTTGCTGCATTCAAGAAACACATCTCCATGATAAAGACAAACACTACCTCAGAGTAAAGGGCTGTAAAACAATTTTCCAGGCAAATGGTCCCAAGAAACAGGCTGGAGTAGCCATTCTAGGATTGAATAAAATCGACTTTCACCCAAAAGTCATCAAAAAAGATAAGGAAGGACACTTCATACTCATCAAAGGAAAAATCTACCAAGAAGAACTCTCAATTCTGAACATCTATGCTCCAAATGCAAGGGCACCCACGTTCATAAAAGAAACTTTACTAAAGCTCAAAGTACACATTGCACCTCACACAATAATAGTAGGTGACTTCAACACCCGATTATCATCAATGGAAAGATCTTGGAAACACAAACTAAATAGAGACACAGCTAAACTAACAGATGTTATGAACCAAATGGATTTAACAGATATCTATAGAACATTCCATCCTAAATCAAAAGGATATACCTTCTTCTCAGCACCTCATGGTACCTTCTCCAAAACTGACCACATAATCGGTCACAAAACAAACCTCCACAGATACAAGAAGATTGAAATAATCCCATGCCTCCTATCAGATCACTACGGATTAATGCTGGTCTTCAATGGCAACAATAACAACAGAAAGCCCACATACACATGGAAGCTGAACAATGCTCTACTCAATGATAACTTGGTCAAGGAATAAATAAAGAAAGAAATTAAAGACTTCCTAGAATTTAATGAAAATGAAAGCACAACATACCCAAACTTATGGGACACATTGAAAGCAGTGTTAAGAGGAAAACTCAAAAAGACCTCCAAAAAGAAACTGGAGAGAGCATACACTAGCAGCTTAACAGCACACCTGAAAGCTCTAGAACAAAAAGAAGCAAATACACCCAAGAAGAGTAGAAGGCAGGAAATAATCAAACTCAGCGCTGAAATCAACCAAGTAGAAACAAAAAGAACTATACAAAGAAAGTGGTATATCAACTTTCAAAGGAGAATTTTATAATTTTTTATTAAGTTCAACATGCTTATGTGAATGTATATGGCACACTATTAACCCAAAATAAAGATACTTACTCAAGACAAATTAAAGCATGTACCTAAAAGATCTGTCATACAAATGGCTATAGCAGTATAATTTCTAATTCCTCTAGACTGAAAAGGTATCTATTAAATTGGGCAGTGGACTAATAACCTGTGGGATATAAGTGAACTGAATACAACTGAATACACTAAAAAAAGGCAATGAACTAAGACACACACTATCAAGATGGTCAACAAGTGAGTGATGATATGTATAAGAATCTAAATACAAGACCCTACATAATTTATTGCTATATTTATGAGATTTTCTTTTTTTCTGATTTATGGATTATTTATAGTCTATTACCACCATGTTATACGCCTACATAGAAAGGGACAATCCTTCAGCAAGTTTATCATCTTTTTGTACAACTTTCAGCTGTATGCTCTAGAAATTGATAATCTATCTGGAAGACATCTTCAAACAGGGTGCTCCTGCATTCCCTGGAAAGTGAAAAGGTAAAATAAAAGTAAGGAGGGAAGGAGGGAAAATGAAGAGAGAGAGAAGGTGGACAAAAAGAAGAGATGGAAGAAGAAATTGGAACAAAGAGAAAGCTGAATGATGAGAAGAAATGAAGGAGAGAGCGAGAGGGGAAGGGGAAAGGAAAGAAGGAATGAAGGGAGAGAGGAAGGAAAAGAATTATTTAACGAAAAACTTTCTAAGAATTACTCCAGATATCATCTAAATTATTCATTGTCTTTCTTTTCACATTCCTTAACTCCCAAATCAGTGACTAAGGAACTTAATGCTGTATTTGTATGCGTGTATTAATTTTACACATATAGTTTGCTATTGCTGTTGCTGTTGTTATGACACTTCTGTGTTTCAAGTATTGATTTAATACCAAAGATACCCAAATGGGTCACACAAGGTCCCTGAATAAACAAAGCTTACAATCTTTTGAGCACGATATATCCGAATTATCATTAAAGTAGCTGAAATGAGATATGGCCACATGGTTACAGAGAAAGGAGAAACTTGTTCTATCTGGTAGAGCTAGAGACAGCTTCTGACTTGAAATGAATATTGAAGAATAAATTAAAGAATAAATTAGAAATAAAATGTTTTTACATTAAGATTGATCCATGCAAACATAAAGGCTATATGAAAGTAGCTGGAGGCTCTGGAGTAAGCGAATGTTGGAGTCAGCACAGAATGCTGGGTAGAGGAGAGGAGTAGGTGGAACCATGGATTTCCAAGGTTGACCTTTTTCCAAGCTTCTTCTATTGCCTCATGTTGACTAAACTTGTCCAGAGCATGCTGGAAAGAGTAGAAGTTTTTATTCCTTTAATAGAGACCTGAGAGCTGGAAAGCAAAGAATTGGCTCAGTGTAAGCAAAAGGCTGACTGACTCTGAATAGGTAACCTAAATTCTGAATTTGTACTTGTAACTTTGAAACAATGGTCTAGTTCTATTTTAATAGTCACATGTATGTCCTCTGTAAATATAATGTCAGAAATCTCTTATACCTGACCATTCCTATCTTAGTATGGTAGCTAGAGTCCATATTAGGAGCATGTATCATAGGCATTTTCTCAGCTAGATGGTAGATGTTTTGGTCAGGGATCTCTAGGATAATGAAACTTAGAGAATGCATATCTCTGTTAGGATAATCTCTTGTGTTCTGTTTAAACGTTGTCTTTGTATGAAGCATCACTCGTCTCCACATTTTGTAAGTGTCTTCTTTATCACCTTCTGATTGGTTTAATAGAGAGCTGGTTGGCCTATAGCAAAGGATGAGAAGATAGGACAAACTTCCAGGCTGAGATAGGAACTCTGGGAAAGAGTCAGTTGAGGGGGTTTGCCAGCCAGATGTGGAGGATGAAACATGGGCTAGGACTGAGGAGAGGTTGCCACTTGGCAGAACTTAGATTAATATAAACTGGTTAATTTTTAAGTTATATGAGCTAGTTGGGAACAAGGCAGCAAAACCAAGCTTTCATAATTAATAAAATACCTTCATGTCATGGGTGGCTGATAGGTAAAGACAATCTGTCAGTATCTATCTATCTATCTATCTATCTATCTATCTATCTATCTATCTATCTATCTATCTAAAGGGATTTATTAAAATGGCTTATAGGCTATGGTCATTCAAATAGCTGATTATGGAATAGAAAGTTCAAGAATCTAGTAGTTGCTCAGCTTATGTCTGAGCTGAACTTTAGTATATACTTGAATCCTGAAGAAGTAGGCTCTAATTCCAGTGAAGAAATCCATTTGCTAATGAGGCAAGAACAAACAGATAAAGAGCAAAAGCTTCCTTCTTACATGTGTTTATATATGCTTCCAGCAGAAGGAGTGGCCCTTATGAGTGGTAGGTCTTCCCAGATCCAAAGATCTGAGTTAAAGTTATGTCTTCCTGCTTTATGATCCATTCTTTCCCTGTCTTTGAATGATACATCCGATTGTCTTGGTTGTTTTCTCTGTGTGTCTTGTGTTCATGTCAGTTTTGGACACACATATCAGCTCATATCACAGTAAGTGGTCAGTGATTTTGATTGGCTGTCTTATCACTTCATTTATTCTGCCATCTTTCCCTCATTAGACAAGGACCCCACAGATCTACACACTCTCTTGCTCTGAGAAATTACTTAACTTTTAAATCTAAGTTATTTAATTCTACCATTGATTTTTTTAAAAAAATCCTGCAATAAGCATAACCTAAGAGAACTTTTCAGTCTTAAAACATTTTCTACAAAACTTAAATTCCTAATGTAAGCAAATAGTGCCCTCCTGCCTCCCTTCTCAAATCAAATAACTTCCTAAAACATTTTTATATGACGACTTGATAGCAAAATATTTTCCTGCTTCATTCTATTTTACATATATACATACTAACTTTCTAGTTTCTCCTAGGTTGTTATAATGAAATACTTTCAACAAAGAAACTTGGAGAAGGATTTATTTGGTTCACATTTCCAGGTCACAATCCATCTTTCAAGGACATCAGAGTAGGAACTGAGAGCAAAACTCAGGGAGGAATGCCTGGTGGCTCGTTTTCTGGTTTCTACTTTTACATAGCCCAAGCCAAGCTGCCTAGACATAGTATTGCCTACAGCAGACAGAGCCCTCCAATGTCAACTATTAATCAAGACAATGCCCTAAGGGTATGCACACAGGACAAACTGACAAGACAATCGTCCAGCTGACATTTCATTCTTCTCAGGTGCCTCAAAGTTGTTCTAAGTTGATAGAAAACAAAACAAAACAAAACAACCAAGACACCAAAACATTATTTTCATGCCCCAGCATAGGGGAATGCTAGGGCGGTGAGGTGGGAGTGGGTGGGTGGGTGGAGGAGCACCCTCATAGAAGCTTGGGCAGGGATGGGATAGTGGGTTTTCAGAGGGGAACCAGGAAGGGAGATATCATATGAAATGTAAATAGGTAAAATAACCTATAAAAATAAAAATAATTTTATATAAGTATATAAAATTGTTCTTTATTTTTTTTTAGCTAGATGTTTGGATTTGCTAATCTCTAGCCATATCTAATTTTACTTATTAGAAACAGTAATATTTTGTGAGTTTTAGAAGAATGTGATAATCAAATGCTTTTAGTAAGGTATAAAGTTGAGCAGAATCATATCTTTGGTCTAAGACCTGTGGTTTTAGGTGACATTTATCTACTTTCAGTGTGTGTGTGTGTGTGTGTGTGTGTGTGTGTGTGTGTGTGTGTGTGTGTGTGTGTGAATATCTTTCTTGCTTATAGAAGTCAGGGTATATCTACCTACAATTTGAAAACTCAGCTCACTAGGTCATTTGAATGAAAAACCTAGCATATGTATATGATTATGTGTCAATTTAATTCTTACAACAATTCTAAAGTGACTTACATTCTAAAGTATTTAAGCAATTCTAAATTAAATGACAGCATCTTCCTCTTCAGGGTCACACTCTGACTCTCAATGGACACCTAATTCATAGATAGGAACTATTCCTATCTCTACTATACTTTCTTTTACATCCATGTCTGTGATAATGGTTACCTTACACATTAGATACTGAAAGAAGTTAACCATAATAAGCTTTCAATGAGCAATTACTATACAATTATGTAAACAAATTCTTTCAGCATATCTTACTTAACTGCACTAACACTTCTTTTCACGATGCTGTAAGATAACAATGCTTACTTAAGGCAATAAAGTGTGGTCAGTGACAGGCACTATGAGACAGTAGGGCTACTAGTATCTGAAAACACCTAAGAACATGCATCATTTATGTTGTGTGATAGGTCATATTTTTCCCCCTTAAGTGTTGGGCTTTTACCTTTTCTCTTAAGGCCATATTGTGGATCCTGCTTGATGTATTCACATCGGCAGTCTCATTGCTTTTGCATATTGTGTCACTATAAAGCACGGTAAGTATTATGGAAGCACCAGGACTACAAAAGCAGTTACCTGCTATTTGTCAGTTTCTTCTGGACTGAAACATTCCCTCCAGGCAAAAGAGAGGAAGCAAGATGTTTGAGAGACTTAGGAGATGAAAGGTCACAAGTATGGTCACAGAAACTTAGAAGATCCTCAATGGCTCCTCTCCAGAAGGGTAAAAAAGAATAAACACATGCTGCAGGAGGGGACTGTGACCAATGGAGTTGAAGAGACAAGGTCCCCCTACTGTCAAACTGCCTGCATATGTCCATGTTGGAATGAGCATTTAGTGATGTAACTGGTTTACATTCATTCCTACTTCTATGAGTAACCCCAATAAAAGCTCATTGGTTCACCAAGATATACATATATCAATAAATATACTGCAGACTAGAGCTCTGAGGAGAAGTGACTAGGTGATTCAGTGACTAAGAGTGCTTGCTGCTCTGGAATTGACTGGAGTTTTCTTTCCAACACTCTTATCAGGAGCTCATACCTTAATGTAATTATTATCTCCAGAGCGTCTGGTGCCCCCTACTGGCCTCTGAGCACACCTGCACATATGTGTGTATACATGCCAACAGGTACACTCACATAAAATAAAGAAAATGTTAAAAAAGAAGGCAGCTTTCTTGAAGTAAGTTCAATTAAGAAACACAAAAATTACTGATAGTCTTGGCAAGAGGTTTTATGACAATCAATGAAGTCATTTGTAGGAAGTACCTTTAGAGGACGATACTGTTCTACTTGCTCTCCCTCACTAAAATTATATTCATTTTCCCTTCATTATTTTCTTCCTGCCTAGGTCAATTTATTTTTATTTCCAATCCAGCACAAGATATGAATATAAAAATATATTCACAAACACATAATTGCAGCATCTAATCTGAATATAATTCTTTGAAACATTAAAGTCATTTTAACACATTAATTTTAAGCAACTGTGATATTTCTTGTGAAAGATGTCTATATGCTCAGCTATTCTTGTTGGTAGTAAAATACATAGCGTTTCCTCTAAAAGCTAGAGATTCCTGACTTACTTTATATGAACAACTGAAGCACACCAGTGTTTCACACACCTTTGGCTATATTAAGTCATCTTCTGTTTTCTGGGTTATAATTTAGCTTTGATAGAATGATTGGTTGAAGAAACTGGTATGTATATTCCTCTGATTCCTGTTAATGGTAACATATCTAACATCTGGCAGGAAGGAGAGTGGCTCACTGTTAAGTGCCTGGAAAGCTGTAAGCAGGCACAATTTATTCTTCATAGGGCCCAATCTTTTTGCAGCTGTCTGCAAGTTACTGGCAGCTCAAAAAGGTGATGAAATGTATAAAAGTTAAAGGGTAAAATACTACACTCTATACCCAGCAGTGGCCTGGAATTCTCTAGCACAGTCTGAAATTATGAATGCTTTCCCTAGCAAAGTACTGAATGACACAATGGATTAAGATAAGAACATGACCTAGAAGCCAGAGATAGCAGGACTTGTCAAGTCTATGTCAAGATATTCCAGATTAGAACAAACATGCACCCAAAACAAGTTCATTTCCTGCCTTTCTTACCAGGGAACAGACTGAGAATGTTGGTCTTATTATAAAGTGCAAGAGTTTTGCCATTCAGTGTTTTCACAGGTCCTCTGGGGCTTTGTCGGCTGTACTATTTAATATGAATGGAAAAGCTTGACTTATATTTTCACACACACACACACACGCATGCTCACACACATGTGAGCTTACATGTAGTCATTTGAATATATCTTACCACCTGGCTGTGAGGTTTTTTTTTAAGATTAGGGTGAGATGCTAAATTCCAGTTGTTTTTGTCCCTGCTCCATCAGTTGTAGAGTTGTGTAGCTAGTGATACACAGTGGGCACCTCTGGTGAAAGAAACGCTTCTATAGATATTTAGCATATAGTGGAGACAAGGCTCAGAAAAAGATGCAAATCAATTTTATTATCAAAATTTAGTTTTTATGGTGCAAGGGAATGAAGCCCACAGTATAAACATGCAGGAGCCCCATTGTGCTATCCTTTTGGATGGAGGAAGGTACCTAATTAAGGCACTAGGTACTACAAAGGCTACAAAGCATAGCTCAAAGCAGAAAAGAATACATGTGAGTCCTGTAAGTGTTGAAAGACAAAGCACTAAAGCTCACTCTTCCCACAGAATCTTACACTTTTTTTTATCCTTATTTTCCCCACTCAGAACTACATGAGGCAGCTGGTAGTCAAAGGCTCCTGCTGATTCTGAGAAGACAACCGATACTTCCCTAGGTCCTCAATGCCTTTTTAATTAGGTTGATGCCCAAAATGATTTGAGGACAATGTCTCCCCAAATGCCTTACCTTCTGGGATGCTTAGAAAATTCTAACCCTTCTCCATTTATTACTATTTCCTTTCAAAGGACATAGCCCTAGGTTTCCTTTTAATAAGTAAAAGCCTGCCAGAGCCAGCAATTACTACAGCGGGTGACATGAAGGGCAATGAGAGGGTCTGGTTTGGCTGAGGTAGTAAACACTTGTGAATGCAAAGAAATGTGATGCTGTCAGTTGAGAAGGAGCGTGTGCATCTTCTAAGGCACAGTGGCTATGCAGATGCATTTTCAGTTTGGATATCTTCTGACTGATCAGGAGTCAGCAACGGTGCACGTACACACACCATCACTGGTAGATACACACAACTAGCATACACCAAATGGTAGCTTTCTTTGTTGCTGAAAAAATTGGAGGAGGACAAAAGCAAATGAATCACTTATTCTTTATACTTGGGAAAGCAGTTCATAGGTGAAGTTCAAATTCCATAATGTAATCTTCTTTATTAATTATCTTCCCTTCCTGGTTTGTAGAATAGTTTTCATTTTCTTCAAATGATTTTTCAAAATGATAAAATAAATTTAAGACGAGAATGCTTTTTGTTTTGCATGGAGTTTGGACTGTCTTACATAATTGTAAGGTCCATCAGCATTTGTAAAAGATAACTTTCAGAAGCACTAAAATGGCCTTGGAGGTCTTCTGAATGGCCAGGGGAAAGCCTTTAGGTCTGTGACAATGCTTATGTGTGTGTGATGGTCCTTTCTCTTCCAAGCTCCCAGTTTGTCATTTTCAATGGCATTTTAACATTACTGGCTCGATTATTAAACATTGCCTCAGAGGTTACTGTTCCTAAATCTCAAGCACATGCTGTTGGACCTGGTCCGCTCTTTGTCCCTAGAGTGAGCAGGATTCATTTAAAACCAAAGCACTTAAAAATTTCAAGTTATTTCAGTTCTCCCCAATTCTGCTAAAATTGTTATTTATGACAACAGCCTGAGCTGTTACAGTTGCAGCTACCACAAAATATTTCAGTTGTCTCCTGACTCTCTTTGTGTATATGTATGAATTATATATATATATTAAATATATATATAAATATATATAACAATATAAATATATGTATGTTGTGGTGATGGCAAATATATATATATATACATACATATATACATACATACACACACACACACAAATACACACACTGGTATAAATTTTCTGAAGCTTTGGGTGATGTTCAGCTGGAATTTTCTGCAAACAGATTTTCCTTTTTCTGATTCTAGAACTTAGTTTTTGATCATATGTAAATAGTAGCTTCAGCACCATCAGAAACAAGAGCTACTATCTACTGGATACCCGGTATGTACCAATTAGTATTTAAATAGCTTTCTCAATTATTTACTTTATAGAAATATCACAACCAGCATTCATACAATTTTTATAATCCCCATCTTTCATTAAGTCAAACTAATAATTAGCTACTGAGCTAGCTTATACTCTAATAACTAATTTTCTTAACATACATAAAATTGAATTCAACTTTGGATTCAAATACTATTTATGTACTAATCAGTCTCATCTTTCATCAAATACCTAGCATATCAGCAGTCAACAAACTTTTTTTTTTTTTTTTGGTTTTTTCGAGACAGGGTTTTTCTGTGTAGCCCTGGCTGTCCTGGAACTCACTCTGTAGACCAGGCTGGCCTCGAACTCAGAAATCCGCCTGTCTCTGCCTCCCAAGTGCTGGGATTAAAGGCGTGTGCCACCACTGCCCAGCTAAACTTTTTCTATGAAGACCAAAGAGTAGTATTTCAGACTTAACAGGCTACATGGTATCTGTCACAACTACCAACTCTATCCAGTTGTTGCTATGAAAATAGTGATATGCCATATTGTAAATGGATTTTCATACTCAAAGAAAAAATTACTCAAAGAAGCAATAAACTGCTATGATTCACAGTGTTTAGTAAATCTCTTCACAAGATGAATGTTAACTAAGCCATTTTCCTCTAAATCCATATCTCCTAAGTATATCTTCATTTTATTTTAATCTTCTAAAGTTCTCCCTCCTGCACTCTTAATGAGTACTTCGGTCTCCTTTGACTTTCTGCAAGTCCTGTTCCAGCTATTGATTTTGCTGTCTTTCTAGAATTGGTTTAGTCTACACAGTTTGAATTTTGCTTGCATGTCAAGTTGTTGTTTCCTCTTCTTCTTATAAACATAATCTTGTAGCATAGTTGTTTGACAATTTTTAGAGTTTGGGACTTGAATTCAAGCTTCGCAGATTCCTGTTTTGTACCTTTTACCTTCTGGCTATGCCATTTAGGGATTCAAGGCAAAAGAACTTTTAAGAAGTGGGCCTACTTGTCTACCACCTTGTGAACAGCTAATGCTATACTTCATGCTTCACTTTCCATGAGCTGGTGTACCAGCATGTGACTGTGTGAAATCATGAGCCTAGATAATCTTTTCTCTCTTAAGTTCTTTCTTTCAAGTATTTTTGGGACAAGAACACAGACATAACTAACACAGTGATTCTTCATTTGCCCCTTGGAATAAGTGAATGTAGGAGAATTGAGGTGATACACGACTTCATCATAAGAACAGGACGTAATTTATATTATTTCCAGATAGCTTCAGCATGAAAAGTACACCATCTCTCAGAGATTTTAATTCTTGCAAATCAATAAATTCTCTGTTAACATAGCTAACAACTTAGCCCCTGATGTATTTGCACCCCAGCTTTGTCTATGTGATTTTTCCTTATGCCTGACCTAAATTATGACAGCATTTTTTCTTTACTTTAATAGCTATAGAAAAAAAGGATTTGGAAACAAGAGTCGCTATTTGACATTGATTCTAAATTAGATATTTCTTAAAACACAAGGCAATAAAGGTCAAGGTGAGAGATTTTTGGGTAACTTGTGAGATGTTTTGATTTATTAATAGGTTAGCAATAAAGAAAATTATAGCACTATGCTTTTCTCTTCAAAGTCACTGCAATAGCTACAGAGATAAATCGGACCTTCTAATTCTCTATTCATTTTCAGTGAATTCAACTATAAAAAGAGGAGACAAATGATTAGAAGGGTCAAAGGAGATAGGTGATTCCAAGAAAGTGACATCTTTCAGAAACATCAGGACTGATACACATATGAACTCACAGAGGTTGGGGCAGCATGCATAAGACTTGTACAAGTTCAAGCCAGTACAGAAACATCATGAGATTTTCTTTTGTTGGTTCTGTTTTGTGAATGATGGGGAACTTATTAAAGAAGTTACTACCCAAGACTCTAATCTGGTGTACTCTCTATTTTTCCTCTAAAACATTTCAGGTCTTATACTGAAATGGTTGATTCTTTTGGCATTGATTTTTGTTCAGGATAAGAAATAAGTATCAAGTTTTATTCTTTTACATGTAAATATCCAATTTTCATAGAACACCTTGCTCAATGTGCTGGTTTTTTTCTCTAAAACATGTTTCAATATCTTCATAAAAATCCATATGTTTTAGGTGAAAAAAATAATAGCAATATCCATCTATAGTAAATCTCATTACAAGGCTCAAGGAACATCATGGAAGGCAGAGCAGAGGCTAGAGAGGACTGGGAATAAGCACTTTCTCCGACAGGTCTGCTGCACTTAGGAAATTACAGCCACTTCATTCCCTGGAAAAGCCCAGTACTCCATCAAGCCAGTTAACGTTCAACTTTGGAGAGCTGTTTCACAAGCTCCCACTCTTGCTAAGAAGCTGGAGAAAAGTGAAGCCTGTTAGGGAATGTATACTATTCACTTTAAAGGTGTGGTACGTGGTTGGTCATTTCAGTCGAACCTCCAGTACACTGTACCATATTCTGGAACATACAGGCAACATAAATTGGACTCAGTATATTATAAAAATAATAAAAAAGAAAAGGACATGAAGTTGGGAGAGAGTGATGGAGGATGGATCTGGGGGAAGTTAGGAGAATTGGGGTGAACATGATTAAAGCATACTACATACATGTATTCTTTTTAATTAATAAAAATATTATATAAAAACAAACACTTGAATTTGCATCAAACTGAACTGTGTGTATATTTTAAACTTTTATATAACACAAACTAAAATAGAAATCCATGAATAACCGACAATGACTGAATGAATGCTATAAACCAAACTTAACTACACAGTTTATTAGGAATGAACTGAAACCAATCATCCTATAAATAATTTAAAATATAGTCACAATGTTAACTATAACCTTTAAAAATAATACTTTCAAGTAAACAAATTATTAACCCTGGGTTCCACTAAGGAACTTAATCTCTGCTGTACTTCGATCATATTTGCAATCAATGTCCACTTTTATAGAAAATCCTATGTTGTTCTGATAGACCCCTTAAATTTTATATCTGTCATCCCTCATTGTGGAAATCTTTATTTTTTTCAGCAGCAGATGCATATAATTACAGAAATCCACAAATGGTCAAAATACACAGAACAACTGACCATAGCGTATCCAGTCTGAATCTACAATATCACCACTACACTTGAGGCTTATAGAAAACCATTGAAAATGGGAATAAAAGACTATAAGATCTAGAGAACCAGGACATTATCTGTGATATAGTGACTTCTTTATGTGACTGGAAAACTGCACCTATGGTATCTCAACAATATGGGTGACTAAATAAGGTTTGGAAAATGGCACCAGTTCCCTTTATAGTGTGGATGAGGGAAATTTCATAAAGCCCTTTTGGCCACTGAGACAGGAAGAATTAGTCTTCTACAGGAACAGTTCACCTGATAGGTTATGTAATCTTAAGCAGTCAGCAACACATATACATCCAAGAAAAAACACAGAAACTCAGAAGGGTCTATTTATAAATTTATATCTTTATAATTGTTTATAATTAAGTAATAAAAGGCAATGATGAATTTGAGACCAAATAAATAGGACAACAGAGTATTGACAGGGTGATTTAAATACAGTACTTACATAGAATTTCACACACAAAAATGTGCAGTCTATTAATTTATACATACATCATTCAGTTTTCTTGAATATATTTTTAGTCACTGGATATACAGCAGAAGGTATAACAAATTGCCTGTTTTGATGGGTCTTTCAGTCGAGAGGGGAAAACAATTCTTCAGTAGATAGTAATAGAATGCTCAGGGTGTTGCAAACACTGGCATGCTCTGAAAACACAGTCCTGTATAGGAGTAAAAAGCAATTGTCTAGTAGGAAAAATAAATTTATAAATAAGTGTTAGGCCCAGCAATGAAATAAAAAGAAGTTGCACTTCTTCCCTATCAAAGGTTTGCAAAAGAGGAGAAATATAAAGGACAGAGTAGAATTAAACCTTCCCCCATCCCCAGTCAGAGCTACTGTTGTGATGATTGCAAAAGAGATCTACAGAAAGTTTAGTTGCTAATACTACTGATATATGACAGTATTTGAAATAACATGCCAAGTACTGAACCAAAGGAGAATGCACTCAAAATGAGAAAATTTGATGACAAAACAATATGTAATAAGAATGACTGACATCTGTCAGTATATGTCACCCTAAATGTGAACAATTACCAAGTGATTACTTTTCTAGGAAAATGTATGAAAGAAATGATCTATAAAGACAAGATAAGGTGTACTCTGGGGGAACTAACTATACTGTTAAACCACCAGAAATCATCAAAGCCAAATTTAAAGTATACAGAAAAGGAAGAAGGAAGAAGTAGGGGAAGGAGAAGGAGGAGGAGGAGGAGGAGGAGGAGGAGGAGGAGGAGGAGGAGGAGAGAAGGAGAAAGAGGAAGAGGAGGAGGAGAAGCAGAAGGAGAAGGAGGAGAGAAGGAGAAGGAGGAGGACGATGAGAATCAGAAGGAGAAGGAGGAAGAGGAGAGAAGGAGAAGGAGGAGGAAGAGGAGCAGAAGAGAAGGAGGAGGAGGAGGAGGAGGAGGAGAAGGAGAAGGAGGAGGAAGAGGAGCAGAAGAGAAGGAGGAGGAGGAGGAGGAGGAGAAGGAGAAGGAGAAGGAGAAGGAGAAGGAGAAGGAGAAGGAAGGAGGAAGGAGGAAGGAGGAAGGAGGAAGAAGGAAGAAGGAAGAAGGAAGAAGGAAGAAGGAAGAAGGAAGAAGGAAGAAGGAAGAAGGAAAAGAAGAAGAAGAAGAAGAAGAAGAAGAAGAAGAAGAAGAAGAAGAAGAAGAAGAAGAAGAAGAAGAAGAAGAAGAAGAAGGGCTTGAATCACAAGTGAAGCATTTACTTGCTCAACATACTGTTGTATGGATTCATTTGAAGATGCTCACAAGGACTCAGAAGCCCATAGATATCCAAGGTAAGGACATTGATGTATCAAAAGAAACACATCTCCAAGTTTGAGACAGTAAGTTGTTCATTATTCTTATTAGTGGGAAGTTAAAGAATAGCTATTGTGCCACTGATACATCTTTAGAGGTCAGCTTGCAAGTCTCATCAAAAATCCTAGTTTTAGGATACAAAAAAGCAGCTCCTTTAGTGTCGAATTTGATCTTTTAAAGTTATCTTTCCAAATATAAGGAAGGTAAGTATTTTAATTTATATCTCTACAATAACTACTTTCAAGATATTTAGTAATAAGTAAATATTTATTTTTCTAACTTTGCATAAAATGAAGAATTTAAGTCTTCATTATAATCATCACAATCATGAAACAGTTGTAAATAAAGACTGGAGAAGAGTCATGCGGATGTTATAATTATTGTCTCTGTAATCAAATAGTTTTTCAATAGTCTTTAAGATCTTTAAATGTTCAGCACTATCTTACATTTTTACAGTAAAAAAATCCCCTAAATAGTTATGAAGACCCCTTAAACTTTCTTTTAAATTCTTAAACACAAGAGGCTGCTGGTTTTATATTGCTAGTAAGAGACTCTGGCAGCTCTGAGGAGAGACACTAAATCTGCTGTATTCAAAATTCCCAGGCTGAAATGTAAGTCATTCATTGCCCCACATTCAACTTCGGCCTGAAATCTCTTTTCAGATTATTGCAAGCAATGCAAACCAGACTTTTAGATAAAACATAGGGGGCCCTTATGATGTGTCTACTTGTGATGTTTGAATATGCTTGGCCCATGAGAAATGGCACTATTAGGTGGTATGGCCTTGTTGGAGAAACTTCATCACTGTGGGGCTGGGCTTTGAAGCTCCATCTAGTAGGCCAGAGACAGTCTTCTCATGGTTGCCTTCAGAACAAGATGTAGACCTCTCAGCTCCTCCAGCGCCATGCCTGCCTGGATGCCATGATGATAATGGACTGAACCTCTGAACCTATGAACCAGCCCCAGTTAAATGTTGTTTGGTATAACAATTGTCTTGGTCATGGTGTTTCTTCATAGCATTGGAAACCATAGCTAAAATACTCCTTCTTCCCATAGTTCGTTAATCTTGAACATATTTTACTAGAACTTGTTCTTCCCAAGTGAATTCTGTAGGACATTATTAAAATGAAATCTAGACATTGTCAAACCCATTGAACAAGATTAAAACCATTATCCAAAATTTTAATTGAATTAACCAAGTTTTATTTTATGTCATATAGGGCTGTCTCCCTATAGTGGGGTTTGAAGGAACAATATTGAACACAGAAGGAGGTGGGGTTATATAGTAAAAATAGTAGGGATTTCCAAGGGTTAGAGGATGTCCATAGAAATTTTAGTTAATTAGGAATTTGACAGAACATCTCAAAATTATTTGGCAGAACAAGAACATCTTATTTTATCAAGGTAGGTGTAGGTGAAGACTCAATCAGGTATGGACCAAGTTGAAATCCAGGAAGGTTGAAGGTATGATTGGGTCAAATTCTAAGACATAGGAACTTAAGTTTTATAGAAAACAGAAACAAACTTATTTTGATCTTGTAACAAGATCCCTGCTGATCTTAAGATGGAATTAGGCTGGCCCATCAGTCAGGCTGGTAGCTCACAGACACCTTTCTAAGACTTCACACTAGAATCTTCTGTTCTTGAATTGAGCTTGATAGGATAGTTTAATAAAATCCTGGATTTCTCTTCCCAGGATTCATGCCTTTATTAGCTGATGTTTCTGTAAGGTAACTAGAAATGTATCAGCACTATTGGAGGTCATTGAGGATGGGCTCCTGCCTTATAGTCAATATCTTATAAAACCAAGAGTTGATGATGCAAGAATCTTGTTACTAGTCAAAAGATGGAATCCGAGTCAAATCTTGGGCTTGATTAGAGATGAGATTCCGAATTACCTGAAACGTAAGAGGTCAGAGATCAGAACTATCTAAACTCTACATCATCATCATCATCATCATCATCATCATCATCATCATCATCATCACTATTATTTAGATGGATTCTTTGTAGTATAAAGAATCAGGACATACTATTGTCCTTTTCTGTAAGAGACAGTCTATCAATCACCTGGCCAAAGAAAAAACAAAATAAACAAACAAACAAAAAATAAACAAACAAACAAAAACACCATAACCCACACCCTTCTGTGTTCCAGAGACTGTGAAGCCTCTGTGTAGAGCCTGCCTGAGCTGTAGATCAGTTTAATGGCCCCTATAGCAATGGACTCTTTATTCCTTGAGAGTGCTTTTTTCTAATCTGAAATAATCGAGATTTTTGTCCCCCCATGAATTCCTTTGAGGGAGAGCACAAGGATTCAAAATTCCAAGAGTGTCTAGAACATGCACAGTATGTACTCACTGATGAGTGGATATCAGCCCAAATGTTTGGAATACTCAAGATTCAATTCACAGACCGTATGAAGCCCAGGAAGAAGGAAGACCAAAATGTGGACGCTTCAGTGCTTCTTAGAAAGTTTAACAAAATATTCACAGGGGGAAATATGGAGACAAAGTGTGGAGCAGAGAATGAAGGAAAGGCCATCCAGAGACTGCCCCACCTGGGAATACATCCCATATACAGCCATCAAATCTGGATACTATTGTGGATGCCAGGAAGTGTTTGCTGACAGAAGCCTGATATAGCTGTCTCCTGAGAGGCTCTGCCAGACCCTGACAAATACAGAGGCAGATGCTTGCAGACAACCATTGAGCCAAGCACAAGGTCCCTGATAAAGGAGTTGGAGAAGGGACTGAAGGAGCTGAGGGGGATTGTAGTCCCATGGAAGGAGCAACAGTGTCAACTGGGCAGACTTCCCAGAGCTCCCAGGGACTGGACCACCAACCAAAGAATACACATGGAGGGACCCAGGGTGCTGGCCATATATGTGGCAGAGAAGGACCTTGTTAGCCATCAGTGGGAGGAGAGGTCCTTGGGCCTGAGGGTGTTAGATGCCCCAATGTAGGGGAATGCTAGGGAAGGAAGACAGGAGTGGGTGTATGAGTGGGTGAGCTTTTTCATAGAGGCAGGGGGAGGGGGATGGAATAGGGGGGTTCCAAAGGGGAGACCTGGAAAGTGAAAAACATTTGAAATATAAATAAAGAAAATATCCAAATTTATATATATGAATGATTTAAGAATCCTTTCTTTTGGTCCTTCTACTCGCAATCATATTTTCTTCATCTTCATCTAGAGACCAGAGAATGTCCTACTCGTTTTTGCTTCCAACTTCACTTGCGCATGTACTGTTTGGCCACAGCATCTCCTTTGCTGTCTTATGTTTAGGACTATGTACTATAGATACTTGATACTGCTACACAAGATCTTCTGATTCTATTTACATGCATTCTAACCTGAATCATATACCGTTTTCAAATGCTAAGGGAGATGAGACTATATTCTATATTCATGCAATATTTTCTTGGTGTATATATTGCTATTGCTATGTGATAAAGTAAATATACTTCCATTATTGAACTAATAAATCCATACCAGACCGCAAATACTGAGTTCTGTTTAAGCCATATTTTTTTTTTTGATAACGTATTGAACGGATTTTCAAAATCACCCTTTGCTATTAGCAGATGATGAATGGAATATGTGGCACTTTCCTTTTGGCTTTCAAAATAGCCTCACATGATCAGTTCAGGAAAAAAAAATTCCTGCTAAATGTATTAGAGGAGCAATTATTTGCACATAAAACCAAACACCTCAAAAGATTTAAATTTGGTATCCATCAGCTAGGGCAAATTTAGAATGAAGAAAAGGATGCTACATATGATTCTCTGGAAACTTATGGAACTCAGGATCCAATGTCCAAGGCAACCCCAGAATCAGGTGAGGTCTATCCAGGCTACTGTCTATCAAGGAGCATGACTTCCATCAATCAAGATAATTCAGAATTGGATAAGTCAAGCTATACTCGATTCCCAAGTTCTCAAGTGAAAGGAGCCCACTTTCACAATTTATTTGTGATTTTGATAAAACTCAAATAAAAGGAATCCTTTCCCTTCTTATCACCATATCCTGGCCCTAATTCCAGTCGAGGCACCCTGATGTACCAGAGGAACTCTAGCCAGAACTTCAGCCCCAACTCAGGTAGAGACCCTATACTCAACCATGGGCCACTCCAGCTAGATCAGAAAGGAAACAAAAACCAAGTGAAAACAAAACAAAACAAAACACCCATTCAACAAAGGAAACTCATAAATAAGCACCTAGACATATAGTACCAACCCAGATGCCTACATGTCACCAGTGCCCAGCTATCTTACTACAATAAGCCCTGGATATCCTAATATAGCTGAGGCACAGGAAAACAACCTTTAAACTAACTTTATAGAGATGTTAGAGGTTCATAAAGAGGAAACAAACTCTTTAGAGAAATCCAGCAACACATAAACAATTGGAGGTTCTCATCCTTCCTAATGCTGTGAACAGTTTGTACAGTTCTTCATGCTGTAGTGTCCCAACCATAAAATTATTTTCATTGCAACTTCATAAGTGTAACTAACTTTGTTAATATTATGAATCATGCTGTAAATTACTGTTTTCTGATGGCTTAAAAAGATAAGAAAATAAGGACATATGAGACTTAATGGAGGGTCCTTTTTGAGAACAGGGCTAGTACCACTGTACAGAGTTAGTGTCCAAAGGCCATCTCCAAACTGAAGGTCACACAGTGCTAGGAACCATCTAGGAGAAGCTACAAACTAGGAGGTGGTCACCCTGAGGTGGTTCCACTGTGGACTGTAAAGCTATGAAGAAGGTGTTCTTCTAGGCAAGGCCACATAAATTACCTTTGAGAAAAGATTCCATATTAATATGTTTTTCCTATTTTATATATATATATATACATATATATATATATATCATTAGGTATTAGCCCATCTTTTGAGCAGATTTCTGCAGAACAATGAAGATGTCCTGTCTTGTAGTGATTCTATGTAGACAAATAGATTATTTCTTAATTCTTAATGATGATTCTATAATAATTCCTAATATTATACTAGTAATTATTAAACTCTTTATAATAAGGCCTGCTATTAGGCCCTCTCTGGTATCAAAATTGTAAAGAAAACTCTGTTAGTCTTCAGTGTCATGAGTTAATTGCTTCTGAGATAAAAAGGAGGCATTTATAAGTTAGAGCACATTCCAAGAAGTTATAGAACAATTTTATGGGCAAAGGTCATAAAATGGAACTAACTATTTATTGTAGGTACAAAGACAGAAGATAAAATATTGATTATGTTTATCTATACAAAACTACAATGATAACTTAGTTGTGGTCTTTAACTTTCCATGAATCTGTAGGGCTCGTGACAGATAGTGAATATCTGGACTTAGTGAATACATACATAAGGGTTCTCTATTGTAAACTTCTTATTGAATTCATGATTTGAATTCCTAGTGAACTTTTGTAAAAAATAAAAAATGAGGATGCTTGGAAAAATCATGTGATCTACTCCCCTAGAATAGATACAAAAAACTAGGAATGATTACATTGCAAGGGCATTATCACATCAGAGCAGGAGGAGAGAGCAAGATTAGCAGGAGGACTGCAGAGTAGACTATCTTAGAAATTAAAAAGAAACATAGAAATTAAGAGAGCAATATGCAGAATGCAGAGAGGAGAGGGACAAAAAAGAAGCTGCATATAAAACAAAAAGAACAGGCAGGCTTTTTCTTACCATGGGACAGAACAGGTCTTTTCTTAACAGCAAGGCAGGCTTATTCTTACTAAAGAGGACAAAGCTTTCTGTTTTTCTTATAGACTTGGGTTTAATTAATTTAGCAATAGAAGGGTAGAAGCTTTTTCTTTCTCAGTGCAATAAAAATTGTAGCTCATTTTTCATCCAGAATGAGTGAGTTCTTTCTGCACTGGCACTTGGTCTTTTGCTCCATATGCATACACAAGTATGGATGTGTGTGTGAGAGAGAGAGAGTATGTAATTATGATACTAGTATAGCTGGACCCAACTGGTTTACATGGAGGTGCATGTTTATGCAAGAATTTGTATATGTGAGTTTATGCATATTTGCTTGTGTAAAAGTTTTTTTCTGCAAGCATGACTCGCTTCTCCTGCTTCATTAAAAGTGTATTGCTGCAAACCTCCCTCCATCCTGAAAAGCAAGAGAGGAGGCTTCTGGAAAGGAGAAAAAAAAAAAAGCCCGACCAATTACTCCTTTACTTAATGCCCACCATTTTACTATAAGGTGCTGGATACTAGAGACTGCAGTTTCTGGCCTCAGAGGAACTCAGACAAGCAGGCCAGTTACCACTGTAAAGTAACTTAGACTTAAGGCAGTAAACATTTTAATATTTAAAGGCAACCCTAAATATCTCCCAATAACAAGTATTGCCTCACATACGCTCTTCCCCTTTGACTGCCTTCAGGAGAGAACCAGAACCTCTGGAGCAGGCCTCCAGCAACACAGCACACTTAGATGCTCTGGGTCTTTCTTTTAATCTTCTAATCTTACTGTCTTGTCCTCTTTCTTCTCTCTCTCTCTCTCTCTCTCTCTCTCTCTCTCTCTCTCTCTCACTCTTGCTCTCTCTCTCTTCCCTCCCTCTTCTTTCTTTCTTCCTTCCTTCCTTCCTTCCTTCCTTCCTTCCTTCCTTCCTTCCTTCCTTCCTTCCTTCCTTCCTTCCTTCCTTCTTTTATTTATTGGCTTGAAGCCAGCTATTTAAAAAATGACTTCTTTAAACTTCAGCTTATCTGATGCTTTCTCCAATCAAATGGCTTTGGCAGGAATATCACTGAGGTTATGCTGTGTGACTATATCTTATATCTTATCAGGTGAAAAATGGTTTGCTTCATTTTATCTTATTACTTTTTTATACATTTGAATAAGATGAAGTCTGCTAGTTCTCAACTTAAAAATGTTCCATTTTCTCAAATCATGATTAGCAAGTGTAGTATATAAAGATGTAGACTGCAAATATTTATATCTTGTCCATTTTTTACCATGCATAATGTTTTTTTACTTAACTATTAGAATGATAAATGAAAATATGAGTTATTTTCCACAAATTATACTATTTCTTTTATTACATTATTTGGCAATACTTTTATTTAGGCATTTACCTGTATGTTTATATTATGGACAAATTGATTTCAACTTTGTTCAATAAGCTTAAGGTAAAATCTCTTTGCATGTTTGTTTGTTTAGACACATTGTTTTTTATCTTGATAAAGTTTATTCAGGTCAGGTGTATGCTTATCTCTGTGCATTTCTGTCTCATACACAGGTGGACTTTTAACATATTCCCATGATTATTTGATTGTTTAATCACTTTTAAATGCAACATTATTGTCATGATTTGTTTTCTAACTGCCTTTCATTATTCATAAAACTCTCAATATAAGAATCTGGTTTTTATGGATTAAAAATTGGCATTTAATAGAGAAAATTATATATATTTCACTACTATAGGAGGTCTTCAGAGCTCTTATGGTGAGCAGATCAAAAGAATGTAAGTGTACACACACACATACACATACCTATATAATGTCTGCATCATCGATATACACTAAAACTTTGAAATTTACATAATTATTTTGAATCCCAACATAGTAGCAATCTTAGAAGCTTGATGGCAGTTTTATTCCTTTGATGGGCTAACTCCCTTTCCCAAGCATGGTTTTCACAATTTCTAGTGTATTTACCTATTTCATAAAAGCCTTTTCATAAAAGTCTTAGTCAGGGTTTCTATTCCTGCACAAACATCATGACCAAGAAGCAAGTTGGGGAGGAATATTCAGCTTACATTTTCACATTGCCATTCATCACTAACCGAAGTCAGGACTGGAACTCAAACAGGCCAGGAAGCAGGAACTGATGCAGAGGCCATGGAGGAATGTTTCTTACTGGCTTGCTTCCCTGGCTTGCTTTCTTATAGAACACAAGCCCAGGGATGTTAGCACCCACAAGGAGCCCTCCCCCCTTGATCACTAATTGAGAAAATGTCTTACAGCTGGATCTCATGGAGGCATTTGCTTAACTGCAGCTCCTTTCTGTGTGATAACTCCAGCTTGTGTCAAGTTGACACAAAGCCAGCCAGTATACCCACTGTATGCAATCAATTTTCTTTCTTTTTTACCTTATTACTAGGTCAAACTTTAACATTCTAAGAGTGAACAGGAGTAAAGTGTTTTAAGGTCATATAATGATGTTAGTCTTCTGTGATTGTGCTTAATCCAACTGGGCTACATGACTCTAGGTCTGAAATAAAACTATCCTGAATTTAGGAATAGTATCATGTCAAGGCATGAACTGTGGATAAATTCTGGCCATGATCAGACTCTGACCCCTGCATGCTGTTGCTACTATTTACAAAGATTGTGTTCTCACCCTCACATGCTTTCACTGTATACCTAATCATATATGGCATTGCTGTTTACTCTTTTCTATGTAGATGTGCCATATTTTGGCTGTAACTAACATGATGGAGTCATAATTATTCTACATTCATTAATCCTCTTTACTTATTTAGATTTCTGATACTTCACATCAAGTTGCCACTACTGTGACAAGCCATATAGATTGTGTGCCTCACCAACTACTTGAGATGATTACTCAGAGATTGACCACAAATGCGATCTTCTCATTTTCAAGATTTTATACCCTTTATCAGACCATAAGTGGCTTTCCAATCCTGCTCTCCATTCTATACTAAAGGGTTGCCATCACTGCATCCTTTTTGGCCTATGTCATCATGACCACATATATCTTCCAGTATGCACTCCTACTTAGAACATATTCTACCTAATCTCTTTAGGCTAAATATTCATGAGGTAAAGAAAGAAGAGACAAGAGATTTATCCATTGTTTTAAAATACCCATAATTAAGTTTTTCAAAAATAGTTGTTTTCCATAATATGGAAAAATAATCTTCCATGTAATTTAGCAGCTTAGCAAACTATGGTTTATGATTGTATTAGTCAGGGTTCTCTAGAGCCACAGAACTTAAGGATAGTCTCTATGTATTAAGGGAATTTGTTGTTATGATTTATAGTCTGTAGTCCAACTAACCCAACAATGGGCAGCTATGAATGGGAAGTCCAAGAATCTAGTTGCTCAGTCCTACAAGGTTAGTTGTTTCAACTGGTATTCTGTATGAGCTGGAATCCTGAAGTAGATTACAACTGATGTGCTGGCAAGTAAATACAAGCAGGCAAAGACGAGTGAATCTTCCTTCTTCCAATGACCTTATGTAAGTCTCCAATAGAAGGTATGCCCCAGATTAAAAGTGTGTACCACCACACCTAGATCTGGGACTTGTTTTGCCCCAGGCTGACCTTGAACTCAGAGATCTCCTTGTTTTAGTCTCCTAAGGATTAAAGGTGTGTACTCCCTTATCTGGGTCTAAGTTTTTCATGGCCACTATGCCTCAAGATCTCCATGCTACGATCGAGAAGAGAAACCTTAGTCTTCCAGCCTCAAGATCTGGATCACAGGTGTGCCCTCCAGTTCTGGATTGTACTTCATTTCAGATACAGTCATGTTGACACTCAGGAGTAGCCATTACAATGATTAATTTAGAAAATGATTCCTTAGTCATATGTAAGCCAGTAGATAAAGGCAAAATGATGCCTCTCCTCCCAAGTATTCACATCCTAATTCCCTAAAGCTGCACATATGTTATCTTACCTGACAAAATGGACTTTGAAGATATGATTAATGTAAAAAAACCCAAGAAACAGGTTCATACAGGATCATCTAGGTGGGTCTAATCCAATTTCATGAGTCCTTAAAAATAAAGACTCCTTTTTAGATACAGTCAGTGTACTGGCTAGTTTTGTGTGTCAAATTGACACAAGCTGAAGTTATCACAGAGAAAGGAGTTTCAGTTGAGAAAATGCCTCCATGAGATCCAGAGGTAAGGCATTTTCTCAATTAGTGATCAAGGGGGAGGGCCCCTTGTGAGTGGTACCATCTGGTGGCTGGTAGTCTTGGGTTCTATAAGAAAGCAGGCTGAGCAAGCCAGGAGAAGCAAGCAAGCCAGTAAGCAGCATTCCTCCATGGCCTCTGCATCAGCTCCTGCTCCTTGACCTGCTTGAGTTCCAGTCCTGACTTCCTTTAGTGATGAACAGCAGCATGGAAGTGTAAGCTCAATAAACTCTTTCCTCCCTAACTTGCATCTTGGTCATGATGTTTGTGCAGGAATAGAAACTCTGACTAAGACAAATTGGTACCAGCATAGTGGGGTATTCCTGTGACAACCTGACCATGTTTTGGGGAGGACTGTGGAAGGACTTTGGAAATTTAGGCTAGAAGATCTATTCGGTGATAAGAGCTTTGTGGGATGTTGTGTAGGAGCTTGGAAGATAATGTTGAGAACAGTGCAGAAGATGGAGGCCTGACTTGTGAAATTTCAGAGGGAAGATTAAAGACTCTTATCAGGGCCATTGCTAGTTTGATTTAAGATTCTGTGGTTTTGGTTAGCTGGGGCTGAGGAAATCAGTAATGATTAACAAGATACCAAAACTACTAAAGCAAAACCATTGTATTGCTGGGACTATTGATGCTGGTTAGCTGGAGCTAAGAAATTGGTGGTGATTAAGAAGAGACCAGCATCATTGAGGTGACATCTTCTGGGAAGTGTTTTCTGAGAACACAGAGGTTGTGTTCTAGAGATAGCCAGGGTTGTACCTTGTGTTGTGGCAGGACTTGGTAATGTGTACAAGTCATCCAGGTGGTACTGGTTTTGAAGGCATGAAGGAGTCATGAAGAGCAGCTGAGGCCTGGGCACTGTGAGACGCCATGGAAGGCCATTGGTGAACGTGTGGTCTCAGTTGCAATTCCAGGACTGAGGGGGTCATGCAAAGGAGTTGAGGCTCGGGCACTGTGAGAAGCCTCAGAAGGCCATTGGTGAAGGTGCAGCCTCAGTTGCATTGACAGCCTAGGATTGAAGGAGTCATGCAAAGGAGGCTTGGCACCATGAAGAGAGCCTATGAGAAGCTGTTTGTAAAGCATAGTTGCAGCAGAAGATAGCAGTGTTTTGGAGATGCCAGTACCATGAGATGACTACCAAGAACAGCAGCAGCAGTGGAGTACAGGTGTCTGGAGCGGTGTGTGCTACAAAGGGCAGAGCTGGAGAAGTGCCTCAAGCCCTTGGATGAATTCAGAAGATCGTGAGTAGATCCCAGACATTGGACGGTTGGAATTTGATTTTGCTTTTGATTGTGACTGTGCCCTGATATTTTTCCCTCTTGAAGAAAGAAGGTATTTTAGTGGAGCCCACAGTTAAGAGACTTTGAATTTTTAAAGACTTTGAATTTTAAGAGATTGGATGTTTAAAAGGGACCGAAATGTTATTATGTAAGAATTTGTAAAGACTGTGGGACTTGTAAAGTTATTTAGATCTTGGGGATGAATAAGGAAGTAAGGGTTGAGGCTTATTGGTGATGTGTTTGTGTGTCAACTTGACACGAGCTGAAGTTATCACAGAGAAAGGAGTTTCAGTTGAGAAAATGCCTCCATGAGATTCAGCTGTAAGGCATTTTCTCAATTAGTGATCAAGGGGGGAGGGCCCCATGTAAGTGGTACCATCTGTGGGCTGGTAGTCTTGGATTCTATGAGAAAGCAGGCTGAGTAAGCCAGGAGAAGCAAGCAAGCCAGTAAGCAGCATTCCTCCATGGCCTCTGTATCAGCTCCTGCTCCTTGACCTGCTTGAGTTCCAGTCCTGACTTCCTTTCATGATGAACAGCAGCATGGAAGTGTAAGCTCAATAAACCCTTTCCTCCCCAACTTGTATCCTGGTCTTGATGTTTGTGCAGGAATAGAAACCCTGACTAAGACAGTCAGAAAAACATGTGATCATGAAAAAAGAGCCAAAGTGTTGGAAATGGTACTGTCTTTGTAGATGGATTGGAGCTATCTTCTTGAAATTTGAAAATTTAGCTGGGCAGTGGTGGCGCACGCCTTTAATCCCAGAACTTGGGAGTCAGAGACGGCGGATTTCTGAGTTCAAGGCCAGCCTGGTCTACAGAGTGAGTTCCAGGACAGCCAGGGCTATACAGAAGAAACCCTGTCTCAAAAAAAAAAAAAAAAAAAAAAAAAAAAAAAAAAATATTTAAAAAAACCAAACTTTTACCTGGAACCCAAGGAAAGTACCAAAACTCTGACAATAGCTCATTGAGTCAGGAATTAACTGTTTTGAGAAGCAGAATTATAAAATAGGTTTATGTTATGGATCATGGAAAAAAAGTTAACAAATGCTCAAAGGATGTAGTATGAAAAAGTATTTAAAGTATGTAGAATAGATTACTTGTGAAATAATTTGAGAACTATTTTTCTCTTTTTTATTTTTTGTAAGTGCTCAACATCAAAACAATTCTTGTTTCACGCTTGCTCTCCTTATTTTAAATACCACAATTTAAAAGATCAAAGGAGCCATATCTTAATATAATAATCATTTCTATAATGTATTTTATTCATTTCTTTATCTAGATATACTTAACACAACTGTACTGACAGAGCAGTTATGATTAGATATTTATATTTTTCTTTCAAACTTCATAGAAAGTTTTCAATGTGTGTATAACCTCTTTGGAACTACTATTTTAGTTTAATGAATAGCTCATTTAACTAATGGAAAATATTGATCAATCAATCCTGTTGCTGAATTTTGGTTTGTTTACACTTTTATTATTAATATATGTTAGTGGATATTTGAAACTATAGCTTTTTAAATTTTTGATTTATTTATAAAGGTGGGTCTGTCAAGGTAAAATTATTGATATAAATTTTGAGTCCTTTTAGAACTCTTGCTATTTTTTTAAATAGGGATTGTCTAGTTTTCTCAAGTTATTGTAAAGCCTTTGGTTGTTCTTCATATGAAGTCAGTAGTATTTGCTGACATTAAATGAACAGCAAAGATGTTTATATTTGGTTAAGAAGCTCTTTACTAGTACAAGAACAATTTCTTAAAATGATCAATTTCTACTTGTTTATTTAAATAAATTATAATAACTAGCAAGGAAAATAAAAGGTAAACAAAGGTAGAATTGTGATCTCAAGAACACTTATCTGATACATCTGTAAAGCCAACAGTATATGTAAGGCTCAAGGAAAATCATGGAAGAGGTGGAATAGTGTCATCTACTTATGACAAGAAAACCACATCTATGGACTCTCAACAACTTGGTTGCCTGAACAAGATCAGCATAATGACAATAGTAGTTTACATGCCTCCAACATAAAAACTCTACTCTTGCACTTTTGTTGATATCTTGATGTTGAATGCCTGTGGAGTCATTGTATGGTTTAAAGGATTTATATTTGGGCAAGGCTATTAATTGTTTATCCTACTTTGCAGCTGCAGAGCGCCTTGTGATACAATGAGAGCCAGTTCTCAGGGAGCAAGTGCCCAGGTCAGTTTCACCTTAGTTCTTTGAGGAAAATAAAAACACAGGTACTCTGACAGAGAAAATGGAAAAGGAAGGGGCATCTCTGGGGAGAAAAACATTAGGGAAAAGGAGGGCAGAGGGACAGAAATGTATCTCTACCTATGCATCTACATCTATTTATCTGTCAATAATCTAATCAGTAAACGTATTGATAGATGCGATTTCAATTAAATTATTCCACAGAGAGTAACAATGCTCTTCCTATGAGCCAAAGACTATTTAACAAAAGCCTGTTTTTATAAGAGGAAATGGGGGAAATAAAATTGGAGCAATGGAAAGCATAAAAATATATATTAACAAGCAAGTTGATGAAAAATTATATATTTTTCTGCTATTTTCCTTTATCATTACAAAAACTGAATTTCTGAAAGAAACAAAGTGCTAAGGAAAGAATAGTGCTTTTACATAGAAACAAAGCATTGAAAAATATTGTAAAAAGAAATTAGTAGCTGGTTACCAAGTGTTTTGTGGTGATTTTTCATTACTTTCTCTTGTGTCTGAGGCTTAGAAGTAGAAAGTTAATTAAGTAGAAACAATTCTTCAGTAGATATTTTCAGAAAAGATGCTTAGAGAAAAATGTCTTTGTTACTAAGGAAATGTTTGAGATGAAGCAGGCCACATGTGTTCATGTGATAGTGACCACACCATTGTTACATGTCCCCAAATGTGTTAGCAATTGGGCCAGGACCCTATGTGCATTCAGGACTGTGTAATCAAGCAAAGAATTCCTTCTCTTTACTACAAAGTTTTTATGCAACTGAAAGAAAATTAAATAGATGAGAATTGTCAGTAACATATATAATTTCAGCAGAGGGCCACATAAAGTGTAGAAGAATAGCAAGTAGGACCAACAGGTCTGAGAGTTCAAGACAAATGAAAAATGGTGCATATATAAGTTCAGTTATTTAGTTTAATACTGGTTTAAAGATGCAATATCCTCTCTGCACTACACTAGAATTATTGCACAAAAGAGAGTTGATATGCCACTAATCATACCTGGGTTTGGGACTTTAGAGAAATGTAGCAGACAAGCAGCTTAGTCTCCATGGCTGCCTGTCTGGCCTCAGTGGGAGAGTACGTACCTAAGCTGGTAGAGACTTGATGGGCCATGATTGGGAGGATAGGATAGGATAGGAGGGGAGACACCCTTTCAGAGGAGAAGAGGAGGGACATGGGGAGGGAGAGCAGCATTTGGGATGTAAACAAATAAATACACTTTTAAAAAGGAGATGAAGATTTATAGATTTTTTTGTATCTAAAATAAATCAGGGAAGATTTATGTCATACTCTAAACTTGTGGGAAAATGTTTCTATCCCAAAGGAACTTAAACTGTGCCTGGTAGGACGTATGTAAGTGTGTTAAAGGTGGTGTTTTCTTTCTCTTTGCAACTCTCTATACCTTATAACTGACAGGAATCTTACCCTTTGCATGATATAAGTGAAAGCTTGTGTGAAAGTTAGGGGAGAAGACCAGGGATTGGGAAGGAACTGTGTACAGATAATAAGTCCTTGCCTTAGTCCCATCAACCTCCAAAGCCCACACATGGACATCTGCAATGTGTGTATTTGTTAATGTTTGTGATGCGCTTGATTCTCACTATTATGAGAAATATAGGTGGATAAAAATCTGATTTTAGTCCAAAATTGAAGGAAAGAATGACTATGTAAACTGGTCAGAGGTTTGTTTCTTTCTTTGTTTTCATGGGCACCAGTACTCAAGTTGATGACTGCTTTCTTAGTCTAGCCCCAAGTATTTGAATGGCCATGCTGAGAAGATTCCCTTTGATAAAGAGTAATAGAGAGATATCTGCACTAAGTTGTGTGGAGTTCTGAACACATAATAGGGGACAGAAAGAGTGTAGGAACCAGAAAACATGGAGGGGCCTTTAAACTGTTATCTTTCAAGCACGACACAACCACTAAAGCCATGATCACACAACAGCAGTTGCAGCCCACATAAGACTGGGCTCGTAAACTATTATAAATCATAAATCAAAGAGAGGCTTATAGGGCCATATCACTTCTGGCTAAACAGTTAGCTGCTGATGGATCCTGAAAGAGGTCATTTATTATCTTCAGCTGTAGACCTGCTTGTGAGTCAGCAGACTCCAAAGGTTAGTTCCAAATTGAACTTGTTTCAAACACAGATGATCTTGGTTAAACTCTGTGAGTCAGCAAACAAAACAAAAAAGTCATAAATGTAAACAGAACTGTAGGAAGAAATAGGATTGACAGAGCAGGAAACAGTCGAGGGGGTGCACGAAACCATCAGAATGTGTTATACTCATGCATGGAACTGGCAAAAAAAAATTCCAAATTTAATTTTAAAAAGCTTAAAATATAACAATAGACCCTGGGGAAATTCCCAACATATTCATTAACATTTAGAACAAAAAAACTACATTTAACTGCAAAGGAATAGGCATGTTTTAAGATTAAATAAAAGCCAAACCTTATGATAAGGGTCTTGTTTACAGAAGCAGGAGACACTGGAAGCAAGATGTAACTGTTTTTGTTGTTGTTGTTTTTCCAAAAGACTGTCTCTTCAAAGGCTAACATTGGAGGAACAGTGAAAGTGTAAATGTTTCAGAGTGTTCAGGTCTAAACTATTTTATGCCCAAGCTAACATAGTCATCTGTGTAAAAAATATAATAGGATGTGCAAAAGAACTGCTGAAATCCATACGGGACTTGGTAGGACTTGCTGGGTGCAAGGCTACTGTATGTAAGTGTGTCATACAGCAGGGCAGTGGTAGGTCATACCTGAAATCTCAGCCTGTGGGAGGCAGAAGCAGCTGGAACTCTGTAAGGCGGAAGCCAGCTTAATACACGCAGCAAACTCCAGGACAGCCATGACTACACCGGAAAATCCCGTCCCGAATAAAGCAAAACAAAACACAAAACAATATATGAGATTGAAATGGAAAATGGCATTTAAGTTGGCATAGCAATTAAAATATTTACCAGTAAATATGTTAAACTCTGTGACCTTGAAGACAGAAAACAAAAAACAAAACAAAACAATAAACAAACAAAAACAAAAAACAAAAATCAAAAACAAAATTGGAAAACCTTTAAAAGCAAAATCTAGGTGCATTCCTTATCCATTGACCAGAAGGCCCTCAATTGTTAAAATATAAGTTCTCCACATGTTAAACATCACAGTCCATGGAATCACTACGGAAGAAAACAAGAATATGGAATTCAATAAGATAGTTTTAAATGAAATGGAAATGAAAATTAAGTAATAGCTAAATAATCTTTGTTAAAAAAAAAAAAAGAAAGAAAGAAAGAAAGAAAAAAGGGCTTGTTTTGGCTGAAACCGCAACAGCAAAGTATAAAGGACCAAATGACTGTTAGTTTATTACATAGTTTTAGATGTGTATGTATGTGTGTATACATGATAGTCTACATGCTTAACCCATGCCTATGCCCAGGGAGCATATCAATTCCCCTAAAACTGGAATTATAGGCAGATGTGAGCCACTTGAAATGGATGTTAGAAACCAAACCTGGGTTTTCTATAATAGCAAGGTGAAGTCTTAACTGCTTACCCAAGACTCCAGTACCTCAAGTGACTTAGACAGCAAAGATTTCTTTTGAGAGTTGTCTTCCATGTTTACAGGCTACTGACATACTGTGGAATCCTCTCACAGCAGAAGATCTTGAATCTCATTTGTGAAGCCTCCATGTGACTTAGTTTATTCCCAAGACTGACTTCTTAACACTGTATCCTTGGGAAATAGATTTAAAAGTAAGAGGTTGAGGGAGATGTAAAAAGTCAGTGTGTAATTTATAGTAATTGAGCAGTGGGTTATACATGCAAAGTTATATAAATTTTATTGGAATATGACAGAGTCTACAAGGAGACCTTTACTGTTTATAACAATTGGTATTTTAAAATGCATTCAATATTTGTACACAGGCTGTTATTTGATTCCTGATTGTGGGGACCCAGAAGCTCTAACAGAAATGAGAGTTTGAGCCTTTTGTCTTTTCCAAAGAGAAACCCTAGGCTGTCCATGTTTTATATGTTAAGACTTCTAAAGTCTCAACATATAAAGTCCTAAAATTTTTCACTTTGTGTTTTTGCTTATTCTGATGTCTGACAGGACTGCTAATCACTGCATCGAGAATAGCTACATGTGCTGTTTTATTAGAAAAGTCCCTACCTCTTCCTGGAGTATGAAGGCTCATTTGAGAAGAGTGTTCGGTCAGTGTGGATGGTTCTTCCAGGGAATCTCACACAGGAGGATGGTCATGTATCACTGAAGAAGCTCTGGCTTCTTCCATTCTCCACAGTGCCTGGCCCGTTGTATTCTTTCACTAAACATTTTTTTAAAGTATGGAACTAGCCATCAAGTGATAGGAAAAGAGAAATGAAAATATGCCTCAAAACCCTGCAGCAATCTCAACATTGTGATGTTTTCTCAAAATTACACTGGCGAGTCATCATTAAATCTGAAGGTTGGGAATCATTGGGTTCTGGCATTACTGTGGAGCATGAGTCTTGTTAGCACTGGGTGTCTTTGTTGTTTTCATGCTCTCATTGTAGACTGTCTCTTTAGTGTCAGGCACTGAGGTCTTCTGGCCATCAGGGAGGGATGTCTTGGGAGTGCTCTTAAGCTTCATTAACTGAGAGCATGATGTTGAGTTTGTCTGGTCAGCAGACACAACTTGCTGGCTTATAGCAAAAGTCTCACTTGGTTCTCTGCTCTACAAAATGGAAATGTATAGCTTTTACAGGATCCGGGGAGGTGCTGTTGAGTTCTGGGTGAAGAGTATCCCAAGGGCACTATAATATCCAGATGTCCTCACTGTTTGATTTGAGGTAGGCATCACATGTTGCTGAACTGATAGTAACTGGATGGTCTCCATGGAGGCATTCAGAGGAGTACAGAGCTGTTGATCAGACTCAGCTGGGGTTTCTTCCTGGCGGTCACATGGACTAGAAAAGCCCTAGGGAAACTCCTCAATATCCTCAACCTTTTCAAGAAAGAATAGCATCTTATTTCTTGGCTATGTATTCAGTTGTGAGAGCTCAACTATATTGAGAATAGTCAAATGTAGGAGACAGACAGAAGCTAGATAATTGCCTGAAGCAGACTAAGAATGCTAGCTGAAGGCCAAAGCTTCTGATCTTCTGACTGATGAAAGTGAAGCGGGAGAAATGAGCTCAGCGCCAGAGCTCTAGAATCCACTTTTCTAAACCTTGGCCAGAAGTGGGCAGGCCTTCAAAGTTCACATTTTGGTTAGGTCATGATCTTGGGGGAGGGGGGTGTTGAAGTCTCATGATTACAGCAATTTCTTAAGTTTCTCCTCCCAGGCTCTTAGAATTCAGTAGGTGATTGAATCATCTAGCAAAGGAGCAAATGTTCCTTGAAGCTATTTCCATATATCTCAGCAGGAGACCACTTCACTTTGGATCATTCCATCAAGACCACTATAGTCCTTGGTGGGATATACTGTAATCTTTCTTGAGAGAATTGAAAGTTCAAAAACAGAGCAATGTTGGGCCAAAGGAATTAGCTGCATATTCTATATAACTTTAAAGTTATAAGCCAAAATATTTAGCTCTCATTAAATACCCAGGATGCAATTTCTAGATTTATTCAGTTTCTGGGCTGTGCAGATTTTTCATGATAACTATAGTTTAATAAAAATAACTTCTGATATAAAGTACTGAGAATTCAGTTAAGCCATTTTAGCATTGATAGTAGAATTTTTCTTTGTTGGCTCTTCAGTTTTTGATATGTGCTCTACCTTTTACACCAGGTTCAAAGCAAATTCTGGACCCTCTTGCCTTAGTCTAGAAGTATAGCAGAGAGTCAGCAGACCTGGTGTTTTGGGGTTTTGTTTTTTATTGGGGGTTAGTTAGTTTTCTTTAGATATGGAACCTTGCTATGTCCCAGGTTGGGCAAAAGTCCTATACTCAAGTAATACTCTCCTTAACCTCCTTATCCATATCAGGTATTATTAATCCTGCTGAGATTAATTATTAATAATAACCTCCATATCAGGTTATTATTAATCCTGCTGAGAATGATTGTCAGTTTGCTGTTAGTTTTGAGGCAGTCATTCTCTGTAGCCCAAACTGGCCTCCAGCCTTTCTTCCTGTCTCCTGATTTCCCACAGTGTTCTGGCCATATGCTTTTATTTTGAGCAAATAATACCATTTTTATTGATATCTACCTCTGAAGATTGTTTGATGCTACCAGATACTAGCTCTCTTGAACACACGTGACTTCTGATCCCAGGGTTAGAGTTACAAATCTATATCAAGTTCCCAGAGTTTCTTCTCACAAAATAAAGCAGTTTAAAAAGTCAAGCAGGGTTTGCTCCTGTCTAAAGGAAATACAGGGACAAAGAGTGGATCAGAAACTGAAGGAAAGGCCATCCAGTAACTGCCCCGCCTGGGGATCCAACCCATATGCAGACACCAAACTTGGACACTATTGGGGATGCCAAGAAGTGCTTGCTGACAGGAGTCTCCTGAGGGACTCTGCCAGATCCTGACCAATATAGTTGGGGATGCTGCAGCCAAACAATTCATGGGACTGAGCACAGGGACCCCAATGGAGGAGTTAGGGAAAGGACTGAAGGAACTGAAGGGGTTTTTCTTGCATCAATGGGAGAGGAGGCCCTTAGTCCTGTGAAGGCTTGATGCCCCAGTGTAAAGGAATGCTAGGGCAGTGAGGCAGGAGGTAGGTAGGTGGGTGGGGGAGCACCCTCATAGAAGCAGGGTAAGGGGGGATAGGATGGGGGTTTGCAGAGGAGAAAAAGGGAAAGGGGATAATATTTGAAATGTAAATAAAGAAAATACTCAATTAAAAAAAAGTCAAGCAGGAGAGTTGTGCCTGGTGAGGCCATGGAGGTATGCAGTGGCCTGGAGTTTTGGCAGATCCTGACTCTGGAAAACAACAGGATATCTGAGATATCTCAGGGATAGTACTCTATTCACCAGAATCTTGAAACAAACCAAGGCTATTCTTACATAACACATTGTGAGAAGTATTTGTATGTGAGCAAAACAAAAAATAAAAACAAAACCACCTGGTACACATAGCAGTTTGCAATGTCATTTAATGTGCAATAGTGAGCAGAAAGGAGTGGCACACAGAGAGGAGGAGCTAGAGAGTCAGCAGCTGTGATGGGTATGGGAGCACAATTGCAGGAGACATGATCACCCTTGCTCTTAGCAACAAGATATCTGAGATGAGGAAAGGTTCATTCTGGATTAAGCCTGCTTAATAAAGCTTCTATTGGTGTCTGCGATCCAAGCTGCAACCAGAGGTGGTTGTAGTGGGTTGGCCTGATGTTGCCTGTATTCAAATGCTAATTTGGGCCTCAAAAACTGGTTGCTCCAGAGGAGTCCACACTTAGATACTAGGTTAGTCACCCTGCCCCCAGTTAATTGTGATTAGTAAATAAAGATGCCAACACCTAATAACTGGGCAGAAGAGACATAGTTGAGATTTACATTTCATGAGCTTGGGGTAGGAGGAGGAGGGGAAGGAGAAGGAGGAGGAGGAGAGGAAAAGAAGAAGAAGAGGAAGAAGAGGAAGAAGAGGAAGTAGAGGAAGAAGAGGAAGAAGAAGAAGGTAGTGCAGGAGGGAGAAGGAGAAGCCATCATGGGTTAGCTGAGCCATAAAGACATGGCTATGGGGATGTGGGCTGGCCAAATTGGAGTTAAGAGCAGCCTAGATGGAACATAGTAAACAGTGAGTAATAACGTGTGTGTGTGTGTGTGTGTGTGTGTGTGTGTGTGTGTGTGTGATTGATAGGAAAGTAGATTCTAACAGCATAGAAGGTAGGTAGCTGCCTAGCTATTGTAACCCTTAAAGCTTATTGTAAATATAAAGGCTGTGAGTATGCCTTTCATCTAGGAACTCGATGAACAATACAGGGTAGAAGCCCCAGCTGGGATTTTTATAAAGCTGTGTCAGTGTCCGTGATCTATTTTGGTGCCAAGGCCATGCTGATGTCTGTGATTCATGCTACCACCAAGATTACACTGCTATCCATGTTCAGGGGCCTTCCACAGAAGACCAGGTTAATGTCTGTGGTTCATGCTGCCACCAGCTATTATGGGCGAGGAAGCTTCTTTTGAAGTGATATCAATGTAGAATCATAATTGAGAATGGGAGACATTGAAAGCTTCTGTAACAACACGCCCCCTTCCACTTACACACAAAAAGAAACAGTCCAGACAGGAAGCTATTGAAGAGAGTCCTTTAAAATCATGATAAAGATACTTAAGTTTAGTTCTTTATAGTTGATAGCTTGGGTGAGTTGGGCTGGTGCTTAGTTGTCTACAAGGGCCTCTTCACTTGGAGTTTGACCATGCTCAAATGAGTATATGGGAAACACGAATTGGACTTGGTGTTAAGTGTTTTACTTTTTTGAAATGCCATGGGCAAACCATGGCATCCAGGTACTGAGGCAGGCAGCAAAGGGTGGCATCAGTGGTGATCAGGGACCAAAGCTGCCTTAGCTTTGGCAATTCTTCTGTTTTGTTTTTTAATTAATTATTTATTTACATTCCAAATGTTGTCCCTCACGTACAGGCATGCCATCCATAATCTTGATCATTCCAGGTATATTTCAGTCCCGATATATTTTACTTAAAATAAGCATATCAATCACAACTGGTATTCATGGTTGATAAGACTAAGATCCCAGTACTTAATCATTCCATGAAGGTAAATGGATCAGGTCAGCTGGTCTTGAGTATTGCTGGAATAACAACAAAAAGTTAGCTGTAATGCCAGGAAAACCAGACATTTGGTGAGAACAGGGATAAGTCAGTAAAAAGAGAGAGAAATGAGAGAAATGAGAGAGAGAGAGAGAGAGAGAGAGAGAGAGAGAGAGAGAGGAGACAGACAGACAGACAGAGACAGAGAGAGAAATGAGAGACAGAGACAGACACAGACAGAGACAGAGACAGAGAGAGAAATGAGAGAGAGAGAGACAGAGACAGAGACAGAGACAGAGAAAGTAAGAGAGAGTACACATTTCCATGTGGTTCATATAGGCTATGTGGGGCTGGACTGGTAGACAGATATTGCTTAAATTTGGGTTTGTCCTGGAATATTTTGGTTTCTCCACCTATGTTGATTGAGAGTTTTGCTGGGTATAGTAGCCTGAGCTGGCACTTGTGTTCCCTTAGGGCCTGCATGACCTCTGTCCAGGTTCTTCTAGCTTTTAGTGTCTCTGTTCAGAAGTCTAGTGTAATTCTCATAGAACTGCCTTTATATGTTACTTGGCCTTTTTCCCTTGCAAATTTTTAATATTCTTTCTTTGTTCTGTGCATTTAATGTTTTGATTATCATGTGATGACAGTATTTTCTTTTCTGATCCAATCTATTTGGTGTTCTGTAGGCTTCTTGTGCATTTATGGCCATTTCTTTCTCTAGGTTGGGGCATTTTCTTCTATGATTTTGTTGAAGACATTTTCGGGTCCTTTGAGCTGGGAATCTTCACGAGCCTCTATTCCGATTATTCTTAGATTTGTTCTTTCCATTATGTTCTGGATATTCTGGATGTTTTGGGTTAGGAGGTTTTTATGTTTTGAATTTTGTTTGACATTTGTGTCAATATCTTCTGTGGTAGTTTCTACACCTGAGGCTCTCTTTTCTATCTCTTGTATTCTGTTGGTGATGCTTACATTTGTAATTCCTGAACTCCTTTCTAGGTTTACCATTTCCAGGCTTGTCTCCATTTGTATTTTCTTTATTGTTTCTACTTCCACTTTTAGGTCTTAGACTGCTTTGTTCAATTCCTTCACCCGTTTGATTGTTTGATTGTGTTTTCCTGTATTTCTTTAACAGATTTATTTGTTTCCTCTTTAAGAGCTTCTGTTTATCTGTGTTTTCCTGTATTTCTTTCAGTGAGTTATTTATATCATCCTCAAAAGACTCTATTATCTTCATGAGATAAGATTTTGGGTCAGCTTCCTGATTTTCTGGTGTGTTGGTATACCCAGGGCTTGCTATGGTGGGAGAACTGGGTTCTAATGATGCCAGAGTATATTGGCTTCTGTTGCTTATGGTCTTGCACTTGCCTCTAGCCATCTGTTTTCTCTGGTGTTAGTTGCTCTGGGTGTCTCTGTCTGGAGCCTGCCTCCAGTGCCCCTGTGTTGCTGCATGTCTCCTGGGAGGCCTGTAGCCCTGGCTCTAGCAGACCTCTTGTGAGGCCTTCAGACTGTGAGGTCATCAGAGGGGCAGACAGGCTGCTGATCTGTTGCCCTGTGTGCAGCAGATCTCCTGAGAGGTCTTCAGAAGCTATTGCTGTTCCTGAAGCAGAACTCCTGGGAGGCCTTCAGACTGTTGAGTATTTAGAGGAGCAGACAAGCTAGTGATCTGCCCTGGTCGAAGTCGAAGGCCAGCAGGGGGTGGAGATTTTGGGGGGAGGGGAGGGGGTGTCCCAAGTCTGCTGGACTCCTTGGGGTTCCCAGCTGCTGCAGTTGTTTGAGAGGGTCCCTTATCTGTTACCCTTTGTGTAGCCCAACTCCTGGTAGGCCTTCAGAGGAGGAGACAAGCTGGTGTTCTCCATCAAGTCCTATTTATACCCTCCAAATATCACATGTCCTCAACAGGTCTTGCCTCACCACTACATGTATTGCTTCAGCATGTGAGTCTGACTTAGCAAAGCTCCAAGGTAGTCTGTTTCAACTGATATCACTCTGCCAATCAGCCCATGTTCTCTGAAGCAGCTAGAAACTCAGCAGAGCACCAGAAGTTGTTTGGCATGATTCCCTTTATGGAGTCCTGACAAATGCAGCTCAGCTATGCAATGTAGGTGGACCAATACATCTATGTAGGTAGCAAAGAATCCATCATGTGTCCTTTCACATCCTTGCTTTAGCAGACTGTCTGCTCCAGCAAAACTTTCCTTCAGGAGTCTGCCTTACTCTTTCACCTGCATCCACTTCAGCTAAACATTCTTTTACATGTTTGACCTAGCAAGACACCATCCAACCAACTTTCCAAAGAACCCATAAGTTTCTACTTCAATGGTATGTACTCATTGAAAAGTGGATATTAGTCAAAAAGTATAGAATACCCATGATACAACTCACAGGCTATATGAAGTTTATCATGAGGGAAGGCCCAGGTGAGGATGCTTCAATCCTATTTAGAAGAGGGAAGAAAATAATCACCTAAGGCAGAGGAAGAAAGGGACCTAGGTGAAAGATGGGAGGCTCAGGGGGCAGGATCAGATATTGGGGTAGACCAGAGAGAAACCCAGAGGGCTCCAAGAATAAATGAAAATGTTCAGCTGTGGGCAGTGGGAACAAAGGGAACTTCTAGGAAGTCCCAGAGGCCTAGGATATGAGAGGCTCCCAGGACTCAATGAGGATGAACTTACCTGAAATGTCCAACAGTGGAGAGACAGAACCTGAAGAGACCACTTCTAGTAGATAGGGTCCACAATGGAGGGATGAGGCCAGCAACATATCTTCAAAAATTTTGACCCAGAATTGTTCTCGACTAAAAGAAATGCAGGGGCCAAAAGAGACTAAAGCAAAGGCTCTCCTGTGATCAGCTAAACTTGAGATCTATACCACGGGGGTTGGAGGAGTACACCAAATGCTGACAATACTAGTGATGCCATGTTATGCTTGTAGACAGGAGCCTAGTATGGCTGTCCTCTGATAGGATCTACTAGAAACTGACTGAGACAGATGCAAATACTTATAGCCAACCATTGAACTTAGTTCTGAGATTCTTATGGAGGAGTACGGGGAAGACTGAAGGAGCTGAAGGGGATGGCAAATCTATAGGAAGAACAACAGATCAATTAACCTGGACCTCTCAGAGTTTCCAGAGCAATCTAAGCCACCAACCAAAGAGCATGCATGGGCTGGTCTGTATGGTCAAGCAGAGGACTCCCTTGTCTGGCTTCAGTGAGAGAGGATGTGCCTTATCCTATAGAGACTTGATGCTCCAGAAAAAGGGGGATTCTGGGAAGGGGTTTATATGGAGTGGGTAGTGAATGGAAAACCCTCTTATAAGCAAATAGGAGGTAGAATGGGGTGAAGAACTCTGCAAGAGGGGACCAGGAAGAGGGCCAATATTTGGAATATAAATAAATAAATAAAATAATTTAATGATTAAAAAATAAAACTCAGATGGCTGTAAGGCCAGAGAGGCCAAATCTTGCCAGCTTGAGCAGGAATAAACCAGGAGAGAAAGAGAGAGAGAGAGAGAGACAGAGATGAGACAGAGACAGACAGAGTGCTTCTCTGTACCATGTGCTACATATTGTTGCAAGGAGAAAGTGTGTCTCTGATTACAGATTGGTGTTCCCACCTCAAAAGATACGGTGTGAAGATATGTATTCCCAACTCAAAGATTCTGATTAGGCATGGTTCTTCCCACTTAGAATTATTTAATGAAGCAAAAATTTCTCACCATTCTACACAGATATTTGGTGGCTTTCCTTTCTTCCAAAAATTGTCATATTTACAAGTAAAATAGCTACTAGAAGTACACTCTTTGTCAACTGTGCATACACAGTCCTATCTCCTTATATCATACTTAATTTTTAAATGAAACAATAACATAGTAATAGTCATTCCTAAGCAAGATATAACTACCCCATACTATTTCAAAAGGCATTAGAAGTTTATAACAAGCATCAATGTCCATTGATGGATATGTTTTTCTATCTCAATATAACTTTTTTGCACTAAAATGCCTTCCCATTGCCATTTAAACACATAGGACTTGGCAATATTAGGAGTTGTAACCTTATTGGCATAGATAGGGCATTGTTGATAGAACTGTGTTACTGGTGGTGAGCTTTGAGGTTTTTGATGCCTAAGCCCAGGGTCACAATTTTATCCTGCTGCTTGGTGGTCCAGGTGAAGAAATCCTGGCTAGCTCTCGAGCACCATGTCAGACTGCTTGCCCCCATGCTTCCCACCCCAAAATTAATGGACTTAGCTCCTATCTTTAAGCTAACATAAATAAAATGTTCTTCTATATTAGATCAATGATTGTGGAGTCTCTTTACCGCAAAAGAAACCCTCATTAAGACAAAAATCATTGCTAGTCTCTTTCTTGATATCACATACAGAAATTAAGAGGAAAACACAAGTGTCTTTACAAATGCATTCTCAACCAATTATAATATTATCATGGCAGTTATAATTCTCATTTATCTAATGGTCATTTAACCTTAACTGGCATACATAATTAAAAATGTCAAAAAAATTCTAGGGTAAAGCTAACAACGGGAGACATATTGATCCTCATTCAGTGTACAATAATACTTTCAGCATTGTCTTAATATTTATATTTCTATACACCTTAGTCCAAACTACACTAAGCCAACTTTTGTTCCAGAAATGTGGTTATACTCTCATTTAAAAAGGGTCAGTTAAGATTTTCCCATGCAAAATAAGAGGTCTGAGGATCACATGGTACAGTTTCTTATACTCAATGTTTGTTTCTTTGTTTGTTTTGTCATCTACAAACAAATTAAAATCTATTTGCTGTTGACAGAGTTGTGGATAGTGTTAGTAGTGTTAGTGGCAGCTCTTTTCTGAACAGATCATTCTAGGCAAGCACAAGCTCATGGGAAGAGATTTTTTTATTAAATGGGGGGAGGAAGAGAAGCAAGGGAGAGAAGAAAAAGAAAAAAAGGGTGAAGTGTCAGTGTCTCAGTCATTTTTTCAGACTGTGACTTAGATGCCAGATAATGAATGATGGTCACTACTGTATACAGGTGAGGAATACTCTAGGACTGTGTGGCAGTTGTCATGGCAACAGACACAAGAGGGTCCTTGTCCCCTAGAGATAACATCATCCTTGGATTCTGAGGCTATCTGTAAACCACCTCTGATAATAGGTAGTAAACAATAAAGCTTTTTTAGGGAAGATATTATTTGAGGACAGTCAGGTTGCAGTGGTGTGTGATGCTTGAATATGGTGCCTCACATGTGCCTTGAGGTACTCCAATCTGGAAAAGTTTCTGTTGCACACGGGACAGGGGTAGGGCCTCTCCCTGCTGTGCTTTTGTTTGTGTCTCTTGAGATCTCCTGAGCTGAAGAATTGCCATGTGCATCCAGGCTCATCGCACGCATAAGGTTTCTCACCAGTGTGTTTCCTCATGTGGTCTTGAAGGTGCTGAGACGTTGTGTAAGATTTCTTACAATTCTGGTAGGTACAGAAGTAGTGCTTCGAAGGATGAGAGTTCTTCTGGGACACAGGGCTCTGGGTGTTGAGGTCTAACTTCAGCTCTGGATGCTGTCCGTGGATCAAACTGGAAGGTAAAGAACTTTCCTGAGGTTGTCTTTGCATCAAAGGGGAACTTGAAGGATATAAAGATTCACCCACATCTGGGGCTTGGTTACTAAGTGAAGTCACCTGAGGATCAAGGCTTTCTTCAATATTGGGTGTTCTATTCTGACTTGGGTAGAAATTCTGATCGACAGAGGTCCCCGTCACAATCAAATCCTGATCACATCTGTAGCCTGATGTCTGATACCCAGAGAGGGAGTGCTCACCACTGAGGAGATTCTCCTGACCTTTGCAGACATTCTGACCACTGAAGGATGTCATCTGATAGTAGTGCTTTATCTGGTCACAGTTATCTCTGAACTGAGGCTCATAGAAAGCCTGATATCCATTAGGGGGTATCATCTGATCTCCATAGGATCTGTTATCAGTTACTAGGTTCCTCTGTTGATCCCCAACAGGATTCTGTTCAGAAAAGGAGGTTATGATTTGATCTGGATGAAGGGCCTGGTTACAACTGGGTGCTGTCAACTGACTCCCATAGAGAGTCAGATACCCTCCATTCCTGGTTGTCATATGACTGTAGAAGGAGGTCTTGTCACCTTTGACAGTTATCTCAAGCTCACCACTAAATGTCTAGTCAAATACAGAAGCAAGGAAGTGATCCACAATTGTGTTCTGGTCAACATGGCCCCCAGAGAGAGCAATTTGATGATTACCACAGGTAATCCTCTGACTCTCACACGTGGCTGTATTTTGGATCAAGAGAGTCATGTTAAGGCTCAGTGTCCCCATTGAGTAGTCTTCATTGTTTTCTGCCATGTCCATATAGGCTTCACAGAAGGCCTGGGAACACTTCAAGTTCCTTAACTGTCAGGAGAAAGGAGAACATCTGGATGAACTAGGCATTCAGTTGTGAGAGCTTAAAGTCCTTGAGAATCCTCACATTCGGGAGACAGACAGAAGTTAGGTGGTAGACAGGCAGGGAATGTGTGCTGGAGTCCAGGGCTTCATACCTTCGGGGGCTCTGATGAAGGTGGAATGGTCAAGCAAAACTTAGCTCCATAGCTCTGAGATCTCCTTTTATAAAGCTCAACCTGATAGTCAGAGCTTCTGAGTCTAAGATTTGGTAGGCCATACCTTTTGATGGGTAGAGCCCCATACCTAGAGGACTTTGTTAAACATCTCATCCCTGGCTCTTAGAATTCAGAAGGTTCTCTTATTTACCTAACCTTTTAGGTCCTTTGGGTGTTAGCTTGCCTATGATTTACCTAATAGACAATATACACTTACAAGGCTGCATTTATCATCTTGGAAGTGAATGTGGAATAGGATTTGTTGGTGGAATAGTGTTAGGTTTGGACAGGAGCAGTAGATGTTGTTTTGGATGAAGGAAGTGAATGAAGAGACAATTGGTTGTTGTTGAAACCTCTTGCAGTGGGGCCTTATAGATTACATGAGGGTAATTTTAGTAATGGTGGATACAGAATCTCGTGTGGCCATTTTTTGTAACCAAGCAAGTCTCGCTGCGGAACGATTCTGCTGCATTCTGTTGTGTCCTTGTGCTATGGCGTCCCATCAAGTTTCTCAAATAACATAGACTAATGCTAAGAGAGAGGTTCACTCTAAGCATACTGACAATAGGACCTCATTGTCTAGGATTTTATTCACATAGCTCATGGAACCTGGAGAGATCCAGCTGGTGGTAAGGATGGACTAAATGAGAGAAAAATCTAATTTTAAATTTAAAAAAAGGGGATGGTGAAAGCAAATAAGAAAGAAAGAAGGAATAAAGGAAAGAAAAAGAGAGAAAGAGAAAAAGTAATTAAAGGAGAAAGAGAAATCACCACATCATCATCATCATCGTCATCATCACCATCATCATTTGGCACAGCATGTAGAGTTGAAAAAAAAATGTGAAGTTTTGATGGATAGGTATACTCTGAACATTAATTCAGAAACCTGTAATAGAGGAGGTTAAAACTTGGCAACTGCCAGTAAAAGCTTCCACTTTTCCACCAATTAGAAAACTCAACAAAATTACCCTCTGGTGTTTTTATGAAGGTATTATTGCATAGGCATCACTTATTAAAGCACTTTATCAGGTGTTCAGCTCAACATTCAGCCTGTCTCCTCTCCCTGGACCCTCCTCCCACCACGAAGATTTCCAGGATGTTACAGGACAACTCACTTTTACAAAAGATTTTATTACTTCAATCTAGTCTCAAATCCCCTTTTCTCTCTCTCTTTTTTCTTTTTTTACCCCTAACTCCTGAGTGCAGAGATTAAAACACTTGCCTGAAAATGGCCCAAGGTCTCTATTTTTTAAAAGCTTTTATTTTTAAATTAGATATTGTCTTTATTTACATTTCAAATGTCATCCCCTATCCCATCCTCCATCCCCTTGGGTCTATGAGGGTTTTCCCCCACCCACCCACTCCCACCTCCCTGCCCTGGCATTCCCCTACACTGGGGTATTGAGCCTTCACAGGACCAAGAGCCTCTCCTCCCATTGATGCCCAACAAGGTCTCTATTTCTTAGTATTTTCATACAGCACAGCTCCAGGCTCCTTTCTAATTTCTACCTTCCTCAGTTTTCAAATACTTTATATTTTAATGTTTAAAATTGTTAACTAACAATAAAAAAAAGCAATGGAAAGACAATAAAATCATCCATAGATAGATTGAATTACCTGGCAAAGAAACCAGGCATCCCTTGAAGTCATTTCCATAAGTCCAAACAGGAAAAAAACTGGTCTTTTGTTTGTGTCCTAAGTATCACCATAGTAGCTGGTAGGATTTACCCTGTTCTTTCTCAAAGATAAAGCTGAAGGTGCAGAACCAGAACAACTTTGGTGCCTAAGAATTCACTGGGGATCCAAGTTTTAAGATTAAGGGGTTTGCACTCAGGATCTGAGTCCCAGTGCAATTACCCAGGATGGGACTCCTAGATGTAATCAGCACCTGAGTTCTCTGCTGCAGGCCCAGCCATTCATCTCTATTCTGAGCAAATAGTGCCATACATTTGAAATCCCTCCCTCAGCCAGACTATTTGACTCCACTAGGGAATGACTCTCTTGGATTAAAAAATATGCCCTCTGACTCCAAAGGGACAGCTCCAACTCTCTCTGTGCTGCCCACAGATGTCACCCCTCAACAGCACAAGGAACCGTATTTTAAACTGCTGTATGGAAATCTGGTTTCCTAAGGTTTTCCCCAAAACTACTCCAAATGCTTCCTCCTCTAGCGCACAGGCACTGTGGTAATCATTGGTGACCTGGTCTTGTGTAGCCCCTTTCCTCCTTTCCTGGGAGTGCTGGGGCTCACAGGAATAAATTTATTAAGCATTCCAAGTTCATACATGGGATGGGGTGGCTCTGAGAGACCACATCTTTTAAGTTTAGACTCTATTTTAAAGAACCTGACCTAAGTTTGAATTGAGGTAAACTAACAGGCTGGTACCTAACATTAGTTTCCAAGTTGTACCCCAACAAAACCTGAGCCTAGCTCCAGTCTCTAAGCTAATCCCCAACATGACCAGTGTCTCCAGGTTATTTCTCCAACAAATTTGCACCCCTAGGGTACAAGCCCTACCCATGGGGAATGACCACCAATGCTGAGGGAAGCAGAAATTAAGTTTATTACTCCCAGCCCCAGCCATTTATGTTAAAGACCACAGTAGCTTTCCAATTAGATGCTTGTGAACTCATATTCCCACTTGCTGCTTACTATAAAGTCTTGCCCTGATAGACATGTGGGGCTCCCCCACCACCAAATATGTCCTGCATGATGGTGGTGCTTTGGAGGGGCCTGAACTAGCTCGAATAGAATAAAGAACCTGCTGTGAGTTGCATCATATTGGCTTCTGTCTGTTTTATTTCTGGAACACAAACATTTTCCTGGCACCAAAGATCCTGTATCAGTCTCCTATATCCCACTGAAATGCAGAGAAAAGATAAATTATGTGGTTCAGAATGCTGTGTTCAAACAATTACAGAAAAGTCACATACAAATTGTATAACACGGCTTATTCATGAACTCTTCACTCCATTCCAATAGCATAAGTTAATTTGTAATTATTAAATAAATTTATGGAATCAAAACTTAAAAATGAGACCTAAATTCCTATGAAGGCAACAGACTCCTATAAGATCATGTTTTTCTAGAGTCATAGAAGTTAGGGAATGAATCTTTTTCTATTTACATGTCAAAAGGGGAGTTTTTGGAAGTACTTACAGACTGCAGTCCTGCTAATCCAACAATAGCTAGCTAAAAATGAGAAGTTCAATAGTCTTGTAGTTTTGCAGTCCCACAAGTCAGATCGTCCCAGCTGGTCTTCTCTATAGTATGGAAGCTGGAAACAGTCGGCTCCAATGCCGGTGTAGGGATGGATGTGTGAACAAGCTGAGGACAAGCTGACACATAGGAAAACCTTCTTGCTTCTACCTCCAGCAGAAGGTGTGACTAGGATTAAATGTGTGTCTTCCTGGCTCAGGATCTGGATTTAAAGTGTGTGTCTTCCGGCCTCAACCTTCTTGGCCAGAAGTGGATTAACCCAATTCAATCAAACAATCTCTCACAGGTGTATCTCCTTTTTATAGACCTTTGTTCTTTCCAGGTATTTTCAATTGAACAACCAAGAGTACACATCAAAACCTTGGTCTCAAAAAATGTGCTTTTAGTTTGCTAGAACTTTCAAAGTAGAATACAGCCTAGTGCATCATATTTTAATTTCAGAAGATAACTATCAAATGGCTCAGGTCACCATCTCTTCCTGCGCCCTGCTGACCCAGATGTCGAACTCTTGGCCATCTCTCCAGCACCATGTCTGGCTGCTTGCCCCCATGCTCCCCCTAAAATTAATGGAGTTAGATCCTATCTTTATGCAAGTTTATATTAACTGTTCTCCTATATAAGAGTTGCTATGATCATAGAGTCTCTTTACAGCAATACCAACTCAGACTAAGACAAAACTCATTGTCAGTCTCTTACTTGATATCACTCAAAGAAACTGAGCAGAAAACACAAGTATCTTTACAAACATATTCTCAACCAAATTTAACAGATTCAATAATGTCAATTATAATTGTCCTTCATGCAATGGTCATATGGCCTTCATAACTGGCCATTCATAGCTAAACATGTTGACAAAATTCAAAGATAAAGATAAATGTTGGGAGGAATATTGATTCTGTTTCTCCGTAGAATGCTACTTCCAGCAATGTCTTAATATTTATAATTCTTTACTACCTTAGTTGAAAATAATAACAATAAAGCCAACTTTTGTCACAGAATTGTGGTTATATTCTCATTAAGAAAGGGTCAATTAAATAGATTTCCCCATGCAAAATAAGAGGTCTGGATCACAAGCTATAGTTCCTATTCCAAATATTAATTTGTTTGTTTGCTTTTTCATCTACAGACAACATTAACATCTACTTGATGTTGACAGAGTTGTGGGTAGGACACAATAAAACTTTATTGGGGAGGATATTGTTTCTGGACAGTCAGGTTCCAGTGGAAGGTGAAGATGGATTATGGCCTCTCTCATGCTGCTTGAGGTAACACAATCTCGTAAAGGTTTGCTGTACTTGGTACAGGGATAGGGTCTCTCCCCATTGCTTTCTTTTGTAGAGATGCATTAAGCAGGAGAATTTCCATGGGCAGCCAGGAGCATTGCAGACTTAGGGCTTCTTCCAGTGTGTTTCCTCATGTGTACGCACCTTCAGATGAGGGTGGAACAAGAAAAATCCCCTCAGCTGGAGTCCTCGAGCCTACATTTCTAAACTTTGGCTGTAAGTATGCATGCATTCAGAGTAGCATGTTTTAGATGTCTCCCTTCTTTGGCACTAAAATTCTTGCTCATGCTTCTCCTTCCATTCTCTTAAAACCTAGAAGTTGATTGAATTTTCCAGCGAAGTAGCCAGGAATGCCTTGATCTCATTAAGTTTCAGTAGGAAAATTTGTATCATTCCATCCGTTTCACAGTAGTATTTTGGGTGTTTTTCTCAGATCGTCCTTGATGAGAAAGTTTCAGGTGCTGAAACATAACACAGTTGGGCCAAATAAATTCACTACAGACCCAAGCTGTAAGGCAATAGAATTTGTTCTCTGGAGCTGAGTCCTTAGATAAACTCCCAGGATGTGAATTTCTTTAACCTCTCAGCTGCTTGGTCATGTAGATCCATCTTCTTGACAGTTATAATCTAACCTTTTATGGGGGGAGTGCTTAGCATCTAGATTATTTACTTACTCTTGTCCTCCCAGACCCTTGGAAAGCAGAGAGAGTTTGAGTCTCCTAGACCAGGCTGCAGGAGTTCAATTAAGCCATTTTTCTGCAATGCTTAGTGAGGGGAAACATGATATTGGATGTTCTATCCATACCATTATTCAGAGTGCAGGGTTTCCTGTGCTTGACCCGCATGTGAGAGGTGAGGGTGCAGACACTGAAGTCAGCTGGGCCTATGGAGTGAGCAGCAAGTGCAGATTTTGTTCTTAAATGTTTTGCTCTTGTGAGATGAATACTAATGTTAACACACAACACTTGGTTTCTGGTTGAATGATCAGTTGAGATATAGAGATTCTATATCTTTGACAGCTTTTTTTTTTTTTTTTAGACTAGCTTCAGCTTTTATTTATTTATTTATTTATTTTTGAGTTGAATTTTCATTTTATTTCTAGTCTGTAATTGATATTCTTGGTTGTCAATGTCACTACATCTGGAAAGAACTAAAACCCAATCCACCAGGCACAGCTCTGAAGGATTTTTCTTGATTGAATTACTTGAGATATGAAGATCCACCTTAAACCAGGGCCATACCTTCTGGTGGCAGTCTATGTAAAAGACATATTTGGTCTATGCCTGGTTGCCCTCACTCTTTTTTTTTTTTTTTTTTTTTTGATACTTTACTTACATTTCCAATGTTTCCCCATTTCTAGATCTCCTCTTTGGAAACCACCTATCCCCTTCCCTGTCCCCCACCTCTATGAGGGAATTCCACCTCCCACCCACCCGCCCAACCACTCCCGTATTCCCACCTTGACAGTCCCCTTTACTGGGACCTCTCCTCCCCCTGATGGCCAACAAGGCCCTCCTCTGCCACATATGTGGTCCGAACCATGGGTCCCTCCATGTGCATTCTTTTGACAGCTTTAATTTATTCAAAAATTTCAGGATTCAAAAGGATCATTTTTGCATTAATAATAGTGTTTTTCCTTCTCACCTGATCTGTTTGTTTGTTTTTATGTTTTAATTTAATTTTCATTTTTACTTATTCACTTCTATCCCACTCACCGGCCCCTTCTTGTCCCCTCTCCCCACAAGCTTTCCCCTTCTTCTCCTTTGAGTAGGTGGGGACCCTCCTGTATCCCTCCTCTCTGGCACTTCAAGGTGCTGCAAGATTGAAAATTTCCTCTCCCATTGAGGCCAGACAAGGCAGCCCAGCTTGAAGAACGTATCCCATGGACAGACAACAGGGACCCCTTTCCAGTTGTTCTGGATCCACATGAAGGTCAAGCTGCATATCTGCTACATATGTACAGGGAGGTCTACATCCAGCCCTTGTATGTGCTTTGCTTCTTGGTTCAGATACTGAGAGTCCCTAAGGGTCCATCCAGGTTAGGAGACTCTGCTGGTCTTCCTGTGGAGTTTCTACTTCCTTCCAGGGCCAGCAATTCTTCCTCCTATAATTCCATAAGAGTCTCTAAGCTCCATCCACTCTTTGGCTGTGGGCATCTGCCTGAGTTAGCTGCTGGCTGTTTTGTTTTTTCTTATTTTGGTTTATTGTTTAATTTTTTTTCAGTCTAGTTGTTATTCCCCTTCTGGTCTACCCTCTGACTGTTCCCCATCCCATTCCTCCCAGCCCATCTCCAAGAGAATGTCCCCACCTCCCCACCCCCTACCCAGACTTCCGTACTCCCGGGGGTCTCAAGTCTCTCCATGGTTAGGTGCTTCTTTTCTCACTGAGGTCAGAGAGCAATAAGACAACAAAAGGAGATCATGGGGATACAAATTGGCAAAGAGGAGGTCAAGGTATCACTATTTGCAGATGATATGATAGTATACATAAGTGACACCAAAAATTCTACTACAGAACTTCTAAAGCTGACAAATACTTCAACAAAGTGACTCCATATAAAATTAACTCAAATAAATCAGTAGCTTTCCTTTATACAAATGATAAGCGGGCTGAGAAATTAGGGAAGCAACACCCCTCACAACAGTCATAAATAATATAACATATCTTGGGGTAACTCTAACCAACAAGTGAAAGATCTGTATTACAAGAACTTCAAATCTCTCAAGAAAAAAATTGAAGAAGACCTCAGAAAATAGGGAGATCTCTCATGCTAAAGGATTGGTAGAATTAACATAGTAAAAATGGCCATCCTACCAAAAGCAATCTACAGATTCAACACAATCCCCATCAAAATTCCAACACAATTCTTCAAAGACATGGAAAGAGCAATTCTCAATTTCATACGGAACAACAAAAAACCCAGGATAGTGTAAACAATTCTTAACAATAAAAACTTCTGAGGCAATCACCATCCCTGACCTCAAGCTATACTACAGATTAATAGTGATAAAAACTTCATGGTTTTGGTACAGAGACAGGAAAGTTGATCAAAGGAATAGAACTGAAAACAGAAATAAAACCACGCACTCATGGACACTTGATCTTTGACAAAGAAGCTGAAAATATACAATGGACAAAAGAAAGCATCTTCAATAAATGGTGCTGGTCTAACTGGAGGTCAGTATGTAGAAAAATGAAAATAGATCCGTATTTGTCACTTTGTACAAAGCTAAAGTCCAAGTGTATCAAGGACCTCAAAGTGAAACCAGACACACTGAATCTAATAGAAGAGAAAGTGGGAAAGAGCCTCAAACTCATTGGCACATGGCGGGTGGGGGGGTTTCCTAAACAGAACTCCAATGGTTGTCTGTTTTTTCATACATGATCTCTCTCTATAGTCAGGTTCAACTCAAATTCTGAAAACTCTTCCCTCATCATAGGATTATAGGTGAGACCTAATTAATTTGTTTTAATTTGTTTTGTTTACTCCTGTTTATTTATTTTACATTTTTAATTTTTTATTTGCTTATTTATTTTCCATTTAAAAAGTTTTAAACTTTTGTTTTTTTCACATGGGATCTCATTGTGTAGTACAGACTGATCAAGTTGCCTCAGTGCTTCGTGGAGGAAAATTTGGAGCTCCTATTTTGACTCCATGGTTTTCTTCAAGTACTCGGCTACCTCTCTCTTTTTTTTTAAACTCCTCCCTGCATTTCATCTGTAGGTTTTATTTTCATCTTAAGATATTGCTTCATATTACAGCCATATTTCAGTTAATAAAATCAGCAGTTATATATTTTCACTCTTCTGCTTTTTCATCTTTGCCACTCCTGATTGCAGCATCAGAAACCCAAGATTAGATCCTGGTGTCAGCACATAGATGCTCTTGGAGACTCCAGTGAGATTCAGTACAAAGCATAATAATCTTTATTTCCCATTGACCACATCTTCATCTAACTATATTGTTGTTAATGTTCTCTGTATGTTGCTTTTCTAAATATTAACATCCATTTCACTGTACATATGAGCAATTTTCTACTATTTTCTCAGAGGAAAAAACAAACCACGAGTTCAGTCAACTAACTGATTAGAAAGAAAGTGTTCATTTTAGAGGATGATTCTAGTCTCCAAAGCTGCAAATGCTTAGCTGTGTGTGATGATGCAGCAGAGAGAACCTATCAGCAGAGATAAGAGTCCATTTCTGTTGTTATTGATAGGAGGAGGATGTGAAATGAATTCCTTACACTCTTTTATCCCTCTCAGTAATCTAGTTTTCTTCTTCTAATGACTCTCAATGCCCTTTCTACGGGTTTCAACTCGCCAATTTGGTTGAGCTCCTGCTCCTCTTCGATTTCTCTGTTCACAAATCCATCCTCATTTGGTTTTCTTTTTTATTTTGTGAAGCATAATTTCTTCCTTAAATTTAGTGCTTATACCATGAGATTTTTCCTCTGTAATTGGCTGTCCTCACAATGTACCTCACTGATGTTTTTACTTGTGACTCTGCAATAGGTATGGAGCTCTATAGTGCCTGAATTAATCCAATTGTTTATCTACAAAGCCACCTGCAGCCAGAGATTGAGATAACAATATCACAAAAGGAATCTAAATATGAGGTCGTCTCACAAAAATCTCATTTTATTTTATGTTTTTCTATTACAGGTATCACCTCAGCACATCAGGAAAAGGGTGCTTTTGTAAAGGAAAACAAATAAGCTCATTATAAGGATATAAAAACCAATGGCATTCAAAGCAGTATTAATGTTCAGCAGACGAAAATCAAACAATCCACTATAAGGAAATGGTTAGGTCAGATTTTCTTAACAGATCATAATTGGGAGGAGTTGAATCACAGGTGAAATATTCCTCCATGTATGAAGTAAACATTGAAAACAATTTTAAAACACAGAGTCCTCAATACTAAAGAGAGAATCACCTCCTGTCCCATTGAATTATTAAATAAGAATGAATAAAATGAATATTACTAAGCCACCTTTCTTTCCTCTATGTGCTTTCCTATAATAAGCTAGAAGTAAAATTAATTCATATTACTTTGCTGAAAGATCCAGAGAATGAAGTTACATTGTAAACATTGTTCCAGTTCTGAAAGGCAATTGTTTCCTCTATAGATAAGTAATTCCAGTTGTTTCTGCTTTTGTATTTGGGTGCTCCTTGGGACGGGCAGTAATAATAGCAGAAGAGACATCAAATATTCCAGGGCATAGATCTTGTGTCAGGAAAACCTGATTTTGAATGCCATTGTCATAAACCAAATAGGTCACCTTGGAAATGCCATTTGCCTTTTTGCTGTGTAATCTATAAACTGCTAGTAACAATACTTCATACCTTTTAACATTATTTTGAGAATGGAAATGAGATAATGGATGTAAAGCCTTCTCTAATACATAGTAATTACTTTTATGTAAATGATATGTATTATTTTATTATGCATAAATATCGAGGGGAAACAAAGTATAAATCTTGATGTTCTAGTCACAAGTAATATTCATTTAGAAAATGATTTTTCCTCTGTGAAGTTGCTAGGATTTCTGAATTTGCTGCTGAAAATCTCTAGGCATCTATAGAACACTCCTGTCCTGAGCCAGAGCTTCTTCTCTCCTTACTGCAGATGTAGCACGAGCTTTTGTATGGATTTCTAGCCTGTTGCTCCATGCCTCCTTTTGTTTTTGTTTTCCCTGCCAATTGATGTTTTATAGGCAAAGGGAAGCCTGGTTTGGCATCGTGGTGTGACTTCCAGACACACCTACTTCTATTCCAGTTCTAGATTTTGGCCCACTTCCAAACCAATAGATAGACTTCTAGGCCATAGGTCCTACACACTGGAGTCCCTTTCTTCTAATTATCTTTGTGAAGGGAAATGTGTTTATATTACTATATGATCTTAAAGGATTTCAGTGATGAATTTGATACTCTCCTTTGAGCACTGAAGAATCATTTAAGGCATGATAGTATAGGAATGGAGGAGTATTAATAAACTCATATGAACCAAACAGAATCAGAGTAAAATTGTGGTTGGAAAGCTACTTTAAAAATCCCAAGTGTAACTTCAGGAGGATAAAAACTACAAATGAAAAAGTTGGAAGCATCAAAGGAATTTTAAATTCTTTGAAGTGTAATAATTTTTGAAAAAATAGCTTCTAGCATCCCTTTACATAATACAAAATATATAGCATAATAAAATATAGTAATAGAATAAAATTATTTCCAAATAGACAATACAGTGGCATTTGTTAAGCTTTATCTATTTATTTCTTAATTTGATTAAAGAAAACATTCAGAATTTACCCAAAGTAAAATATAAAAATTACTTGTTATAATGAAGTATTTCACAGATTTGTTGAGTTTTGTAATCTTCTTATAATAGTATACATCTTTCACTTTGTAGCTATAACATTTTCAGATTTCATGGAAAAATTGAAAGATTGTAAATTAGCTGCATAAATTTATATTACAACCAACTTTAGCCCAAATTCCTAGTATATCAAATTAGGGATGGGGTGGACCCATCTCAAAAATATTAATCCAGAACTGCTCCTGTCTAAAGGAAATACAGGAACAAAGGGTGGAGCAGAGACTGAAGGAAAAGCCATTCAGAGACTACCCCACCTGTTGATCTATCCCACATGCAGACACCAAACCCAGACACTATTGCTGATGCCAAGAAGCACTTGCTGACAGGAGCCTGATATAGCTGTCTTCTGAGAGGCTCTGCCAGAGCCTGACCAATACAGGTGTGGATACTTGCAGCCAACCATCAGACTGAGCACAGGGGCACCAATGGAGGAATTAGAGGAAGGACTGAGGAACTGAAGGGGTTTGCAACCCCATAGGAAGAAGAACAATCTCAACCAACCAGACCCCCCAGAGCTCCCAAGGATTAAACCATCAACCAAAGAGTACACATGGAGGGACCCACGGCTCCAGCTGCATATGTAGCAGAGGATGGCCTTATCTGGCATCAATGGGAGGGGAGGCCCTTGGTTCTGAAAGCCTTAATGTCCCAGAGTAGGGAAATGCTAGGGCAGTGAGGGAGAAGTGGGGAAGTGAGTGGGGGAGCACTGTCATAGAAGTAGGGTTGAGGGGGATGGTATAGGGGGGTTGTGGAGGGGAAACTGGGAACAAAAATAATAACTAGAGGTAGAGGGAGGAAGGGACTTGGGAAGGAGAGAGGAGGCAGAGGGAAAGATGGGGAGAAAGATGAGGCATGGGAAAGGACAGAAGTACAGAGGGTCAGGAAATTAAATAGAAATATATAGCAGTGGGGAATGGGGAACTGGGGGTAGCCACTAGAAAGTCCCAGACTCCAGGGAAGTAGGAGGAACCCGGGACCCAACAGGGATGTCTTTAGCCAAAATACTCAACAAAGAGGAGATAGAACCTGTAGAGACCACCTCCAGTAGATAAGCAAGGCCTCCAGTTGAGAGAAGGAGTCACCCACCCATCTCAAAATTTTTAACCCAGAATTGTTCTTGTCCAGAGGAAAGACAGTGACAAAAAAAATGGAACAGAGACTGAAGGAAAGACCATCCAGAGACCACTCCACCTTGACATCAATCCCATCTGCAGATACTATGGCTGATACCAAGAAGCGCTTGTTGACTGGAGCCTGGTATAACTGTTCCCTGAGAGGTTCTGCCAGCACCTGACAAATATAGAGGAAGATACTAACAGACAACCATTGTACTGAGCCTGGGGACCCCAAATGGAAGAGTTAGGGAAGGTCTGAAGGAGCTTAAGGGGATTGCAACACTATCGGAAAAACCATACCAAGTAACCGGACCTGTCAGAGCCCCCAGAGACTAAACTACCAACCAAAGAGTGTACATGGAGGGATCCCTGGCTTCAGATACATATGTAGCAGAGGATGGCCTTATCTGGCATCAATGGAAGGGGAAGCCCTTGGACCTGTGGAAGCTTGATGCCCCATTGTAGGGGAATGCTAGAGCGGTGAGGCAGGAGTGGGTAAGTGAGTGGAGAAGCACCCTCATAGAGGCAAAGGGGAGGATAGAGGGGGAATAGAATGGGGGGGGTTGTGGAGGGTAAACAGGGAAGGGCAATGAATAATGCTTCAGAGACTTGAAGTTCTTGTCATACATATCTTTCACTTGCTTGGTTAGAGTTACACCAAGGTATTTTATATTATTTGTGACTATTTTAAAGGGTGGCATTTCCAATTGAAGAAGCCCTCAGAAGATGGAAAGATCTCTCATGCTCATGGATTGGCAGGATTAATATAGAAAAATAGCCATCTTGCAGAAAGCAATCTATAGATTCAATGCAATCCCCATCAAAATTCCAACTCAATTCATCATAGTTAGAAATAGCAATTTGCAAATTCATTTGGAATAACAAAAAACCCAGGATATCGAAAACCATTCTCAACAATAAAAGAACCTCTGGGGAATCTCCATCACTGACCTCAAGCTGAATTATAGAGCAATAGTGATAAAAAAACAAAACAAAACTCTATGGTATTGGTACGGAGACAGGCAGGAAGATCAATGGAATAGAATTGAACCCAGAAATGAACCCACGTACCTATCGTCACTTGATATTTGACAGAGGAGCTAAAACCATCAAGTGGAAAAAAGACAGCATTTTCAACAGATGGTGCTGGTTCAATTGGAGGTCAGCATGCAGAAGAATGCAAATGGACCCATTCTTATCTCCTTGTGTAAAGCCCAAGTCCAAGTGGATCAAGGACCTCCACATAAACCAGATACACTGAAAGTTATAGAGGAGAAAGTGGGGAAGAGCCTCGAACACATGGGCACAAGGGAAAGTTCCTGAAGAGAACACAAATGGTTTATGCTCTAAGATCAAGAATCGACAAATGGGACCTCATAAAAATGGGGTATAGATCTAAACAAAGAATTTTCAACTGAGGAATATCAAATAGCTGAGAAGCACCTAAAGAAGTGTTCAACATCCTTAATTATCAGGGAAATGCAAATCAAACCAACCTTGAGATTCCACCTTACAGCAGTCAGAATGTCTAAGATCAAAACCTCAGGTGACAGCAGATGCTGGCGAGGATGTGGAGAAAGAGGAACACTCCTCCATTGTTGGTGGGATTGCAAGCTGGTACAACCATTCTGGAAATCTGTCTCCTCAGAAAATTGGACATAATATTACCTGAGGACCCAGCTATACCACGCCTGGGCATATAGCCAAAAGATTCTCCAACATATAACAAGGACACATGCTCCACTATGTTCATAGCAGCCTTATTTATAATAGCCAGAAGGTGGTAACAACCCAAATGTCTTTCAACAGAGGAGTGGGTACAGAAAATGTGGTACATTTATACAATGGAGTACTACTCAGCTATTAAAAACAATGACTTCAAGAAATTCTTAGGCAAATGGATGGAACTAGAAAATAGCATCTTGAGTGAGGTAACCCAATCTCAAAAGAACATACACAGTATGCACTCACCGATAAGTGGATATTAGCCCCAAAGCTCAGTATACCCAAGATACAATTCACGGATCACATGAAGCTTAAGAAGAAGAAAGACCAAAGTGAGGGTGCTTCGGTCCTTCTTAGAAAGGGGAACAAAATACTCATGGGAGCAAATACGGAGACAATGTGTAGATCAGAGACTGAGGGAAAGGCCATCCAGAGACTGCCCCACCTGGGGATCTATCCTGTATACAGTCACCAAACCCAGACACTATTGTGGATACCAAGAAGTGCTTGCTGACAGGAACTTGATATAGCTGTCTCTTGAGAGGCTCTGCAGACCCTGATAAATACAGAGGAGGATGCTTGCAGCCAACCATTGGACTGAGCATGGGGTCCCCAGTGGAGGAGTTGGAGAAGGGACTGAAGGAGCTAAATGTGTTTGAAACTACATAGGAAGAACAACAATATCAACCAACCAGATCCCCCAGAGTTTCCAGGGACTAAGCCACCAAACCAAAGAGTACACATGGAGGGACCCATGGCTCCAGTCACATATGTAGCAGAGGATGGCCTTGTCAGGCATCAATGGGAGGAGAAGACCTTGGTCTTGTGAAGGCTTGATGGATGCCACAGTGTGGGGGAATTCGAGGGTGTGGAGGCAGGAGTGGATGGGTGGGTGGGAGAACACCCTCATAGAAGCAGGGGAAGGGGAGATGGGATAGGGGTTTTCTGGTCAGGGGGAAAACTGGGAAAAGGGATAACATTTGAAATGTAAATAAAGAAAATATCCAATAAAAAAGAATGCAGTTAAGTGTTTTCCTATTTTAGTAATGTGACAATTGCAGGTTTTCCTTTAATATCCATGATTTTACTAGCTCTTAGTATTTGGCTAGGTTTCCAGTATAAGAATTCTCTCTTCTTGAGGCAGTCTTTTAGTTCAATGAGGTTTATTGGTTAGCCCTACAATAGGCATGCCGCCACTGCATGCTTAGGGTTATCATTTTATGCTAGTTGTTTTGGTTTATAGCTGTCATAGCTGGGTAGGAGTCCTGGTTCTCATCTGCACTTAGGAGTAGATCCTGTGCTATAGCCCTTTCCACCCCAATCACACTCAGAGATAGCTTGACCTCTGGGATTTCTGACACACTCAGGCTCACAGGTGAGTCCACCACTACAGCCCCAACCAGTTCCTATATGGGAACCGGCCGTGGCCCAGAGAACTCAGGAACCTTCCCCTAGCCAGGGACATGATCCTTCTGGTTGGAATCTGCTCCTGGGAGCAAACCCTGAGCTACAGGCCTCTCTACCCCAATCACACCCAGAGACAGTTTGACCTCCAGAAGTTCTAAGACACCTAGGCTCACAGGCTCACAGGCTCACACGCTCACAGGAGGGACAGGCTCCAGTCAGAAACAGCCAGGACAGCTAACACCAGAGGTAACCGGATGGTGAGAGGCAAGCTCAAGAACATAAGCAACAGAAACTTGGCAACATCAGAACCTAGTTCTCTTACCACAGCAAGCCCAGATGCCAGAGAAGCAAGAAGTTCCCAGGACTGAACTGGGATAGCATTAGCCAAAATACCCAGCCAAGGGGAGACAGAACCTGTAGAGACCATATCTAGTGGATAGAAATCTGGCCCCCAGATGGGGCCACCCTCCTGTCTTAAAATTTTTAACCCGGAATTGTTTCTATCTAAAGAAAATTCAGGGACAAAGAGTGGAGCAGAGACTGAAGGAAAGGCCATCCAGAGACTGCCCCACCTTGGGATCCATTTCATCTGCAGACATCAGACACTATTGCTGATGCCACAGACAGGAGACTAGTATGGCTGTACTCGAAGAGGCTCCATCAGCATCTGACTAAGACAGATGCAGATACTCACAGCCAACCAGCAGACTGAGCCTGGGGACACCAAGTGAAGAGTTAGGGGAGAGATTGAAGGAGCTGAAGGGAATTGCAACCCCATAGGAAGAAGAACAATATCAACTAAATGGACCTCCCAGAGCTCCTAGGGACTAAACCACCAACCAAAGAGTACACATGGACAGACCCATGGCGCCAGCTGGATATGTAGCAGAGGATGGCCTTATTTGACATCAACGGGAGGCAAACTCCTTGGTCCCTTGAGACTCGCTGCCCCAGCATAGGGGGTGCTATGGTGGTGAGACTGGAATGGGTGGGTGGGTGGGGGAGCACCTTCATAGAAGCAGGGGGAGGGGGATAAGATGGAGGGTTTGTGGAGGGGAAACCAGGAAGGGGGACAACATTTGAAATGTAAATAAATAAAATAAACAATAAAAAAAAAAGAAAAAAGAAAAAAAGAAAACCTGCAAGGTGCCTTCCTACATCAGGAATGCTAGTTCTCAAGTTAGAGGATTGCAGGTCAGTTCCAGCTAATGAGCCTCTAGACTTTATGTCTGAAGTACATGGTGTCTTAGGCTATAGCAATTTACCTTCTACCTCTAGGTCATTAGAAACAACCAATAATGTTTTAGGAATCTCTTGTACAACCACCAACAACAACTCAAAGGAAGGATTTTCTTTTCCTTTCTTTCTTTCTTTCTTTCTTTCTTTCTTTCTTTCTTTCTTTCTTTCTTTCTTTTTTTCTTTCTTTCTTTTTTTCTTTTTTATTAATCACTCCATTCTTTTACATTTCAAATGATATTGCAATTCCTGCTTATCCTCCACCAAACCCATCCCATATACACCCTCCCTGATCCCCTGTGCCTATATGAGGGTGCTCCCCCACCCACTCACCCTCTCCCTCCCCATTGCTCCAGCATCCCCCTATGCTGGGACATCAAACCTTCCTGGGATCAAGGGCTTCCCCTCCCATTGCTGTCAGGCAAGGACATCCTCTGCTACATATGGATCTGGAGACATGGGTCCCTCCATGTGTACTCTTTGGTTGGTGGTTTAGTCCCTGGGAGCTCTGGGGGGGGGGGGTCTGGTTGATTGAGATTGTTCTTCTTCCTATGGGGTTGCAAACCCCTTCAGTTCTTAAGTCCTTCCTCTAATTCTTCCATTGGGAACCCTGTACTCAGTCTGATGGTTGGTTGCAAGCATCTGCATCTGTATTGGTCAGGCTCTGGAAGAGCCTTTGAGGAGACAGCTATATCAGGCTCCTGTCAGCAAGCACTTCTTGGTATCAGCAACAGTGTCTGGATTTGGTTTCTGTATATGAGATGGATTCCCCAGGTGGGGCAGCCTCTGGATCACATTAGCTATTTTTATACACAACTTATATGTATTAGATATGTATAGACAGTTAATAATCTGATTCCTTATAATATTTCACAATCCTGATTGTTAATTTACCTTCTTCTCCTATTTCTGTATTTATCTCCACACTCCCTAATTAAATCTCATGGCCAGTTTATCCCATATTAACATGGATGCAGGTGGGGGTGGACAGGAATGGAGATGAACAAAGGAGGAGTTGTAGGATAGTGAGAAGAGCCCAGGAGGACTCAACATTATACCAAGGATAACAGGCAACTATTGAACGCTGAGGGAGGACGAACTAGTCTTCCTTAGGGAGTAGGACACAGGGTGATTATGCTATACCAACTAATCATTCTTGAAAGCATATATCCACATAAAATTATCCAGACTTGGAAGTTTGGACTTATGTACTTAGGAATATATAAATACACATGTAGCAACAATTAATGAAAAAAGAAGGCATGAATTTGAAAAAGGGTAAGAAGGGGAATATGGGGGCTCTTGGAGGAAGAAAAAGAAAGGGACAAATAATGCTATAATTATAATTTTAAAAATAAAAATATATAATTTAAGAAAAGTAATGCTGGCAGGAAGTTCTGTCTTATAACATAAAATATTTTTTTCAGAATAGGAACTATTTATCTATGAAATGCTTAAAAAGCAATTTTCATACATTCTCCTCTGCTTTGTTCTTGAACACTGCTACACAGACATAATTGCTGTTTGTTTATAAGTTATTGATGGCACTCTGCAGGATGCTTAGGTAGACAAGGCATCCATGGTCTTACCCCACTGTGGATCCTGTTCATTACAATAATGACTTGCCAGGCAGTTTGCACACACACACACACACACACACACACACACACACACACACACACACACACATACACACACACACACACAATTCTAGATTTCAGTGATCTGTTACACTGTGTTCTTATACTCAAATGTGTTAAGTGTAATTGTATTTAATTCAAACATTCATGTTTTTATGCTTTCTTGGGCTTACTTTGCCATACTTGTCTATCTTTCAATTCAGTACTAAATTTTTTCTTGTTTGATAACTTAAGTGTTAAGGCAATGGGTCATAGTTTCTTTTCCTGTTATGATAAAATACTCTGGCAATAGTAACTTAGGGTAGAAAGGACTTAATACTTCATAGATACAGATAAACAGTCTTATATGGCAGGGAAAACCTAGTGCCAGGAGTTCAAAGTGGCTGGTCATAGTATATCTAAAGTTCAAAGATGAGAAAACAAGGCATTCATGCACCTTAGTGCTCACATTGAATTTTCCACCTGTAAACAGCCCAACATCACCTGTCTAGAGAATAGTGCTACCCACAGTTGGTTGGTCATCCCCACTTAATTATCAAAGAAAACAAGGTATTCCTAGAGGCCCATCTCCTAGGTGATGCTAAATTATGCCAAATTAATTATTATGGAATCAATTTCAAAGCATATTTAAAAGGATTTTCTAAACATGCTCATTTTAACCATTCCATAAGCAAATTCTTGCTCCAACATTCAGTTGGCCATTGTATACTACATTCACTTTTCTAAGAACTCTTTCCCATTAATGCTTTAATTTTAAAACTATATATGAGTTCTTTGTTTAGATTATTTTCCTCGTTGTTCTAAGGATAATAATGATAATTTAGCAAACAAATTTATTTAAAACATAACCCCAATGTTAGAGCCTTTTAATGTTGGAGTTGTTAAGAAAAATATAACTTTGCATTTTAAAATTTATCACCATAAATGTTGAAGCTCTACTGAGTTTTCATTTGATTTCATAAATTTTGGCTTCACTCAATGAAAAGGTATTGTGCTGGTTAGCTTTTAGGTTTTGTGGTTGTTGTGGTTTTGTTATTGTTATTGTTACTGTTGTTGTTGTTGTTGTTGTTGTCTCAACTGACACAGGCTATAGTTATCTGAGAAGAGATAAAGTCAGTTGAGAAAATGCTTCCATTAGGATGACCTATAGAGATGTGTGTGGGAGCATTTTGTTAATTAATAATTTATTTAGGAGATCCCAGGGCAGTGTAGCAGTGTTAGACCTAGACAGGTAGCCCTGCAACATATAAAGGTACTTGAACTAAAGACTGAAGGGCAAGCCAGTAAGCAGTATTTCTCCATGACCTCTGATTTAGTTATTGCCTCTAGATTCCAGCCCTCTTTGATTTCCTGCCTTGGCTTCTTTCAATGATGGACTCTGATTGGGACATGTAAGCCAAATAAACCCTTTCCTACCCAACTTGTTTTCAGTCTGAATTTTATCACAACACTTGCAAACAAAAGACAGGTATAAACCATGAAACCTTGTAGAACACTGTAAAGATATTATTAATGAGACAGATCCACGACATAGTCAATATCACATTTATCTTTTGATATTTATAGTTGTGATTATTTTAAGGGAAATTGATTCATTTTTAACCATAAAAAGAGTATGAAAAGGTTTTCCATGCTATTCTCCAGCTGCTACACAATTTCTAATATGCCCTATACCCTATTACTATTATTTAAGAAATACCCATGTCTAGAAACATCACAAAGAAATATTTAGTTAGTTATAGTTTTTGAGGCTGAAAATCTGAGACTAGTTTGCTCTGTCTGTTTGGCTTTTGGTGAGGGTTCCTTTGACTATATATATATATGACATGATATAGGAGCAGAAAAAGAACTGACTATATGTAAAAGTGAAAGATTAAAGAATAACAGAGGCAGCCATAGAGTTAGGCATTAGGCTTGGTCTTTTATATCAGTGAGCACCATAAGGTGTCTACTCCAGTGACTTGAATATCTTCTTTTCCTAGGACCCAACTCTTAGAAGTTCTGTGACCTCTGAATACTGACTTTCCCTTGACCAAGACATTAACATCTGGAGTACTGAGGGACAAACCACATCCAGAGCACAACTTTATCACAAAAGATGTTTACACAAAAGGAAAAATAATTAGAATAACAAGTCTAGTAATAGCAAATGCTTTTTCTGAATTATGTGTCTCAAATTGAATCATATTATTTATTTTAATGTTTTGATTTTAAAAATGAGAGATCTGGTTTCTAGAGTTAAGTTCTCCATAGTTATTCCTTATTGTTATACTTTTCATTGGTTGGTTTGTTTATTTTCATTTGATTGTTTTAAACAAATATAAAAGTCATCACCCAGGAATATCAAGGGTTTGTTTTGTATGTGATTTGATTTACTACATAACTTAACATATCAAGGGGATTAAGCATGCCCTATTTTCCCTTCCTTCCATATAGTATAACTTAAAGTCTCTTTAAAAATAGTAAACAATTATCCACCTAGCATCAAATGGTTGAGGTGGATAATAAAGCAATATAATTTAAAAATTGATTTTAGTGCCACTCAGCTGAGCATAAAAGAAAATATATGACTTGCTAAAGAGGCATTGTGAGCCCACAGCACACAGTCCATCAATGCCACAGCAAGATAGGCACAAAAAGACCTTTCTGCTAATAACATAGTTTGCTATTTACTGTGTAATCCTAGCTAGACTTTTCCTTGACCTTGAAAACAATCAAAGCAGAATCAATGATCATCTAATAACTGTGGCTCAGATACTATTTAGGTGTACTTCCTGCGGAACCACAAATGATGTTTACCTTTTCCAAAGAAACTATACCATGAGGTTTTCAGAAAGCAAGATTTGTCACCCTGATAAATGCCTCAAACTATAAATACTAAACTGGCCATCCATGGATATTTAAGAGTCCATTAAATTAAAAAAATATAATCTAAATATAAACTCAGCCCATTATTGATTATGTAACCAATAATAGAGTTTTGATTTTTAAAAATTCTCATGATTAAACAGAAGAAGTATATAATACTATATCCAAAAAGCTGTGTATAATTTCCTCAAAGGTCATCCTGAAGGGAAGATAACAACCTTTGTGATTCTGAAGGACAGAATCACTTGAATCAGTATGCAAAGTGCTGAGCTCAATATTGAGCAGAATATTTGTATGCATATTGGTGACTAAGATATGCATAGAATCATGGAACCAGACATCCAGAAAAAGAAATCTGCAAAGCTTATCTGATCCAACTATTTGTCTTCAGGTTGAGCGATTATAAACCCCATAAAAAATGGAGAAGATATTTAACAGTATTTATTTATGAATTCAACAAACCCTTGTTGAAAATACCTATTATTCTTTAGGTACCCAAAATACAGAGAAAGACCCACACCATGCTTCCAAAGAATGGTGTATAACATAAAGGGAGGGAGTGGGGATTCAAAATACAGATAATAGAGGTAAGAGTCAGCTATTTCTGTACCCTACAGGGAATACTCATATAAGCAGTTATTCTTTCTTTCTTTCTCTCTTTTTTTAGGGGGGGTTGCTAGACACAATTTTTCTGTGTAGTTCTGGCTGTCCTGGAACTAGCTTTGTAGATCTGGCTGGCCTTGAATTTACAGAGATCTGCCTGCTTCTGCCCCCTGAGTGTTAATATTAAAACTGTGGGTGCCACAACCAGCTCAGTAGTTGCTTCTTAATTTAAACATGCACAAACACACACACACACACACACACACACACACACACACACACACACACACACAGAGATATGCTGTTAAAATACACTACAATTATAGAAACACATAAGATTGCAGAGGTGAGACAAACTTAAATTTTGAATTATGGGAAAGTAAGACAAGGCTGCTTAGGAACCATTGTGAAGACATGTCTAGTAAGAAAACACCAACAGAAATAGCTAAAAATTCGAGACTTTTGATGAAAGAAAAGTCACTTGCAGAAGCAATCACTCCGAAATTGCAATAAGAAATGGAAAAACCACCAAAGTAAGAACAAATTTTGATGCTCAGGAATGGCCCTTCTAGCACAAATGAGGTCATGTTGTAGTTATTCACTGGTCCTGGAAACTAGAAAACCTCAGAAAACTCAGTAAACAGTGCCAGACAAAGGTCTCAAACAGGTGCCGAGGATATTTCTTGGGTAAAATTTCATCAATGGATTTTCTAAATGGCGTATTCGAAGAGTGGAGACTTTTAAACAGTGATGAATGGGGGTCATTGTTGTTCTTGAGTTGTATAAGGGCAGCAAGCTTAGCCTAGAACATGGGGAGGCAGGAAATGAGATAATATGTAGAGTTCAGAAGAAAAGGCACCCTTGAAAAATTATCTTGAGAGTAGACTACCGGGATGGTGAAAATTCAGAGTAATATCCTGTGAAGTACTTCTAAAGGCCAGAGCACTATCCAAACTTTTCTTTGCCCTTTCCTTCTATAGAGCAACTAGGTAAGAAAAATATTTTGAAATATGCAACTTTAAAACATAGTAAAAAGAACAACCAACCAATCAACCAACAACACCAAAACACTAGACTTCATTAGGGTCTATAAACTTTAAAGGATTTTTCTCCACAAGTTTCTCAGGTCTTGGAATTTGATCACAGCCCTAGAAACCTAGCAAAGTCAACTTTAGAAAGCCAAGCCATTTTAATCAAATCAACAAACTTACTATGATATTGTCCTCCAAGTTCAAAAAAATCAGGCCAAGTTGTATGGTTTGCAATTATATAATATGAAGATTTAGGACTGCAAATAGGAGTCTGGAGAGATGGCTCAGTGGTTAAGGGCAAAGGCACTTTACAAGGCTTCTGAGTTCAATTCCCAAAACTCACTGATGGTTCAGGACTATCTTTAATAAGATAAAATGGGATTTGATGTTATTTTCTGGTGTACATGTAGACAATGCTCTAAAAGATAAAAGTAAATACAAAATTAAATAGAGCCAGGTATGCAGGTGTATACCCTTACTCAGGAGGCAGAGGGAGATCTCTGTGAGTTTGAGGCCACACTGGCCTACAAAGTGAGTTCTAGGACAGCCAAGGCTGTTATACAGATAAACGCTGTCTCAAAAAAAGATGCACATAATATTTCTCTAAAATAAAATTCATCTGATTAAGCCTTGCCCTAGAATTAAACAACTGCTCTTCCTCCAACATCAAAATAGTTCTTTTTCCTTTTATATTCTTTGCAATGGTATTTATTTTTATTTTTGTGTTTGGTATTGTAGATACACTTTCAGATGCTCATGTGACTATATGGAGGCCAGTGATAGATATTGCATCTCTCCTCAGTTACTTCCTATTATTATTATTATTATTATTATTATTATTATTATTATTTCAAGACAAATCTTTCACTGAACCTGGAACTCCTCATTTTGGCTAAGAAGGATGATTAATGAGCATAGGATAGGTCTATCTCCATCTAATTCCTCATTCTTCCAAAGCTGGGGTCAGTGGTATGTTCTGCAATAGTTGAATATTTTAAGCAGACTTTTCGAATCAAATTTAGGTCTTCACGCTGACAGAACAAACACTGTACTAACAGGGGTATCTCTTCATGCCCCTATGTTCTTAGTGCGGTGATTCATAATGCTTGTTTGTTAACTTATGCTAGCTTTGCATTACTGGAGAAAGCTCCGATTTTAATAACATATAAAATTAAAATATACTGTTCAACAGATAGCATAAAATTAGGTTTTTTGCATAAAATATTTTGCATTTGATTTTGAGAGTAATTCACCCATGAATTTTCTTTTTAACCATGCCACAAGCAGATGGGATTTTCGTTGTTGGTTTTGTTTGTTGATTGTTTGTACATTGTATTTGTGTGTGCGTGTGTGTGTGTGTGTGTGTGTGTGTAAGAGAGAGAAAAATAGAGAAAATGCTTTTGAAGGTATTTTTTTTTAATTTTCTGAAAACAATATCTTAAAACCAACTGCATGTTAAAATTATTGGGAGGTGTGGCCTCATTGAAGGAAGTGTGTCACTCTTGGGACAGACTTTGAGACCCTCCTCCTAACCATGTGGGTGCCAGCTCTTCTCCTAGCTGCCTTCAGAACAAGAGGTAGAACTCTCAGCTCTTGCTGTACTGCCATGCTTCCTGCTTTGTAAATAATTTCTTGTATTGTAAATTATTCATAGTTGAAATTTCTTTGAGAAAAAGCTTTTTATTTATGTCAATTTTTAAAATCACATACTCAATGTCTTTAACACATACAGAACCAAAGTTTTGAATTTTTGTTAATATTAATAAGATTGCTTTTGTTTATTAAATTGGCCAAGCCATTTAAAGAGACAGATTTACTCTCATATATTTTCCTCATAATCATGCATTAGTTTTTAACATCTTTAACTATTGTAGAGATACTTTGTTTTAAACTCGTGATTCCAAGATAAATCTATCACCTCTCTGTGTTGTTCTCTCTGTGTTGTTCTTGTGTATTTTTTAGATTTTATTTTAATTATACCATTTCTCTCTTTCTTCCTTTTTCTTCCTTCCCTCTCAACCCTTCCAGATTATGTTTAAATATAATCTGCTACAACCTGTAGTGGTTTGAATATGTTTAACCCAAAGAGTGGTACTACTGGGAGGTGTGGCCTCATTGAAGGAAGTGTGTCACTCTTGGGACAGACTTTGAGACCCTCCTCCTAACCATGTGGGTGCCAGCTCTTCTCCTAGCTGCCTTCAAAACAAGAGGTAGAACTCTTAGCTCTTGCTGTACTGCCATGCTTCCTGCTTTGGTGATAATGGACTGAACCTCTGAACCTGTAAGCCAGTCTCAGTTAAGTGTTTTCCTTTATTTGAGTTGCCTTGGCCATGGTGTCTCTTCACAGTAATAGAAACCCTATGACACAACCACAGAGTGTTACTTGTATATATGTTTTCAGGGTTGACAGTTTGATCCTGGACAATTAGTTGGTGTGCTTCTGCCTGGGGAGGGCCATCTCTCTTGCTTCCAGCTTTACTTATTTTTATATTATTGCTTATAGATCTTTCTTTAGAGTAGAGGCCTCATGTCCACTTTGGAATGTTTATTGGTGTCATCCTTGTTCAGCTCATGCTTGGGTGCTCATTTTGTTGAAACTTTGCAGGTGTAGATTCTGATTCTACTAAAGACACAATAGCAAAGTCCCTGATTCTATGACTCTTACATTCTTTCTGACTCACTCTTATGAAATGGTTCCTGAGCCTTGCTGTAGTGCTAGAGTGTTTTGTAGATATATCCATTGGGTCTGGGTTCCACAAGTCTGCATTTTGATTGTCTGTGGTTTTCTATAATGTTCTCTGTCAACTGAAATTTGTTATTATTATTATTATTATTATTATTATTATTATTATTATTATTATTATTATACTCTGACCATAATTGATACTGCCTGAAAGAACTGCAGGGATGGAAATGGAGAAAAGCCTGAGGAAAAGAAGGTCTAGCAACAGGCCCAAAGTGGGATTCAGCTCAAGAGGAGGCCCCAAGGCCTGACATTATTACTGAGGCTATGGAGCACTCACAAAATGGGCCTATCATGACTGCCCTCCAAAAGACCCAACAAGCAGTTGAAAGCATCAGTTGCAGATATTTGTACCCAACCAATGGACAGAAGCTGCTGACCCCTGCAGTTGAATTAGGGAAAAGTTGGAGGAAGCTGAGGAGGAGGGTGACCCTATAGGAAGACGAGCAGTCTTAATTAACCTAGACCCCCGAGATCTCTCAGAAGTTGTCTTAACAGGGGCAAAGACTACATTTATCTGTGAGTCTAAGGGCAAATGTTTACAGACTATTGTTAAGAATTATGTCAGTTTTGTGGTAGTAGATTCTTCTCTAATAACCATAATCTCACTAGCACTGAGTAATTAGCTAGGTTTCCAGTACCAAGCATAGTAAACCCATTGTTGAGTAGTTCTTAAGGCAAATTAGAGTCTCTCTGTCTCTCTGTCTCTCTGTCTCTCTCTGTCTCTCTGTCTCTGTCTCTCTCTCTGTCTCTCTGTCTCTCCTCATGCTCTACTTCATTAACATTTCTAAATTTTGGTAAATTAGGAAAATAACTACATTAAATTTTCTTAATCTTAGATTATCCTTGTCCTGTAAAGAGCTTCAGGTGGCATTAGTGAATGTAGATGAGGGAATCAGTAATAGAGGAGAGAAATGAAAGACAAAGAGTGTCTTGCTAGGCTGTGAGTGAGGATGCTCAGTTCTCTTAGGAAATGCTGTAAACTTCATTCCACTAAGTCACTTACTTCCATAAAAATGAACAAAGTAGCTTTGAAGTTTATATACAAAATCATATAGTTATTGATTGAGAGCTTGTGGCAAATTGTACAGAGCATAAAAATCAATTGCATGGTAAGAGATGTTCAGTTTCACATATAGTGTTAAGGAAAGACTTCTCTGTAAAATATATGGAAATGGTGTGAAGAGAACATTCAAAAAGGCATTCTGGAAAGAGGAGGCCGGAGCAGAGATGCTGAGGAGAATCGGTGTGTGCGACTTGTTAGATGGAGAAAGAAGAACAGAATGACCAGAGCTAAGTGATCAAGAAATAGAGTAAGCAAATGGCACTGGAAAGGGAGCACAAACTCAGATCATATACTAGTTCCTGGTCATGATAATGTCTTCATAATATTGTAAATGTGACAGGAGGTGGCTAAAGCATTCCTAGTGGACAGTGATATAATGTGATATACAAATAAGGCTGACACAGCCATAAAGAGACAGGAAACGTGAAACTCAACTAGAAGTTTGGTGATCGTGTCAAACTAGGCAGTTTATATAAAAATAAATATTCGTTAGATTATGGTAGAAAGCTATAACATACATCTTTGCTTATGGAACAGTAGGAGGAAGGATTGCAGAACCCAAACGAGATAGTAACTCCACAGGAAGACCAAGAGCATCAACTGTCAACTAACCTGGACCCTTGGGGCTCTCAGAGTCTGAACCACCAAGCAAAGCACATACACAGGCTGGACATAGGCCTCCGGGCACATATGTAGCAGAAGTGCAGTTTGCTCTCTATATGTGGGTCCTGAACAACTGGAGCAGGGTCTATCTACAAAGCTGTTCTCTGTCTGTGGGATATGTTCTCCTAGCTGGGCTGCCTTGTCCGGCCTCAGTGGCAAAGGAAGCACCTAGCTTTGCAGAGACTTGAAGTGCCAGGGTGAACAGATACCCAGGGGCCCCCACTCACTCATAGGAAAGGGGACAGTGGATGGAGGAAGGTTTGTGGGAGGGGGATAACCAGTAGGGAGAGAGTGGAGTGTAAAGTGAATGAATAAGTAAAAAAATAAAATGTAAAGTTCATGATATTCTCATAGGCAAAAATGCTGCATTTTGATAATGAATTAGAGAGTAGATGTTTCAAGGGACACTAAGCACAGGTTTGAAAATATTTAATTAATTGGCTACATGAATGCATATGGATTATGCTCACTATTATGATAACTGCAATGCTATAGAACAACTATTATATAGGAAATAAAGCAGAAATCAGTACCATAATTCAGAAATATACTATCATTTTAAGATGTGACTTAATATTTACCAAGTCAAGGCTGACATTTTTCAGAATATCCTTTATAATATTTAGTCAGTTTTGTTTAGAATTTTAAAATTTAATTTCTAAAAGTTATGGGAAATATTCTTAGTGTGTTTATAAACATTAAGGAACATTTTGAACAACTTGAAAAACCTGAGGTGTTTTATAATTTGATTATTTTATTTATTCTTATATGTAATTTATTTTATATTATATATTTTATTATAAGATATATACAAATATAAAAATTATGTATCTATTCTTATGTAAATGTTCTCATACTCTGAAAAATAGTGATTATACAGGTGTTGATTACTGGCCACTTCCCTTGCTGGTTTTAATGGTTTGTTATTGAAATCACTAAGGAGAAAAATAATTTTGCTTAAAATTATTTAAAATTTCTTCAGAGACTTGAAGTTCTTGTCATATAGGTCTTTCACTTGCTTGGTTAGAGTCACACCAAGATACTTTATATTGTTTGTGACAATTGTGAAGGGTATCATTTCCCTAATTTCTTTCTCAGCCTGTTTATCCTTTGAGTATACGAAGGCTACAGATTTGTTTGAGTTAATTTTATATCCGGCCACTTTGCTGAAGTTGTTTATCAGCTGCAGGAGTTCTCTGGTGGAGTTTTTCAGGTCACTTAAGTATACGATCATATCATCTGCAAATAGTAATAATTTGATTTCTTCCTTACCAATTTGTATCCCTTTGACCTCCTTTTGTTGTCTAATTGCACTAGCTAGAACTTCAGTTACTATATTGAATAGGTAGGGGAAGAGAGGGCAGTCTTGTTTAGTCCGGGAAAGAAATCAAAGAAGACCATAGAAGGTGGAAAGATCTGACATGCTCATGGATTGGAAGGATTAATATAGTAAAAATGGCCATCCTGCCAAAAGCAATCTACAAATTCAATGCAATCCCCATCAAAATCCCAACTCAATTCTTCATAGATTTAGAAAGAGCAATTCTCAAATTCATTTGGAACAACAAAAAACCCAGGATAGCAAAAGCTATCCTTAACAACAAAAGAACTTCTGGGGGAATCAGCATCCCTGATCTCAAGCTGTACTACAGAGCAGTAGTGATAAAAACTGCATGGTATTGGTACAGTGACAGACGGGTAGATCAATGGAATAGAATTGAGGACCCAGAAATGAACCCACACACATATGGTCACTTGATTTTCGACAAAAGAGCTAAAACCACCCAGTAGAAAAAAGACAGCATTTTCAACAAATGGTGCTGGTTCAACTGGCGGTCTACATGTAGAAGAATGGAAATTGATCCACTCCTATCTCCTTGTACAAAGCTCAAGTCCAAGTGGATTAAGGACCTCCACATAAAACCAGCTACACTGAACCTAATAGAAGAGAAAGTGGGGGAAACTCTCGAACACCTGAGTACAGGGGAAAGGTTCCTGAACAGAACACCAGGGGCTTATGCTCTAAGATCAAGAATAGACAAATAGGACCTCATGAAACTGCAAAGCTTCTGTAAGGCAAAGGACACTGTCAATAGGACAAAACGGCAACCAACAGATTGGGAAAAGATCTTAACCAATCCCATGTCTGATAGAGGGCTAATATCCAATATATACAAAGAACTCAAGAAGTTAGACTCTAAAAAACCAAATAACCCCATCAAAAAATGGGGAACAGAACTAAACAGAGAATTCTCAACTGAGGAAATTTGCAGGGCTGAGAAGCACCTAAAGAAATGCTCAACATCCCTAGTCATCAGGGAAATGCAAATCAAAATAAGTCTGAGATTCCACCTCACACCAGTCAGAATGGCTAAGATCAAACACTCAGATGACAGCAGATGCTGGCG
>CM052702.1:85089501-85134464 GCA_028551405.1 Uromys caudimaculatus
AGAGGACGACCTCGATGGCCATCAGGGAGAGAGGAGAGGCCCTTGGGCCTGAGAGGCCCCAGTAAAGGGGAATGTCAAGGTGGGAATAGGGGGATGGGTGGACGGGTGGGTGGGAGGTGGAATTCCCTCATAGAGGTAGGGATGGGGAGGGGATAGGGGGCTTCCAAAGAGGAGATGCAGAAAAGGGCAAACATTGGACATGTAAATAAAGTATCAAAAATAAAAAAAAGGAAAAAAAAAAGAAAAAAATTATTAAAAATTTTACTAATTTTAAAGGTTACATTTTGTATTACTGTCGTTGTCCTTGGTACATGATATTGAAAGCTGTATTTGATAAATTGTTAGAAATAACATGCATTCCTAATTTTATTTGAAACAGTTTTGATATTCACATAAAACTTGTTTCTTTTTTATTTGTATTTATTAAGTTTAGAACATTATTTTTTGTAAGCTCAGCTAGCTATGGGCACTTTAAAAATAGTTATTTTGTATTGTCAACATTAATTCAACATTTAACTTCTTGAATTTACAGAGAAAGGAATATTTTCTATGTGTTTCTTTTGTTCAGTTTTCAATATTAGAATACTTTGAAATATTCTTTATTCAGTTTTAATGTGTTAGATCAATATCTAAAAAAATCAAGATATTTTATGCACTTTTTCAATCATTCTTTTATGATTCTTTGAAAATTTCATACTTATGCACAATGTACTTTGATTTTATTATCTGTCATACATGTCATCCAATAACCCATAATAATATATTATTATTTATGTTTATTATCATCCCTTTGAGTACATTAAACTTGGCTTTGAATATGACTGTAGGATCATCCATTGCTTCATGGAAAATGTCCTAATCCCCAAAGTAAAGTGACTCTCCATCCTTCAACAGCTCTTCAGCTAGGATGGGGTAACCTGAGTTCCACGTCCATTTTTCTGGGAATTTTGACGGGATATTACTCTTCAGGTCTTGTGTAGGTAACCACAGTTTATGTGAGTTGATGTAAGCATCGGCCACATCATGGCCAAAGACAGAATTTCACAGCTCTTATCCTCATCCATCAAACAATTATATTCTTTCTATCTATTCTTTCTGGATGTACGCTAAGTCTTCCATGTGGGGAAGTGGATATATTTGCCATCTATGGCTAATCATTCATAGTCACACATTCAACACTTGACTAGTTATGAATCTTTATTCACCACTACCCACAGCAAAGAGAAACTTCTGTTACCAAGGTTGAGAGCAGATATAGGACTACACATAATAAAGTAGTTGGCAACATGGAAATTTAATGGAAAAAATACCAGTAGATTTTCCCCTAGGCCTGTGATATCCCTGAGTTTGGGACTTTGAAGAGGATACAGTAACAGACATGAAATCTGTCCTGTGCATCAGGTCTCAAATACAACAATGTGGTTAATTTTTCCATAGCCATTATGACACCAATGGGCACAACTTATCAGTCAGATTACTATTATGACATTTAGGGTCAAGCACTGTCTAAGACTACTGATGCCCACATTCCTCCACCCACTGCAGTCTATATAGCACCTTCTATCTAGTACAACCAAAAATAAGTTAGTAAGGAACAATTTTTCTGGTTAGTTGAGACTCATTTTTGATGTCCTACAACCAAATAACTTCAGCAAGAGAGTTTAGTCATGTCGGCAAGAGGAGCAATGGCAATCGCCTGTGTTGTGTTGTTTTGCATGTTCCGTAAGCCCTTTGTGACCAACATGAACCCATAGTGAGGTAATGAGCTTCACAGATTGGCACATAGATTTCTCATAAATAACTGGTACTCTCTGGAGTAGTATTGTCTATCCATACAGGATACCTATGATCAAACTCCTTGGATATTTCATTTTTAATTGGCTCACAAAGTAGAAGTCTGTAAGATTAATTAACACAAATTTTGTTTTGTTTAACTAATCCCTCACTCCATGTTTTCCCTTATCCCCTTGTTCCATGCCCATTTAAATCTTTAACACAGAGAATTCCCCTATTTAATTTCATGTTAATTGTGTTCTATTCACGCCTCTTGTTGTAATGTTTACCTGGGTGCAAAGAGTATAGTTTGCCACTTAGCCTTTTTAAACAACCTCTATTTCGGTCAAGCCTTCCTAAGTACCCACATTTTTCCATCCCTACTACCCTTCCATGCTTGAATGTTTATATCCCTATTTTCTCTTTTTACTTTCACTTTGCCTATATTTTACTGTCTCCCCTCCCATTTATCTTTCTGTAATGGGAGAGAGTTATTCTAATTTCATTCATAATTTTTAAAGTTTGCTTTTTTTCCCAGAGGAGTGATATTCTATTATTGTATATACAACTCATCTCCCTTAAGCATGCACTACTAGACAGACATCTAGGTTGATTCCATCTCCTAATAATCATGGCTACAGCAGCAATGAAAATAAAAGGATCTCCAGTAGGATGCACAGTCCTCTGAGAACAGTTACAGGGATGGTATAGCTAGGTTATACAGTCATTCAATTTCTAGTATTTTATTTTTATTTTTTGAGAAACCTCCAGACTGATTACCAAACTTGTTATACCATTTTACATTCCCACCAGTTATTTTTAAGGATGTCTCTTTCTGTACATCCACATCAGCATTTGCACTTTTAGGACTTGAATAAAATGGCTTCTTAAAATACTTTCAGTGTATTTCCCAAATAGCAAAGGATGTTGAACACATTTTAAGTATCATTTATTTTTTATTTAATAAGAACATATAAATACATATTCCTCACTTTTTTACATCTAATTCCTCCCATGTCTACCATTTCCCTTCAACATCAAGCCCTCTTACACACAGACACACACAGACATACACAGACACACACAGACACAGACACACACACACACACACACACACACACACACACACACACACACACACACCTATACACATACCCACACACACTCTTTGTAAATTATTCCATGTCAGATACTGTCTTATTTAGGATTTTCATTGCTGTGATAAAGCAACAAGACCAGCTTGAGAAGAAAAGGATTTATTTCATTCTATAGCTTGTAGTACTTCATTTAGTTAAGTCAGGACAGGAACTCAAGACAGGGGCATAGAGGTAGAAACTGATGCAGAAGCCACGGGGAAATAGTGATTATTGGATTTCTTCACATGGGTTTTTAGCCTGCCTTTTTAGAGTACCAGGATAAGCAGCCCAAGTGTGAATCCATCCACAATGTACTGAACCCTCCCACATTAAAGATCAATTGAAAAAAAATGCACAACTTCCTTGCTCATGGGCCAAAATGGTGGGGATAGTTTAATCAGTTGAGGATTCACTTTCCCAAATAACTCTAGCTTATGTTAAGTGACATAAAACTAGCTCTCCTAGATGTATGGCTTTGAAAGACTTTCTCCTGTTTTATGAGATACCTCTTCATTTATGAACCATTTTCTAGAAGCTTTTAATTTCATTTGGCCCCATTTGTCAAATGTTTGTCTGACTTCTTGCGATGTGAAAGTTATTCAGAAAGTCCAAGCCTGTGTCTAAAGTTCAAGTATATTCCCTACTTTACCTTCAGGCCGTTTTAGAGTAGTAGACTTTATGGTATTGGCGTTGAGCTTTTTGCTGGGAGAGAGATAAGGATTCAGCTTTCTTTCTTTCTTTCTTTCTTTTTTTCTTTTTTTCTTTCTTTCTTTCTTTCTTTCTTTCTTTCTTTCTTTCTTTCTTTCTTTCTTTCTTTCTTTCTTTCTTTCTTTCTTGTATTTGAAATCCACGTTTCTCAGCATTATATGTTACAGATGCCGTATTTTGTTTGTTAGGCATTTATGTTTATGTGAATTAATATGTAGATCCACCATCCTAATATATTCTTCCATGTTTCTGTTTCCATGCAAGCAGAATCTTTATTTTAATGTGCTGTCTACATAGTATAATTTGAAATTGGGTATGATGTTACTTTCCACAATCTTCAGGATTGATTTGGCTCTCATTTTGTTGTTGCCATGGCTTTTGCTTTGTGTGTGTGTGTGTGTGTGTGTGTATGTGTGTGTACCTGTTTATATATTTTGAATTGTTCTTTCAATGTTTGAGAAGAATGGGCTTTTAACTGTGATTGAGATTGCATTCAATCTGTAGGCTATTTTTGCAATCGACACAAAATGCCATCACAATATATCTCTTCCCTCTTGAAGGGGTATTCAGTTTTGTCAAAGATCTTCTGTTTATCTGTGGAGATGCCCATGTGCTGCTTTTTTCCAATGTTCTATGTGATGGATAACCTTTATTAATTTATGTGTATTAAGCCATCCCTGAATTACTAGAATGAAACCAACATTGTTATAATTAATGATTCTTTTGAAGTGATTTTGAATTTGATATGATAACATTTCACCAATATTTTTTTACATCTGTATTGTTCATATATATATATATATATATATATATACATATATATATATATACATATATATATATATATATATACATATATATATATATAATTTGTTGTTTGTTGTGTCTATCTGGTTTGAATGTCAGAATAATACTGGTAAAATTTCCACATTATCCAAATATATTCAAGTTGCTATTAGCATATTATATTTATTCTTGTAATCTAATACTAGATTTTTATTTATTAGTCAATTAAGCATAGGAAGTACCTCTCTGTTTCATAATTATTTCTACTAATATGCTATATTTTAAGTATTTTAAAAGGGTACTGGCAGTTCTTACTACTGAATAATAGATTATAAGGGATTTCAATTTTCTAATATTTTATCTAAAACAAAATTTTCTATGACAAACACCAAAGATTTACAACAATGTTAAAATATCAAACATATGGTCTTAAAAATGTATACTAGTGAAATTCCACTCACTAATATATGTCAATATGTATAAAAGCAAGCCTAATACACATTCTAAATTATATTTATCTCTTTGGTTTTAGACTTTCTTTGGAGGTTTCAGCTCTATTTTTTTTTTGTTTCCAGATTCAGTACCCTATTAAATTGAAATGTGTGCTGAGTTATAATAAATAATACAATGAGGAATCGCTTGCCTTCTGAGGTTAGCAGCTTGCTGTCAGCACTACCCAAAATGACATTAGTGTCCCATCAGTGTGTAGCACTAACACATGGCATACTAAAGCCCAATTCATAGAGCTTCAGCCAAGTCAACCATCCAGTAACTGTCATTGCTATCAGCAGGGGTTATTTATTCAATATTTCCATCTGTCAGAATTCTATATGAATTATATGCTTACTTAAGAGCATTTTCTTTCAATGCTCCAAAGGCTGTGTAGAACTTTAATTTTCTCTCATAATTCCCCTTTTGTGACTCTTATAACTCACTTGAATGTTTCTTAATGTTGCTGCCTCTTCACTGAAATCATTTCTCAAATGAGCATTGTTAAAAGGTTAGGAAATCATATTTTCTTCTGTAATTATAATTAGGTCTGAAAATGAAACTACCGGGTTAGGGCTACAGTCATTGTTTTCCCATGACTTTAATTATTAGTCAAATTTTCACCTCTGTAATAGTTTTTTTTTTTTTTTTTTGGAAGTGCCCCTCCCCTTTTGAGCATCTAACAAGGCACTATCTGCTTTGGTTAAATAGTTGCTTTCTTTAAGAGAAGGAATACATGCAAAATGGCAAACTGCTAACTGAATTATTCCTTAGCTATTTGTCCCAGTGGGAGGTTGGATAAAAATCAAAGGCAAAATAGATAAACTTTAGGTTAAAATAACATTGCAAGAAAAATTGAGGCATGACTACTCCCTCAATTGTTCATGATGGCCACAAAAGAGACAACTCTTAAACAGTGTAATAAAAATAAACAATGAAAGCAGCTTATGTTGGAAGAAGCAAAATACAATGTTTTGCACATTTTCCTAGAACAACTATTTATAAAACATAAATTATTTGAATGTGCTTACATTATATTTGTTCTGTACGATTCTTCTGTATGTCTCTCTGTTCATTCTTAAAAGAGAACCATGTATTAATCCTCACAGCCATGCAGTTTTCTTTGAGATCTAACCAAAACTGCCAGTAATCTTCACATGGTTTCACCATCTTGTTAGAAATTCAGACTATCTTATTTGAAATGAAGCTGATTTTATATTCATATAGTTACAATCTTTGTGTACAAAGCATAAAGCAATCAGACAATATTTACTGATAATCCCCGTCTTTTGCATATTTTGGCATAATTTACATATGAAAAGCTGATATCGTTGAAACTAATAAAGATATATATTTTGAATCTGATCATAAGTGCTTGCTATTAATTTCATGTTTATACAGTTTCAGGAGAGGCAACTTAAGAACAAAGTATCTACTTGTATGTTGTAATTTCTGGTGATTCTGAAACAAAGATTTTGGGCATTTGAAGCCAGAGTAGGGGGATAAATTTCACAAATTACATTAGCATACTTATTACCAACCAAGTTTTGACTTATTAATATAGTGAAGATAAATTGAAGGAATTCTTTAAATACACAGAGTGGTTGTAATCCTTCATAGAGGCAATATTTACCTTCGATTCTCAATGGCTTTAGCTCATCTCTCTCCATAGGCTACCAAAGGAACAAAATAGCTCTATAGTTAAGTTCTATAATAAAACATGTAAGTAAGGACCAGAAAGCATACCCTGTTTGAGAATTATCAGATAAGAGCATCCGGAAATGTAAATAAAATATCAAAAAATAAATAAATAAATAAATAAAATATATGATTGAACAATAAAAAAAAAAAAAAAGAGCATCTGAGGAAGCTTCACAGTCTCAACCATCATGTGTATAGCAGTTAGAGCTCTGAAATTTATCTAGCTAGATGGAACAGAGTAGGGAAACCTTTCATTGGCAAATGCCAACAAGAGTAGGTATAGTGCATGCATGCAAGAAAACTTGGTATGTTTCATGAATTCTTTACTGATAAGTGTATTTCAGTCACAACTGAAGATAATGGACATGAAGATTGATAGCATGTGTATACTTTTACTTGAGGAGCTCAGAGTTCATAGAGATAACCTCAAGAATAAGTATTGCTATAAAAGGAAACATAGTTTTTCAAACTCAGAGGAGTGGGATTTGACTCTGTCTAAAGGAAGATTATCAGAGAATTCTTCCTGGAAGAAATGTCACATGAATTTACCCTTGACATATTTGTATGTCACATGAAGAACTAGAAGATCGGGATATGGCAAGTAAAACTTTCACAGCACAGATAAAATGAGTAAAATGGCAGAGACCATAAAGTTTTTCATAGTTGCCATAAAGTCTCACATAGGATGTGGCCATGGAGAAAAGACAAAATTAGAGAAGTTTCAATATAGAGAAGATGTTACAATATTCTAAGAGCAATAAAGAAACAAGCAAACAATCAAACAAGACCCCTGGATTTCATCTTTTAGATAAACCATTTAGTAAGGCCATGTTATGGCTTCTAGTTTGAGTCATCCTGTGGCCAATAGATTGGGATAAGGAAGTAAAGTCATAGACAGTACAGGGATAAGGCATATATATTCAAGAAACATTTCAAAATTAGTGTCATGGGGCATTGATTTGGATATGGGAAATGAGAGATTAAAAGAAGTCAAGAATTTTGCCAAGAGGTGAAATACATATCTAAAGCGGAGCAAAGTTTTTCATTCTACTTAATAGATTTAATGGTGGACTACTCAAAAAATAGGAAGCCTTAAGAACAAAAAATAATGCCTGTCATTGAAGGTTACATTGTATTGCTGGGAGAAAGTTTTCTGACACTAGGCTTTTGGGTGCTTAATAAAATGATTTATTACAAGAAAAGTAAGTAATTGATTCTGGAAATCAAGAGTCTATTTTTGACTGTTATATATAGTTCAAGATGATATAAAATATTGCTATAAAGCATAGTGATTTTGATAAATGGTGGAAAGTAATCTTACAGCCTTTTTAGCTGTCCCTTTATCCTGGTGTGGTTCACAGGTTTGTGTAAAATTACTGTATCTCATGAGTTCACTGTTAAAAACACCCATGCAAACATATGAATAAGATGTAAGATTTTTGAGAGAATCATCCTTCAGTAGTAACACCTCATATTATACCTTGTAGAAATACAAGTTAATAAATGTAGATTAATTAATTAACTGAAATATAGTTGCTAATCTGAATAATTTATAGAATAAAGTCTATAAAATATGTTCTAAAACCTTTCGGTGTTCTATAATTGTGTTTGAAGTTGTTGCTTAAATTGTCCATGACTAGGGTAAGTAAAAGTATTTTTAACGAATTGACCTATAACATGAAGATAAGAGAATAAACTAATAGAAACAGTTTAGACACTAACAGACAAAAATACTTATAAAGGAAACTGCCACTCTGTTCATGTCCTTCTCATGGGTCTAAGAGATTAATGCTGCTAAATTATTTCATACTTCACAATAAGTGGCTTTCCATACAGCTTAATCTCCAACTCTTTTATTTTTTGTGATAATTTATAACTCTCTGATAGTCTTGTTACTTTTCTTCAGTACAAGTCTTTCGAAAATTTTCTTTAAGAAGCAAATATATAAAATAGATTTGCTACATAGAGGAAAATTAATATTTATTACATAACTAATTTTTGCCATGAACTGTGTCAGACATTTTACATAAATTTAGTTAAAATTTAAAATATCATAAAGACTATGTGGTATACAAGAGATTACTTAGCTCATAGTTCCATAAACAGAACAGAAACAAGATGAGATATCAATGATGCCTTCAGGATTCAAAAGTCATGAACTGTACAGAACAATAGAGCCTATCAAATGAGTATTTGAGGAGCATTTTCAAAGTCCCCATGTTAGGATTCAAAAGGATGCCCTAGTTTCATTTCTGTTTCTAATTTAAGGTCCTAAAATAGAAGACTTTACCCATTCAAAACTTCACTTTGAACACTATTATCAGTGTTACTTTGTATTATTGTACCCTTTGATTCCCTCACAGCCCTTTCTTAGGTAGCTATCCATTGCTTTCAGAGCTTCTTTCTTTCTGGTCTGTCTCAATATCATGTTATTCTCCTGGGATTGGAGTTATGTTCTTCCTATACTGCTATTTTCATCAATCTCCTTATTTAATAAGCCAAATTAAATTATTTAACTATGTAACAGGATCATTGTCCCAGTTCCCTTTCCACATCCCATGAGTTACCTCAACCTTCATTCTATATATTACCTCTTCTGAAATAGATATAACTTCACGAATATACTAAGATTTTATTTCATCTCATTCTTTTCCATCTGTAATAGTTTTCATTCCTGTACTGTAGAGAATACTTGTATATCACTCATCCACCCCAAATAAAAATTCCATTAAAATATAGCATGGCCCATTCAGAAGATAATTGAGTATATTCAGGTCATATAAAATCTGTGTTAAACGTAAGATATATATCACCAAGATCTTGGAAGTACAGATAGAAATAAGAATAAGGGGAAAGTATTTCCATGTTTTCAAGACACTAGGTCTTTTAACAGATCATACAGTCCACTTTACAGCCAATTTATTGAAGGAGCTCTGTGTTGCTTTCTACTTCCTCTATTTCTTAAGGTCATTTGATGGGTAATCTTTATCCTCTGATGACCTGGTTTTCAACACATAAGAGCATACTAATTTTAGGACAGTTTCAGGTTCATGTGCCTCTGTCACTTGGTTTTTTCTCTATTTGATTTAGTCATAATTATTATCATGTCAATAAAATATATAAAACAAAACCTCATCAATATCTTCCTTTTTAAGGAATACCAGAACAAAAGCATCAAAAATACCCTGGATACCCATGAAGCTGTGAGTCCTTGCAGAGATAGAAAACTTTATGCAAGCTGTCTTTGAAGATCAAGAACCCAGCTGATGTACTCTGCATATGTTAGAAGTGTCTGGGAGTTAGGAGGAATCCTCTTCAGTTCTAAAGTTTGTAAAAAATTCTAGCTAAGAGTGATAAACTTATTCCAATTTATCTTCTTCTTTAAATATAATCCAAGCACATAAATGAAGCCAGCCACACCTTTGAAGTGTTGAACATGATAACTGAGGGGGGGGGGTTGGCAAAGAGCAGAAAGAGAGGTAAGGATTAAGCTGATTTTTCAAAGAACCACATAATTTTAGTCACATTTGCTCAGCCTCTGGTTTGCTCGGGTAAAGAAAAATATTATTAAAAATGTATTGGAGATAAACAACACAGTTTAAACATGCATCACGGAATTTTCATTAACTATACTACACACTGTAGACTCAGTTCAGATTCTACACAAGTAGAAAAAGGTCCAAAAAATTATCTGTCCCTATGACTTATAATGAAATTGATTTTTGGAAAGGGATTTATTTCATCATATACATAGTATATGCTTCTGGTTTATAATTTAAAATAACTTATTATTTATATAAATTTATCACTGTGTGTGTTTATGGTGGTATCTACCTTTCTTCCTTTCCCTGAGGACTCCAACTTTTGATGTGAAACCAGGGTTACTTAGTTCTTCCCCACTACAGTTGTCATATTGTGTTCCCAGCTCATCTCTATAACCTTGTGTCATCCATCAATCCTCAGAAATATTATCATAAGGAACTCCACAGGCACACTTACATAGGGTCCAGACTGAGCAATAGCAAACAAAGAACAAATTACTCACTGAGAAAGATAAAATGAGATATTTATGCCTGGAAACCCCTCAAATATCATAGCTCTAGATGCCTATATCCCAGCACAAAAACAAAAACAGAAAAAATATTGTGCTTCCTCCAGTATCCAGGAACCTCAGTGCAATAAGACCTGAGAGATGCACTTTATCAGAAGCACAGGACAAGGATTTCAAGATAGCCATTATGAGTATATTTGAGGACTTTAAAGTACATTTGAATAAAGAACTTAATGAATGCCAGGGACCTTCCCAGCATCACAGAGCTGCTGAGAAAGGCAGCAATGTTGATGTTGGTGATTGCAGTGGCAAAGTTGTGATTGGTAGGGCAAAAGTAACTTACATTTGGTAATTTTTTTCTTTCCTAACTCTTTGCTATTTGGGTGCCAGAAACTACCGGCTTCTGGTGATTGACACTTGCTGTTTAACAGCAGGGGAGACAGTAAGGAAGTTAGCATATTTTGGGGTCTTTCTTCTTGTATTCATGAGCCACTCACTGATCAGTAACAGGGTCAGAGTTTGATTAACTCTGAGAGCCAACAAAAAAAGAGGAAAAAAGTCTCTCTCTCTCTCTCTCTCTCTCTCTCTCTCTCTCTCTCTCTCTCTCACACACACACACACACACACAAACACACACACACACAAACACACACACACACACACACACACATACACATACATGCACACACATAAAGAAAATCTTGTACACAGTCAATATGCACAGATGTATATACATTTATACACTCATACACTCTGGTCAGGCCCAACCACCTGTCATATTAGCTCCACCAGTGTTCATGAATACTTACATACATACACATATACTTACATACTTATGTATAAACAAACACACACATACAAATATACTTTGAATGGATGGGTCAGAGTCCCCCCAAGCCACACACATACATTTGCTGTGTTTATGAAGCAGGCCCAGATGCCACCAACTTATTCCTTTATTCTGGCCTTTTTATATTTTCTTAGACAAAAGTTCTTTATAAAATTTCTTCATAGACAAAATGTTACACAAAAGGGGAGTTACAGAAGGATGTTGAGAGTCAAGTTCAAAACAATATTTCATCCTATAAGCTCATTATAAGTTCAAAGCAACAGTTTCATATGCACCTCTCTTCATCATAGGGTGCACCTGTTGCTACATCCTTGGATCTGACTTAGAATGAATGTTTTTCCTTGATTATAAATTTGTTCTAAGCCTATCTTTTCTAGTGTAATTATGAAAGATCAAAGTGTTCCTCATTATGCAACCTTTATGAGGAGTGATCACATGCTATTCTTGACTCTGATTTTATTATATCTTTTTGGCAAAACAGCTAAAACCATCTGCTAAAGAATTTATAAAATTATCAAATCAGGAATTCTATAATGTTATTTATTCTTCTAAATAGCATTAATTCCTGAAAGTTCATCTGCATGTTGATCTTCAAGAAACTTGCTCAATAGGGTATGCTGATGCCCAAGAATCATTAAGCTGTGTAATAGTGATAAGAAAAAGACATATCAACAGTTTGAACCAATCTTGGCATGAGGTCTCTTGGAATCTTGCCTCTCAGAGCTCACCTACACAGGCCATGCAAAAATGGTGTTCCATCTCCAGAAAATGTACTCATGTTTCTTTAGCATTTCCTAGATGGCTCCTGACAAATGAAAACTGTAAAGACTCAGATGAATGAAATGAAGAGAACATTTGAAGATATAAAGTTAGAAATTAACAAAAAATTTGAATCACTAGAGAAATGCAAAATTGAAACAAAACTGGAAAAGAAAATTCAGAATTCAAGCAAAAACCGCAGAGGTAAGCCTCACCCATAGGCGTAAACTTGTGGTGAACTTTTTACCATGTGATCATACATTCTGAAAGATACATAAGTGCTAAAGAGAAGACAGAGAATCGTTTTTCTTCAGGCATTTTTTTGGAGAAATTTTGAGAGAGTATGAATCCTCAGAGAACTTTTTAGATATAGAACTTGCAAATAAAGACTAAAATCCACTTTTTTTTTCCCCCTGTGGCTCCACTTGCAGGCTGGGAGTTACATCTGAAAGGTTTCTGCAGAGAAGGAGCAAAGGCTACTTTATTAATGTTTCTAACCCTCAGAGTGAGGAAGAATATTTTTAGGACTTTCTAGAAGTTATCAGCAAGGATCCAGTATAGTCAGAGAACTAGAACATCTGGAAACCATCAGACTCTATGTCCAGTCATGCAGGCTCCTGGACAATTGACCCACACCAAAGAACATAGAGAGGAATGGGCTTTCTTATGTGTTACAATGGGGAAGGAAATGGTACCTGATGGTCAATCAAATTCAAATAGATAAATGGCAAGGACAGGAGTGACAGGGGCTGTGTAGACATGAACAGACTCAAGAGGGCTTGATGTCCTATAAAGTAATGAAACAATGTGTTGATGCGTTTCCATTATAGAGATGTAATGAAAATGGCCATTATGGCACAGAGGAAGGAAAGAAAACAGCCATTCTGAAACAGTTTTTTCCATTTTATCAAAGCTATATTATGAAATAGGTTTGTGTACATCATTAGACCATCTAGTAACTATGGTAACAGAAGCGGCAAAATAATTAACAAGATACAATAAAATATCTATAAAGAACAAAAGGAAGCAACTAAGAAATAAATGTGAGCTAGAGGATGAAACAAAATGTTAAAAAGAAAAATGCAAGGCTAACCACATCAGTGAACAGCCATGACAACGTGCTTTAGAGAGGAAGGCTAATAAAATTTAAAAAGGAACATGGTTTTAGAAAGAAAAAAAAGAGTTAGTAAAGTGACAAAGACAATTTCAGGCCTCCAAGACTACATAGAATAAATGGATATATTATAATCCATGCACAAAACTGCAGGAAATCTGGGGCACTACAAAAATCCAGCCTTATATTTAATAAATATAGTGGAAGGAGAAGCATCCCAGGTCAGTCACAGAAAATAATTGTTATGGTTTGTATATATTTGACCCTTGGAGTGGCACTATTAGAAGGTGTGGCCCTGTTGGAGTGGGTGTGTCACTGTGGGTGTTGGCTTCAATACCCTTGTCCTAGCTGCCTAGAAGCTAGTCTTCCACTAGCAGTCTTCAGATGAAGATGTAGAATTCCCAGCTCTGCCTGCACTAAGCTTGCCTAGATGCTGCCATACTTCCATCTTGAGGATAATGGACTGAACCTCTGAACCTGTAAGCCAGCCCCAATTAAATGTTGTACTTATAAGAGTTGCCTTGGTCATGGTGTTTGCTCACAGCAGTAAAACCCTAACTAAGACAATAATGTTGCCAAAATCATAGAGAAAATTTCTAATCTAAAGAAAGAGGTAGCCATAGAGATACAAAAAACATACAGAACACACAATAAACAGGGCTAGAAAAGAAATTATACATAACACATAACAATCAAAACACTACCTATACAGAATAAACAAGTGGTATTTAAAAGTTCAAGGGATAAAGACAAAGTCAAAATAAATATATACCAGTTAGAATTGACTTTTTTTAAAAAGCAGGATTTTATTATTATCATGATTATTATTATTATTATTATTATTATCATGATTATTATTATTACCATCATCATTATTTCAAAATTTGATTGTTCTTTAGGCAGTAGGAAATAACAAATAGACCCTGATCCCTGGGTGGGTTTTCTCAAGACAAAATCAGCCTCTACTACATTCACATAGAGAAAGAATCCAAAGAAATATGTCAAGTAAGAGTCCTTCTGTATCAGTCTTCACAGATCAATATAGGATTCAGGCCGTTGGAAACACATCCTCAACCAAGACTAAAATAATTCTCACTAGGCATGGTGACCCACACTTCTAATCAAGGAGGCATTGATCTATGAGTTCAAGGCCAACATAGTGAGTTGCAGAGCTGCTAGAGATAGAAAATGAGAACCTGTCTTTAGTAATAATAATAATAATAATAATAATAATAATAATAATAATGATAATAGTTCTCACCATTGAAAAACTTCCATATATATAACTGAAGTCTTAATTACAGTTTCAGTCTATTTGGGTGGGAGGGGGATTCTGTTTTGGTTAAACAGAGAAAGAAAGAACAGATATGTCTGAAATTTCTCAAAATGAGAGCTAGGCACAACAGCACATGGGCAAAACAGGGTTATCATAGAGTAACCTTTGTTTGGGTTGGTATTTTGTTTTTGTTTATGAGGCATAGCATAAACATTTCAAATTAGTTCCTAAAGTCTTCAAAGCTAAAGGCCCAAGAGCCTGCCCAGCTAAACTTGGTCAGGCCTTGCTAAGCAGCTGAAGGAAGCAGGATATACTCTGAGCACCCTCTGGCCCAGTCAAGTCCTTTGGGGTTCATTTTCTTTACCAATGTTCTTAAAGTGTTCAGAATAACCCACTTAAGTGGACACTTACTGGAAATTCTATTAATATTGACTTTTATCTAAAACTAAGAAAAAAATTAGTCTGTCTTAATTAGAGTTTCCATTGCTGTAGAGAGACACCATGACCAAGGCATCTTATAAAGGACAACATTTAATTGGGGCTGGCTTACAGGTTTAGAGTTTCAGTCCATCATCATCAAGGCAGGAGCACGACAGCTTCAGGCATGGTACTGGAGATGCTGAGAGTTCTACATCTTGTTCCAAAGGCAAACAGGAGAAGACTGGCTTCCAGGCCGCTAGGACGAGAGTCTCAAAGACAGAGTTACCTGAATGGATGTTTTACTAACTCTGAGAGACCACAAATGCCAGCTCAGATAACTATACTCAGCAAAAATATCAATCACAATCAACAAAGAAAAAAATCATTCTATTAGAAAGCAAATTTAAGCAATTTCTTATTGGCAATGATGTTCTACAGAAGGCACTAGATGAAAGACATCAATTGGAAGAAGTTACCTCCACCAAAGAGCATACAAGGAATCCATATCCCCAGAACAGCACGTCAGAAGAGGAGCACAATACCCACACACACGAACAAAATAACTGGAATCGAGAAACATTGCTTATTAATAACTATCAATCAATAATAATCTCCCAACCAAAAGACACAAATTAGGTTATAGAACAGGATACATATTTCTGCTGCACCCCAAAACAAACTTCACCATGTAGGAGGATAGAAAACACTTCAGGGAAAAGATATTCCAAGAAATGGACCCAAGAAGCAAGCAGGTATATTTATTTTAATATCTGAAACAATAGACTTTAAACCAAAACTAATCAGAAGAAATAAGGAAAAATAATACATACACATTAAAGAAAAAATCCACCAAGAAGATAGTCCAATTCTAAACATTTACTTATCAATTACAAAGAAACACTACTCTAGTTAAATCACATATTAACTAACAAACAGGATAGTGATGACTTTAGTACCCACTCTGAACAATAGAGAGGTCATCCAGACAACGGATAAACAGAGAAACATTGAAGTTAGATAACACCGTAAATCAAATGGACCTAGCAGACATCTACAGAATATTTCATCCAAACACAAAAGAAAAACATTTTATCAGTGTGTGAAACTTTTTCGGAAAGTTGACCACATATTAGGACACATGTCAAGTCTCAGCCGATGTAATAATGTTGAAATAACTCCTTATATCCTATCTGACAACCATAGAGTAAGACTGGTATCAGCTACAACAAAACCCCAAAAGTATGCAAACATATGGAAACTGAACTACTTAATGAAAAATTTATTAAAGCAGGAAATCAAAACCATTTTAGAGTTGACGAAAATAAAAACACAGCATACCCAAAGCTATTGGACACAAAAAGGTAGACCTTAGTAATGTAATGACACACCTGAAAGCTATAGAACAAGAAGAAACTATACTCAAAAAAAAAAAAAAAAAAAAAAAAGGTCAGGAAAGAATAGTCTGAGGCCCAAAATAATATAATGGAAACAAACAAAAACAATAGAAATTTATGAAGAGGGTCTTCTTTTAGAAAACTGATAAGATTGCCACGCCCTTAGCATATCGACTAAAATATATAGACAATCAAAATTATTGAACTTAATTGAACAAAAATATGCAAATTACATCACACACTAAGAACTTTCAGAGAACCATGAGAACATAGATTAAAAATCTCTTCCGCACAATTGGAAAACTTAAAATAAATTAATTGAATTATTGATATATATGACAGGCCAAAGTTAAATCAATGTCAAATGAACAATTTAAACAGACTTATATCTCCTAATGAAATAGAAACAGTAATTGAAACCCTCCTATCCAAACAATGCCCAGGACCATATGAATTCAGCACAGAATTCTACCAGACTTTCAAAAAAACTTAATGTCAATAATTCACAAATTACATAGCTCCTCCTTCCATTTCTCCCTATCTTCTCCTCTGTGAGGGGGAAGCTGGAAAGAACGGGGCTTATGGTGGGATGTAAAGTAAAAATATAAACAAATTAATGAGTAAAACAATCCTCAAATCATTCCACAAAATAGAAACTGAATATATGTTTTCTAATTTCTTTTTTTAAATTTTCTTTATTTTTCTCTCATACAGTATATCCCAACCACAGCTGCCTCTCCCTCCATTCCTCCTAACCCCTTGCACACCTCCTCATTTCCTCAGATTCACTGATTTTTTTGTTTCTGATCAGTAAAGAATGGGCATTCCAGGGCTATCAATCGAATATAGCATACCATGATGCAATAAGACTAGGCAGAGAACCCTCATATGAAGGCTGGATGAGGCAACACAGTAGGAGGAAAAGAGTCGCAAGAGTAGGTAAAAGAGTCAGAGGCATCTCTACTCCCATTGTTAGGAGTCCCACAGAAACCTCAAGCAAAACAACTATAATTTGTAGAGGGCCTACTGCCGACCCATGCAGGCTCCATGATTGCTATTTCAGTCTCTGATCCTGAAGAAGACCTAAATAGTAGATTTTGTAGGTTTTGGTGCTTTCCTGGTGTCCTTGACCCCTCTGACTCCTACAATTCTTCCCCTATTTCCATAGAGTTCCTAATTCTTTCTATAGAGCCACCATTATCATGATACCAAAATCACACAGATCCAACAACAACAACAACAAAAATATAAGCCAATATCCTAACCTATTAGGAAAATTTAAATTAAAAATACTTTGATATTTTATTTTAGACTAATCAGAATGTCCAAAAGCAATAATTAAAATTAAAAAAAAAAGACAGCACAAATTTGTGAGGACATGGAAAAAGGAAATACTTAGTCATTGATGGTACAAATATACACTTGTACAGTCACAATGGAAAGCCACAGAAGGGAAATTGAGAATCTCTCAAGGAAGGGCAGATAGAATATAGTCTTAGGAAGAAACACAGGGAAATATAGAATAGGAGGATTAAATGAGTGTGGGGACTGGATAAAATAGTGAATACAGAAAGGGTCGACAAACACTAAATGCCTTGTGAAAATCCATATTGAAACCTACTTCTATAGAAGCACCCATATATATATGTGTGTGTGTTTCATATATATATGAAATGAATCTAAATAATACAATGATGTAATTGTGGACACAATGCCCCAAGAAGATACCTTATGGCACCAAATAAAGCCTCCAGTGTCAAGAATTGGTTATATCTGTTGTGCTATTAGCCAAAGTAGTCCATGGAAACCTTGAATATTACAGATCATTGTCAAGGATATTGGTTGCTCTCTATAATGTAATGATAAGGCCCTGTTATAGAATCCAGCACTAATATAACTTAAAGAGAAATCAAGCTGGTGACTAACTAGAAGCTTTACTTGTCCTGACTACCTTTGATGATACTTGAAGGTACTTTGCATGCCCTTAGAGTAAAAAGATAATTGATAATATCACCCAACTTCAAACACTTTGATCTACAATAGTGAACTTCCTGCAATATGCACACAATTTGTTTAAGAGTAGCACAAATGTTGTGGTTGTAATCAACCATTTTTAAAATTTGGATTTAATGCCCACTTCATAAGACAGAACCCATACATGAGACTGCTAAAGAAAGCAATATGCCAAGAGTAGATAATTCACGGATCTAGAGGAAGGCTACTGTCAATATTATGCCAAAAGAGCATAGCATTAGGATGACTGCTAAGGACATACTGTTCTATGCATAGACAAGTGCTTCTCTCATCCCTCATCAGAAATGCTTTTTATTATATAAGATGAAATTAACACAGATCAACAACCAGTCATGAGGGACTTTGGAGAACTCCATTCTAAATAAGATGACTTCATCAACTCCTCTCTAGGCCTCTAGTCTCAGGCATTTATGCAAAAAAGGAGACAGAAAAATTGTAATGAGCAGAATGGTATGAGTCTAGACACAACAGGACTGATGCACACATGAACTCATAGAGAATGTAGTAGCACACAAATGCCTATACATGTTCAACCAGACAATCCCCCATTACTGAGATAGGGAAGTGGACATGGAATTCTAGCCCTAATGAAGATGCTATCTACAATATCTCCTGCCCTTCACTGTAGGTTTTCTTTCACAATATATAGCACAAGAGTGTTTCTTCATCACAGCAATGCTGTTGATCACTTTGGGAGCATAGTCCTGATTAGACAACTTTCAATTTAGTTAATCAATGCAGAGTCAAGGTCATCTTCCTGTTGATTAATTAAAAAATCAACTCACTGATAAGTGGGTTTTAGGCAAAAAGCTCAGAATACTCACATTTAAACTCATAGATATGTGAAGCTCAAGAAGAAGGAGGAATAAATTGTGGATGCTCCAGTTATACTTAGAAGGGGAAAAATAATCATGGGAAGTAGAGACAGGGAGGGAGATGGGAGGGAGAGAGAAAGGGGAGGAAAACTGAGGGCAGGACCAGGTGTGGGAGTAGATGGGGAAGATGTACAGAAGGTCAGAGGAGAACAGAGGTGTAGCAGTGGGGGATGGGGAACTGGGGTTAGCCACCAGAAAGTTCCAGATGCCAGGAAAGCAAGAGGCTCCCAGGACTCAACACAGATGGTATTAGCTGGAATATCCCCAAAAGGGAAGAGAGAACCTATAGAGACCATATCCAGAGGTTAGGCACTACTCCCCAGCTGAGGGATGGGGCCAACCACCCATCTCAAAATTATTAACCCAGAATTGCTCCTGTCTAAAGGAAATACAGGGACAAAGAGTGGAGCAGAGGCTTAAGGAAAGGCCATCCAGAGACTGCACCACGTGGGGATCCATCCCATATGCAGACACCAAATACAGATACTATTGCTGATACCAAGAAATGCTTGCTGACAGGAGCCTGATATAACTGTCTCCTGAGAGGCTCTGCCAGAGCATGACAGATGAAAATGCTTGCAGCCAACCAGAGGACTGAGCACAGGGACACCAATGGAGGAGTTAAGGGGGAAGGACTGAAGGAGGTGACAGGGTTTGCAACCCCATAGGTAGAACAAAAATATCAACCAACCAGATCCCCAAACATCTCAGGGACTAAATCACCAACCAAAGAGTACACATAGAGGTACCCATGGCTCCAGCTGCATCTGTAGCAGAAGATGGCCTTATCTGGCATCAATGGGAGGAGAGACGATTGGTTCTGTGAAGGATTGATGCCCCAGTGTCAGGGTATGCTAGAGCAGTGAGGTAGGATTGGGTGGGTGGGTGGAAGCGCACCCTCATAGAAGCACAGGGTAGGGGGATAGTGGGTTTCTGGAGAGAAAACCTGGAAGGGCATAACATTTTAAATGTAAGTAAATAAAATAAAAAAATAAAAATAACAAAAACAATCAATTATAGATTTTTACAGTATCTCTAAAATCCTCCATTCTTTGCCATTCATTGGCTACAAACAGGTTACAGTTCCTAGCCATATATAAGGGAAGAAAGGACACACCAAGCTAGAAATTGAGATTTATTGGGAGGCTCACAGAGCTCACTGACCATAAAAATTACTTCTGTTCTATTTTTGAAAGAATAATGCTCATTATTGACTGATTAATAAATATTTTGTTGTCTCATAAAGTATTGTAACAGTAATTATTGTATAAAAGATTGAAGCACACCTGGGTCACCAGGGCTCCATTATAAAATAGCGCCGGGAGAAAGCTAGCCTCCCAGGAGTGTGGAAAAGCCCGTGAGTGGGGGTAAAACCAGCAATACTGCTCAGCGGGATTTCCCCAGAATCCTTGGGACACAGGAACTGAGGAACAGCCAGGAACAAGAGCCTTCTGATTTCCATCTGTGGCGGGAGACCTCTGCCTGGGCCACCAGGGATCCATAGACAAATAGCTCTGGGAGAAAGCTAGCCTCCAAGGAGTATGGAAAAGCCCATGAGTGGGAGTAAGACAAACAACAATGCTCAGCAGGACTTCCCTGGAATCCTTGGGACACAGGGACTGAGGAACAGCCAGGGGACAGGAACTTTCCGGTTTCCATCTGTGGCTGGAGACCTCTGCCTGGGCCAACAGAGCTCCATAGCCAAATAGTGCCAGGAGAAAGCTAGACTCCCAGGAGTGTGGACAAACCTGTCTGCTCAGAGGGACCCACCTGGAATCCCCAGGACACAGGGACTGAGGAGTGGTCTTCTGGTTTCTTTTGGTGGCCAGGGAGCTGATCCTGTGACACAGGGCTCCATACTCAAATAGTGCCAGGAGAGAGATGGTATCCCAGGAGTGCTGACACATCTTCGAGCATAGGCAAGATCACTACTTCTGTTCAAATTGACTAGATCAAGAGGGACCCTTGCAGAACCATCATGACACAGGAATCAAGGGACAGCTGGGGACAAGATCCTTCTGGTTTCTGTCTGCAACCCAGAGCTGACTCTGTACCACAGCTCTCCAAATCCAAATTCCTCTCAGAGAGAACTAGTGTTCAAGGAGTATGGACACAGGCTTGCAGGAGGGAGAAGTCACAGTCGGAGAGAGTAAGACCAGCTGACACCAGAGATAACCAGATGGCGAAAGGCAAGGGCAAGAACATAAGGAACAGAAACCAAGGCTACTTGGCATCATCAGAACCCAGCTCTCACACCACAGCAAGCCCTGGATACCCCAACACACCAGAAAAGGAAGACTCAGATTTAAAATCACATCTCATGGTGATGATAGAAGATTTTAAGAAGGAAATAAATAACTCCCTTAAAGAAATACAAGAGAGCACAGGTAAACAACTAGAAGCTCTTAAAGAGGAAACACAAAAATCCCTTAAAGAATTACAGGAAAACACAGTCAAACGGGCAGAATTACAGGAAAACACAATCAAACAGATGAAGGAAATGAACAAAACTATCCAGAAACTAAAAATAGAGAGAGAAACGATGAAGAAATCACAAATGGAAACAACCCTGGAGTTAGAAAACTTAGAAAAAAGTTCAGGAGTCATAGATGCAAGCAACACCAACAGAATACAAGAGATAGATGAGAGAATCTCAGGTGCGGAAGATACCATAGATAACATTGACACAACAGTCAAAGAAAACGCAAAATGCAAAACGCTCCTAACCCAAAACATCCAGGATATCCAGGATACAATGAGAAGACAGAACCTAAGGATAATAGGTATAGAAGAAAGTGAAGATTCTCAACTTAATGAACCAGTAAATATCTTCAGCAAAATTATAGAACACTTCCCTAACCTAAAGAAAGAGATAAATATACAAGAAGCCTACAGAACTCCAAATAGATTGGACCAGAAAAGAAATTCCTCCCATCACATTATAGTCAAAACACAAAATACACAAAACAAGAAAGGAATATTAAAAACAGTAAGGGGAAAAGGCCAAGTAAGATATAAAGGCAGACCTATCAGAATTACACCAGACTTCTCACCAGAGGCTATGAAAGCTAGAAGATCCTGGACAGATCTCATGCAGACGCTAAGAGAACACAAATGCCAGCCCAGGCTGCTATACCCAGCAAAACTCTCAATTATCATAGATGGTGAAACCAAAATATTCTATGACAAAGCCAAATTTGCACAGTATGTTTCCACAAACCCAGTCCTACAAAGGATAAGTGATGGAAAACACCAACACAAGGAGGGAAACTACACCCTAGAAAAGGCAAGAAAGTAATCTTTCAATAAACTCAAAAGAAGATAGCCACACAAACATAAAAATAACATCGAAAATAGCAGGAAGCAACAATCACTATTTCTTAATATCTCTTAACATCAGTGGACTCAATTCCCCTATAAAAAGACATAGACTGACAGACTGGAACCATAAACAAGACCCAGGATTTTGCTGCATTCAGGAAATGCACCTCTGTGTTAAAGACAAACACTACCTCAGAGTAAAGGGCTGGAAAACAATTTTCCAGGCAAATGGTCCCAAGAAACAGGCAGGAGTAGCCATTCTAATATTGGATAAAATCAACTTTCAACCAAAAGTCATCAAAAAAGATAAGGAAGGACATTTCTTACTCATCAAAGGAAAAATCTACCAAGAAGAACTCTCAGTTTTGAACATCTATGCCCCAACTGCAAGGGCACCCACATTCATAAAAGAAACTTTACTAAAGCTCAAAGCACATATTGTACCTCACACAATAATAGTGGGAGACTTCAACACCCCACTGTCATCAATGGACAGATCTTGGAAACACAAATGAAATAGAGACACAGTGAAGCTAGCAGATGTTACGAACCAAATGGATTTAACAGATATCTATAGAACATTTCATCTTAAATCAAAAGAATATACCTTCTTCTCAGCACCTCATGTTACCTTCTCCAAAACTGGTCATATAATCGGTCACAAAACAAACCTCAACAGATATAAGAAGATTGAAATAATCCTATGCCTCCTATCAGATCACTACAGATTAAGGTTGGTCTTCAATGGCAACAAGAACAGAAAGCCCACATACATTTGGAAGTTAAACAACGCTCTACTCAGTGATAACTTGGTCAAAGAAGAAATAAAGAAAGAAATTAAAGACTTCCTAGAATTTAATGGAAATGAAAGTACAACATACACAAATCTATGGGACACAATGAAAGCAGTGTTAAGAGGAAAACTCATAGCTCTGAATCCCCCCCAAAAGAAACTGGAGAGAGCATATAAGATCAGCTTAACAGCACACCTGAAAGCTCTAGAATAAAAGGAAGCTAATACACCCAAGAGGAGTAGAAGGCAGGAAATAATCAAATTCAGGGCTGAAATCAACCAAGTAGAAACAAAAAGAACAATAGAAAGAATAAAAACAAAAAACAGAAAACAAAAAACAGATGCTGGTTCTTTGAGAAAATCAACAAGATAAATATACCCTTAGACAGACTAACCAGAGGGCACAAAGACAGTATCCAAATTAACTAAATTAGAAATGAAAAGTGAGATATAACAACAGATTCTGAGGAAATTCACAAAATCATCAGATCCTATTACCAAAGACTATACTCAACAAAATTAGAAAATCTAGATGAAATGTACAAGTTTCTAGACAGATACCAAATACCAAAGTTAAGTCAGGATCAGATAAACCATCTAAACAATCTCATAACACCTAAAGAAATAGAAGCAGTCATTAAAAGTTTCCCAACCAAAGAAAGCCCAGGACTAGATGGGTACAGTGCAGAATTCTATCAGACCTTCAAAGAAGACCTAATACCAATACTCTTCAATCTATTCCACAAAATAGAAACAGAAGGAACTCTACCCAATTCATTCTATGAGGACACAATTACACTGATACCAAAACCTCACAAAGACCCAACTAAGAAAGAAAACTTCAGACCAATTTCCCTTATGAATATCGATGCAAAAATACTCAATAAAATTCTCACAAACCGAATTCAAGAACATATCAAAATGTTCATTCACCATGATCATGTAGGCTTCATTCCAGGGATGCAGGGATGGTTCAATACCCAGAAATCCATCAATGTAATCCACTACATAAACAAACTAAAAGAAAAAACCACATGGTCATTTCATTAGATGCTGAAAAGCATTTGACAAAGTTCCACATCCCTTCATGATAAAAGTCTTGGAAAGATCAGGAATTCAAGGACCATGTTTAAGCATAGTAAAAGCAATATACAGCAAACTAGTAGCCAACGTCAAACTAAATGGAAGGAAACTTGAAGCAATCCCACTAAAATCAGGGAGTAGAAAAGGCTGTTCACTCTCTCCTTATATATTCAATATAATACTTGAAGTTCTAGCTAGAGCAATTAGACAACAAAAGGTCAAAGGGATACAAATTGGAAAGGAAGAAATCAAATTTCACTATTTGCAGATGATATGATGGAATATTTAAGTGACCTGAAAACCGCCACCAGAGAACTGCTACAGCTTATAAACAACTTCAGCAAAGTGGCTGGATACAAAATTAACTTAAGCAAAAGAAACCTTCCTATAGTTGAAGGATAAACAGGCTGAGAAAGAAATTAGGGAAATGACATCCTTCACAATTGTCACAAACAATATAAAGAATCTTGCTGTGACTCTAACCAAACTAGTGAAAGATCTATATGACAAGAACTTCAAGTCTCTGAAGAAAGAAATTGAAGAAGACCTCAGAAGATGGAAAGATCTTCTATGCTCATAGATTGGCAGGATTAATATAGTAAAAATGGCCACTCTGCCGAAAGCAATCTACAGATTCAATGCAATCCCCATCAAAATTCCAACTCAATTCTTCATAGACTTAGAAAGAGCAATTCTCAAATTCATGTGGAATAACAAAAAGCACAGGAAAGCAAAAGCTATTCTCAACAATAAAAGAACTTCTGGGGGAATCAACATCCCTGACCTCAAGCTGTACTACAGAGCAGTAGTGATAAAAGCTGTATGGTATTGGTACAGCGACAGGCAGGTAGATCACTGGAATAAAATTGAAGACTCAGAAATGAACCACACACTTATGGTCACTTGATCTTTGACAAAGGAGCTAAAACCATCCATTGGATAAAAGACAGCATTTTCCACAAATGGTGCTGGTTCAACTGGCAGTCTACATGCATAAGAATGTAAATAGATCCATTCCTACATCCCTGTACAAAGTTAAAGTCCAAGTGGATCAAGGACCTTCACATAAAGCCAGATACACCGAATCTAATAGAAGAGAAAGTGAGGAAACGTCTTGAACACATTGGCACAGGGGAAAAGTTCCTGAACTGAACACCAATGGCTTATGCTCTAAGATCAAGAATCAACAAATGGGACCTCATGAAATTACAAAGCTTCTGTAAGACAAAGGACACTGTAAATTGCACAAAATGGCAACGAACAGATTTGGCAAAGATCTTTACCAATCCTATGTCTGATAGATGGCTATTATCCAATATATACAAAGAACTCAAGAAGTTAGACTCCAGAAAACCAAATAACCCTATCAAAAAATGGGGAACAGAGCTAAGCAGAAAATTCTCAACTGAGGAAACTCGTAGGTCTGAGAAGTACCTAAAGAAATGCTCAACATCCTTAGTCATCAGGGAAATGCAAATCAAAACAAGTCTGAGATTCCACCTCAGACCAGTCAAAATGGCTAAGATGAAAATCTCAGGTAACTGCAGATGCTGGCGAGGATGTGGAGAAAAGGAAAACTCCTTTACTGCTGGTGGGATTGCAAGCTGGTACAACCACTCTGGAAATCAGTTTGTTGGACCCTCAGAAAAATGAACATAATACTACCTGAGGACCCAGCTATTTCACTCCTGGGCATATACCCAGAAGATGCTCCAACATATAATAAAGACACATGCTCCACTATGTTCTTGCAGCCATATTTATAATAGCCAGAAGCTGGAAACAACCCAGATGTCCTTCAGCAGAGGAATGGATACAGAAAATCTGGTACATTTACACAATGGACTACTACTCAGTTATTAAAAACAATGACTTCATGAAATTCGCAGGCAAATGGATGGAACTTGAAAGTATCAAGGTAACTCAGTCACAAAAGAACGAACATGGTATGTACTCACTGATAAGTGGATATTAGCCAAAAATTTCGGGAATACCCAAGATTCACTTCACAGCAACCATTGGGCTGAGCGTGAGGTCCCAGATGGAGGAGTTGGAGAAGGGACTGAAGGAACTGAGGGAGTTTGCTGCTTCATGGAGGGAGCAACAGTGTCAACTGGCCTCACCCCCAGATGCTCCTGAAGACTGGATCAACAACCAAAGAATACACATGGAGGGACCCATGGACATATGTGGCAGAGGAGGGCCTTGTTGACCATCAGGGGAAGGAGAGGCCCTTGGGCCTGAGGGTGTTAGATGCCCCAGTATAGCGGAATGCCAAGGTAGGAAGACTAGAGTGGGTGTGTTGGTGGGGGAATACCCTCTTAGAGGTGGGGGGAGAGGGGAGGTGATGGGCGGTTTCCAAGGGGAGACCTGGAAATGGGGAAATATTTGAAATGTAAGTAAAGTATCACACAAAAAAAGATTGAAGTGTACGTGAAAACCTCAGTGGACATATGGCAGATTGTTTTTTAATTTTATCTCCGTTCCTAAGGCTTCCTAACTAAAGAACATAATTGAATTAACTGATGTCCTTTGATTAATAGCTCTTTTGTCCATATTGTGTTTTATATAATCATTTTATCCTTCAGTTTTATTGTGAATGAGCACATTTGACTCCAGTTGTAGCTTGTCAAGGAAAAGTAAATCATTAGTTTAACAATATGTGTAAATTTAAAATGACATGTGTAAATAAATTTATTAATGTATGGGCAAAATCAGAATATTCTGGTGAATATTTTTCTGGTCATGATTACATAGCTTTCCTGTATATGAGAGGCACAGTAGTGTACTTTCTGTATTAGCACATCAACTTCATAAAATAAGCATTTCAATAAAATATTGCTACATCTAATTATATACACAAAGTAATTTTACATGGCTATACAAAACCACAATTTCTGTAGAATCTGTATTCACCTGAACACTCTCTGATTCTTACCAGAACCTTCATTCTTGACTATTTTACCAAGTAAATTGTGAGACATATAATATTTTCTCTATTTCAGGAAAAAAGTGACCTGCTCGTCTACATATAAAGTAATTCTCCCAGTTGCTATAAACTACTTCAAGGCCTTGGTCACTTTATATCCTTGTACTAACAACTAATGGTTATCATATAGACTGAAACTGACCTTGGCCAAAGCTTCAATCTATCTCCCTTCATTTCACAATCTTTCTACTTGCTCCGATAATCAGTATCTTTTCAGACATAGAGTTTAATATAATAAAATGTCACATTGAATAATCTGTAATTTTATCTACTGGATCAGTATTCAAATCTTTTTAGCATACTTGCTTTGCAAGCATGTTAAAAGAATTAATGAGTTAGGGAGAGAGACTTTTTTCCAAGCGAATAAACTATTTTGTGATCACTTTAGTAAGCACATTAACCCCTTGAGCCTGTGTGAATAGTACTTCAGTGAGCAAATGGTACCCTGGTGGCCTCCAATTTAATGAATTTTTCAAAGATGATTGACTCACCTCATCTGGCAAGATCATTTGGTAAAATGATTTGAGCCACTCTAAGGGAGAATTGATAAAAATGCAAAGGGATGGAAATGTTAGGAAAGCATTTTGAAGTCACAGAAGTGACCTTCCGTGAACCTTACGTCTACACAGAGAAGATGTGGCTATTAACATAAGATTGCTCTCTACAGAAGTAAAAGGAGAACTACATTGACCTGTTGCTTAACGCAAGAGATATGGTTACCTTGAGACAAGTAACAGCCATCTATCAATCTATCTATCTATCTATCTATCTATCTATCTATCTATCTATCTATCTATCTATCTAATTAATCTATCTATCTATCTATCTATCTATCTATCTATCTATCTATCTATCTATCTATCTATATTGGGTTTCAGTTTGTTTTAATATTCTTTATAGTAATTGAAGAAGATATACATCCTAAAGAAGAGGGGAGCAGGAATCAACTAATTAGTAAAATAGTCTCCTAACATGCCAAATTATTTATACATCTTCAACAGTGCACCAAACATACTAATTAAGAAATTAAAACATTGTATGAGTTTTATCTTATATATCCTTCTGGTATAGCAATGAAATTTGGGCTATTGCACTTTGTACCCTTACATCCTGTCATACGAATAGTCTTATTTTATTTACACTATATCTGATACTCACCTGCAAGTGTCATGGTATCTCTGTGCTTATAACTTCTCAGTTACACAGCTTTTTTCTATTTTGCTATTCATTTTGATAATCTATTATTATTCATAGTTTGTTAATTCAAGATTGTAATTATAGTAAATAGGAAAATTGCATATAAAATGAAAATTCTGTTATTTTACAGAATATTCATGCTGTCACATACCTTCTAAACATTTTATTTATAATCACAGAATGAGGTTTTTCTGAATCTTTGTCAGAGAAACTTATTTGTGTATTAGTAGGTAAAGGTCACTAAAAGTATGCTTATCTGGACCTAATGCTGAAAATAATACACTGGGTGCTCAGTCCTAAATGATACACATATATTAACATAACAAAGACTCAGGAGACATCACAGAACAGGAGGTAGAAAGAATGTTAGTTCTTGTGGTCGGAGAAAAGTCTGTGAAGCTCTGTCTTCATAGCTACTGCAATAATGAACACACAGTATCTGGGAAGAATGGAACAAGACATACACAGTATGAAACTAACTAAAACTGCAGCAGCATAGATGAGTTAGATATAACCTAGACCCCATTTTTTGTTTGTTTGTTTGTTTGTTTTTTGTTTTTCGAGACAGGGTTTCTCTGTGTAGTCCTGGCTGTCCTGGAACTCACTCTGTAGACCAGGCTGGCCTCGAACTCAGAAATCCACCTGCCTCTGCCTCCCAAGTGCTGGGATTAAAGGCGTGCGCCACCACTGCCCGGCGCTAGACCCCATTTTTAATGATAATATATTGGCAGTTGATTGATTCTGGAAGAAGGAGCATCATTTGTTTTGGTGAAAGTAACTAGTGAGAAGATACCCATGCTCCAGTGAATGACTCCAAACACACAAACACATGGAGAAAGCAAACGAGGTCAAGTAGATTATATATTTAGAAAACAAACAAAACACCAAACAAACAAACAGTTGGGTGAAAGAATGTAGAGGGAGTTAGAGAAGGAAAATAACATCATATGTCCTTGTAGACATATGAAATTCTGAAGAATAATGACATATTAAACAAAAAAGGCAGCATCAGCACATTAGGGTTACAGTGATAGATGATTTCTTCATACTTTGCTAGGCAGAAACTGCAAGGATTTCCCCTCTGAACTCTTAACAGATTGAAAATATGCTCTTTTCAAGGATGTGTAAGCAATAAAGACTTATTTTGTAAAAGTGATAAGACACTATTTTTTATCTTAAATAGATAAAGCTATATTTATTGTTGCAACCTGCAAAGCAGTGTAACTCTAAACCCCTGAAGCTGAGCCATATGCTTGTAAAATATCCCTCACACTTCTGTTTCTAAACTCTTTAAAACTGATAAGAAAACTAAAACCATTTCAAACTATTGTAATCTCTTCATTCACTGAAAGTTATTTTATTCTTCAATGTGATATCTTTCCTAAATTGGGTAGTCTTTTCTTATATGCATAAGGCCTGGGCACATATACAATTCTCTTGATTTGTTACTTAGCTACAGATGCTGAGCACTTTTAGGAATTTCCTAGAATAATTTTCAAATTTTTATTGCTTACTCATATAAAACAATGTATTATTAGTGCTATATAATTAGCAGAGAGAAAGGTATTTGCTATCATAATGATGAGAAATCAAGGCAAAAAGAGGGAGTGCTTTTTTCAACTTCAAACACTTCAGCAAAAAGACACTGAAAATTCCTTCATGAATGAATGGCTGTCCATTTAATTGTTTACTATGACAAGTCAAACTACTTCTCTTTAAAGTCTGAAATTAGTTGCCAAATATCTCTTAATGCAATAAGAGTTAAACAAAATTTCCTATAGTTTCATGGGACAAAAATGATAGGTGATGGAATGTACTAGAGAAACTGATGAAACTGAGAATCTCTTTAAGAAATGTTCAACATCCTTATCCATCAAATGCAAAACAAAACCACTTTGAGACTTTGTCTTGTACCTGTCAGAATAGACAAGAGCCATAAAACAAATGAGATCTCATGCTAGCAAGAATGTGAAGGCAAATACTCATCCATTGATGTGGGATTGCAAACTTGTATAGCCATTATAAAAATAAGTGTTTTGGTACCACAAGAAGATGGGGATAGATCTACCTCATGATCCAGTTATACCACTCTCAGGCATATATCTTGAGGATACCTCATCCTACTACTAGAGACACTTAGTTAACTATATTCATTCCTGCTCTTCTCATGATAGCCTGAATTTGGAAACAACCTAGAAATCCCTCAACAGAAGACCGAATGAAGAAAATGAGGTCTATTTAGACAGTGGAACATTACCTTGCTGCTAAAGAAAATTAAATTTAAAAAATGACAAGTAACTAGATAGAGCTAAAAAAGATCCACTGGAGAGGGATTCCAAACCCAGAAAGACAAACATATCATGCATCAATTTATATGTAGGTTAGCTGTTAAATCTTTTATAAGCCAGTTACAACCCATATAATCACAGTTGCTTAGGCTCACAGTAAGGGACTAAGAGATACAGATATTGAGATCTTAGCATGAAAGGGAAAGAGAAATAGTTATAGATGATAGAAGGGGTTGGAATGGGAGTATCAAACAGGAAGAGTGGTGGAAGAAAGTGGAAAACTAAAACTAAAGGCCATTTGAGGGTTCATATGAAAATTTAATATAGTAGGAACTTTCTAAAATACAAACATATATGAACAAAGTCTAAATGAAATTGTTAAAAAACAGTGCAGACAAAGCCCTAATTAAATATCTCTGGTCACCAAATAAAGCTTCCAGTGCTGACAATGGGTTACATCTAATCAAGTTGTTCAACAAGCAAGATTGCTGCCAAGGATATTGTTTGCTCCCCCAAAATTGCTAATACTAAAGACAACATCTACACAACTCATTGAAAATAAAGAATTCCTGATGGTGCCTACCTAGAGCCTTCATTGCTATGAGCTAATAATGCTCATGGTGCTAGTGAAAAATATTCTGCATGTTACCAGAGGAGAAAGGTAAACAACAAACAGCTATAAACTTTTCTATCTACAATAGTATCCTGTCTTCAATCTGGTGCAATAGTGACAGAGAACCTGTGGGATTAACCAACCAATACCTGATTTGATTTAAGACACATTACATGATATGGAACCCATACCTTCAGCTGCTTGGGTGGCCAAGAACCTGTGAGTATATGGGTTATGGACCTAGAAAAAAATCAAATACTAATGTTCTTCTAAAGGAAGAAAGCAATACATGACTGCTAATGACATTCATTCTGTTATACTCAGACATCAGTGTCTCATTTAGCCATCATTAGAGAAGGTTTCTCTTGCAGCAGATAGAAACAGAGAACCACAACAAAAACATGTGTAGAGAGTTAGATACTTTGGAAAACTGATTCCAAATGTGATGTTAATTACAAATCCCTCCTCTCAGGGCTCAGGGAACTCTGTAGAGGAGGAAGATGAATAAGCATAAGAGCTGGTGGAGATGGAGGACAGCAAGAAAACAAGGCCTTCCAAGTAGAACACAACTGATGTACATAGAACTCACAAAAACTGTGGTAGCATCTACAGGACCTGCAGGGATCTGCAGGAGATGAGGTCCTAGAGAGGACAGAGGTGGACACACCCTCCATCTCTAACCTCAAAGATAACTCCAATTTACAACCTTTTGCAAGTGAAAATTAGTTTTCTCCAAAAGGAGTCTCCCTGGGGAAACAAACCACTCTTAAGGGTAGGCTCCATGCTCAGCAGCATATGGCAAAAATTAAATAAATTCAGTGGCATCTTCGGAGGTTCTTCTTTGTTTCATGATGTTGTGTCAAGACCTTGTTTTATCTTAAACTGTAGGTCCTTTGTGCATATTCTGTGGCTTCCGGTTTGTGTTTTGCTGGGATTTTTGTATGAGACTAGAAGTGTGTCTCTGACTCTATATGAGTTCCTTACACTTTTGCTTTGGACTCACATTTTAGTCATCAATTTGTTTTATGATGTCATTTAAATCCAATGTTTCTCTGTTTATTTTGTGGACTCATGACCTATGTATTGGTGAGAGGAGGATATTTAAATTACTCACCTTCTCTGTGATGGGTAAACCAGTGGTTTTATATTTAGTAAAAATTTTAAATGATAAAGTTTGTTTTTGTGTGTGGTACATAAATGTCTAGAACTGAAATATCATCTTATTTTATTGGTCCTTTGATTAGTATAGAATAACTTTAGGGATCTATTCTAATTAGTTTTAATTTTAAGTCTAGTTTGTCAGATATTAGTTTAGATACTCATGACTGTTTCTCAGATCAGTTTTCTTAGAATACATTTGTCCATACTTTTAGAATAAGTGGTACATATCATCATTGATGGTAAGATGTATTTCTTGGATGAAGAAAAAAACATAGATCCTGTTTTCTAATTCAAACATATAGTTCTTGGTTTTTTTAATTGTGAAATGAGTACATTAATGTTTATTTCTATTATTTTATTATATATATGTGTGTCATATATATGCAATGAATACATAGAGACAGAGAGATATAGATATATACATATGCAGTGAATATGAAATAATTTTGGATGTGGTGGCAACTAATACAAGAAACAATAAAATAAAAATATTGGAGTTAAATGATACCATAAAATAAATCGAAAACATAGACATAAATCCACATTCCTGTAGATTCTTGGTAAGGAAGCCAGAAATTCACATGGACAAAAACACAACTTCAAAAAATGGTGCAAACTAATAAGCTGCATGTTGAATAATCCAAATAGATACAAATGTATCTTCCTGCATAAGGCTCAACTCTAAATGGATCAAAGACCCTAACATAAAATCACATACACTGACTCTGATAGAAGAAAAGTAGAGAATAGTCTTGAACTCCTTGGCACGGGAAAATAATTAGCACAGGCACTAAGATGATTAATTTATAAATTTAGACCTCATGAAATTAAAGAGCTTTGGCACTGTCATTTGAACAAATAGGCAGCCTACACAATGGGAGATATATTTTTTTTTTTTACCAACTACACATTCATAGAAGCTAACTTCCATAACATATAAAGAACTAAATATAGGTGTTAAATAAACAAATAACCCCACTCAATGGATTAGAACCAAATAAATATTAACATCTAAGCCATATATATATGTGCTGGGCATCAGTGCCTTTAACCTCTGTGTTGAGAGAGACAAGTCAGAAACAAGAAGTTCATTGGGCTTCTTGCTTGTCAGACTATCCAAAAAATTAACAAATAAACCAAACAAAACAAACAGAACAGAACAAAAACCCATAAGCTCCACTTTCAGGGTTAGACTCTGTTACAAGGGAGTGAGGTGGAACATGATAGAGGAAGACATTCAGTGTGCCTTGTACTGGTTAGATTTTACACAACTAGAATGGCAAAGGAAGAGGGAACCTTAACTGACGTTGTCTTGGGAGCATGTCTGTGCAGCATTTTCTTAATTGCTTATTGATGAGAGAGGGCCTAGCCCATTATGAGTAGTGCCATCACTGGGCATTTCAACTGCTTGTCCTGGATTGTATAAGCAAACAATCTGAACAAATAACAGGAAAGCAAGCCAATAAGCACCATTCTTCCATGCAAAAACAAATTATGAGTCTAAGAGCATGAACAAAATATTTCACCCAAGCACTAAAAAACATACATTCTTACAGTAGCCCTTAGAAATTTCTCCAAAATTGACCACATATTAGGACACAAAGAAAGCCTCCATAAACATATGAGAGCTGAAATTACATGTTTTATACTAGTTAATATTTTTATTGTTTTGAGAAACACTTTTACCAAAAGAAATTTGGTGAAGAAAGGGTTTCTCCGTGTAAATTGCAGTGCATCACCAGGAGAAGTCAGGGTCAGCCTGAAGTCAGGAACCTGGAGGTACAAGTCACAGAGGGGTGTTGCTGACTCAATGGCTCATGTATAGCTTTGTCTACTTTCTGATATTATGCAGGACTTCATGACAGGTGCTGCACCACCAACAGCAAACTCTCACATCAGTTGTCAGTGAAAAAGATGCCTTGCTTACTTACCTATAGTCCAGGCCCCTTAAGGCATTTTCTTATAAGATCTTTATTCCAGATGATCCTAGCTTCTATTAAGTTGACATAAAAACTAGCCATCTCAGTCTTGCGTTCTATCTGACCTTAGGTAGTAAATCTAAATAGCAACAGGAACTGAAACTATAGAAAAGCACAAAATTTCATGCTGACAAAACCATATACGAATGAGTGATAATATAGCAAAAGGAAAAAAAGAAACAAGAATGAAGTTTAAAATTTCTAAAATGAATGAAAATACAAGCAAAGCAAACCAAATCCTATACAGCTCTATGAAGACAGTCCTAAGAGGAAAGTTTATAGGAAGAGGTGGCCACATCAAAAAATTTGTGAGTTCTCAAATTAATACCTTAATTATGCACCTGGATAAAATAATAACAAGCCAATCTCATACACAGAAGATAAAAAGAGGTAATAAAAACTAAGGCTGAGATTGATTTAAAGGAAAAGAAAACAGAAGTAAAAACTAAAACAAAACAAGCAAGCAAACTAGCAAATAACCCAGGAAACTGATGACCCAAATCTTAGGTAAGATAGACTGAGAACTTCTTAAGCCAAATTAGTCAAAAGAAACAGAAAGAAGATGACAATTAACAACATTAGAAATGGAAAGGGAGAGACTATAAGTACCAATGAATCAGAAAATCACAAGTATGTATTTTTAAATCTTCTATTCCATTAGATTGGAAAAGTCTAAATGACATGGCCAAGTTTCTAGATGCATGCAGTTAGATATATAAAGTAGTTTCTTGAATGATCCAACAATTGGATTGAATCAGGAGTAAAAATTTTGTCAGATAGATAGATAGATAGTCATAAATGATCTATAATGTAATTTGAAAATATGAATAAAAATACACTTTAGGGTATGGGGATATAGTTCTCTAGTAGAACACTTGCCTAATGTAAGTGCAGCCATCAGATTCTCACACACACACACACACACACACACACACACATAATCACTTAATAGCATCAGCTTATATGTGCTTGTATGTGTATGGGTGTATAGTAATTTGTTAATCTTTTATAATAAAGTATTACATAGAAATAAAAAATTCCTGTCAGTTTGCAAATAGCCAGGACAAGATTGATTCACTACATAAATATACCAGAACTTCAAAGAACTTATAGCAATATGGCTTAAACTATTCTATAAGGTGGAAAAGTAATTTTCTACTGATTTCATCATCTTATGAATTCAGTAGTACCACAATAAAAAAAATGGGATAATCATATAGCAAAATAAAATTTCAGACCAGTTGTCCTAATCAACATTCTCAATCAAATACTGGAAACCCAAATCTAAGGTCATAACAAAAAGATAATTCATTACCAATAAGTCAGTTTTATTCCAGAGACTTGTGGCTGACTCAATGAATATTCAATTTATGAATATTTATTTGAATATATTAATTTCTGAATGTAAATCAATAAATGTTATCTATCACATTAATAGACTTCATTAAACTAAAACATCTCTGTGTAGCTAAAGAAATAACCAATTGAGAAGGAAGCCACAGAATGAGAACAGGAGTGAAGACTACATACATACATCTGAAAGAGACTAATATCCAGAATATATAAAACACTTTATAAATGGACAAGACAAACAAAGAATTAGAAGAAAAAGGAAATGAACAATAAAAATTATCCTTTGGAAACATGGGCCTAAGACCTGAACAGAGTTCTCAAAAGAAAAAAAAAAAAAAACAGTTCAGAAATATCTAAAACATATTCATGATCCCTAGCAATTAGGGAAATGCAAATCAAAGCAACTTTAAGATTTTATCATACTCCAGTTAGAAGGTCAAAAATCAACAAAACATCTGGAAAAAAAAGTTGTAGGAGATAAATTGGAAACTTAAGGGTTCTTTGGAGAGCCAGTTGTGTTGGCAGTTGTTTTGCTGGGGCAAATACATGAAGAAGCATTTTCCTGAGGTGGACACAGGTGAAAGACTACGGCAGACTTGTGAAGGGGTGTTTCACTGAAGCAGACACAGGAGAGAGGAGGTTCTGCTAAACCAAACATGTGAGAGGACCCGTGATGAAGGATTCTCTGCTGACAACACGCATGTATTGGTCTGCCTTACAGTGTATAGTTGAGCTTACTTTGCTGGGACTCTGCAGACTCAGGCTGATTGGATGCATGTGCTGGGACAACGCCCTCGCTGAGGTAAGGCACATGGAGGACATGTGATGTTTGAAGGGTATAAATAGGACTCCACTGAGTGATGGAGACAGAGCTTGGCCTGCTGGTACAGCTAGCTGTGCAATGTTTGTGGGTCTAGTGTCTTAGCTAATCTTTACTTCCCTGAGAGAGGCACAGCTGAGAACTTTTTCTGGGGTTCCTGCTGGTCCCTCCTGTTGACTCAAGCAGAGGCTGAAGCCTGGCATTCGCTGGTAGGTTGTGTCACAGCTGTTGCTAATGCTAACCCGACTCTACTGAGCTGGACTGCTGGTGTATCTGTGAAGTGTTGGCAAGTGTATCGAGCTGCAACTGCTAATCTGTGAACTGAACTGAAGATCTCTTGACAACATAGATAGGAGTTACTCCAAAGAACCTTTCTGATAAGGTCCATTCTCCCCCCCCCCCCTATACTTTCTTTTCCCCTACCTCTGCTGTGTGGTGGGCTACAAGGCAGGTTCTTAAAGCGTTTAAGAACCATCATTAAAAATAGGATTTCAAAAAATTAAAGTTACAATTAGGCATGAGTAAAAGAAACTTTAACTCACTGTTTGTATATTTACAAACTGGTGTAGCCACTGTGAAAATCAGTGTGGAAAATTCTCACAAAGCTAAAAAATAAATCTAACCTAGCCATGCCACTTCTTGGCACATGTTCAAAGGACTGGCCATCCACAGATACTTGCTCAGCCATGTTTATTGCTACTCTATTTATAATAGCTAGGAAATGGAAACAATCTAAAAGTCCCACAACAACAATAACAACAACAGCAAATGGATCTTGAAAATGTGGTGCATATGCACTGTGGAATACTATTCAGCCGTAAAGAAAGATGAAATCATGAACGTTGCAGGTAAATGGATGGAATTGGAAAAGATTGTATTGTTCAGGTGACCCTGATCCAGAAGACAAATGTTTCATGTTCACTCTCATCAGAGGCTTTTAAATTTAAATCTTCATATATAAGTGTAGTCTTCACCCCTCTTCAGGAAAACTCTTTTCAATGGACAGATTATATTACATAAAAATACAATCAATCAAAATGCAGTTGGGGAGCCTAGTCTCAATGGATATATCCAAATTACAACTCTTTCACCTAAGGCTCAGACATCATTGCAGAAGAGGAGGAAGAAAGATTTTAAGTTTCATGGGACCAAAGAGTTTGCTGTGAGATTTTTGCCTTCTATGGATATCAAAAGCATACATAAAATTATCACCTATATGACTGCCTATACAGGATTTTATTGAGAACTTTTACATGAACAACAAGAACAAAAGATATGCCAAAGTACATGATAAAAACCACAAGGTCTCAATCCTACACAAAGAACTATATGAAACCAATGAATGCTGAAAGCAGTAGAAATATTCTTCCCTGGGGCAAAGCATAGGTATAAGTAATTTTATACAGACTGAGCTAGATATATTTAGGAACTTAAATATGTATACATACATACATACATACATACATACATAATGCATACATATGCATACGTACACACACATACATACATACACATATATGTAACAACAATTAATGAAACAATAGCCTTATACTAGATCAATGACTCATTGCAATGAACATTTGCAAGCAGGGACATGTGAACAAAATGATGTCCTGTGGGATATAGTACATCTTCCACAAGATCTTTTTCTTTCTTTTGGGGTGGGATGTTGCAAGGGTGGAAGGTGAGTTTGAGGGGAAGGAGAAATAAGTGGGATTGAGGTACATAATCTAAAATTCATAAAGAACCAATAAGTTAACACTAACCAAACAAAAAATAAACAAAATCAAAACAAAAAATAAACCAATAATATTTTTTAAACGTCAAACCCTTGAGACAAACACAAAGTAAAAATAAGAAAAGACAAAAATGGAGTCTTGGAGTCTGTTTTGTTTTGGCCAAATTCTCCTTGGAATTGTTCTGCCCTGAAGTGTGATTGATATACACAGTGAAATGATATTGGATAAAACTACCTTTATCTTTGCTGATAGTTATCAATTACCAATAGCTTCTTGCTTAAGGGTGGACCCTGTGTCTACTTTCTCCTCTAGTTCTGTGACCCTTCCTAGCTTGAATCTGTAAAAGTCCTATGCATGCTGTCATAGTCTCTGTGAGTTCATATGTGCATATGTCCCATTGAGTCTGGAAGACACTATCTCCTTGGAGCCTTATATCACCTCTGGCTCTTAAATATTTCTACCTCCTCTTCTGAATAGATTCCTGATCCTTGAGTGGAGGTTTTTGATAAAATATCCCATTTAGGACTGTGTGTTCCAAAAACTCCCTGCACAATGCCGAGGTATGGGTCTCTGTACTAATTTCTATCTACTGCCAGAAGGTTCTTGGGTTATGTTTGAGTGAAAGACTGATCAACATGTATTATTAAGGGTTATTTTATGATTAATTTTCTTTGTATAATAATAGTAATTGTTTTTACCTAAGTCTATGAGCTATCCAGGGTGATTCAGACTATTGTCTCCAATACCACTGTCAAGTATGGGTTCCTTCTCATGCAGCAAGCCTCAAATCCAATCAAATATCGGTTGGTTATTCCCATAATTTTTATGTTATTATTATATTAGCATATCTTGCAAGCATGTCACCACTGTATGTCACAGAGTCAGTAGCTGGATGATAACGATGACTACATTTTTCCTTTACTGTGCAGAGTACCTCCCAGAACCATCAATGAGAGTCAGTAGAGATAATCTTCTAACTGGGCATAAACTTACCTCCATGTTCAGTGCCATAAAAGTGTTGTTTATAAAAATAAGACCTTCACATCAGGTTGTGGAGAACAACTAATAGCTTTGGCCATAGCTTATGATATCTAAGGATTCCATAGGATAGTTTTAGCCAATAAATCAACAAGATATAATTCATCCCTGGTACTGGAAATTTTATTTAGTGGCATAAGATGTCTTTTGGGAGCATTGTCTCCCCCAATACATGGTGACTTCATTTAGATACATTTCCTTTCATACATATCATACATTTCCTATGGAATCCTTAACATATATTGTATAAGTAGAAACTTCTACAGTAGTAGGTTCCCATATGTATTTTCAAAAGGCATTTAATATTAGTTGCCCCTCCCCATATACCCTCCATTACCCTTCTCTCAAATTCCCCTCTCTAATTCTCCTAATCTAGTTTGCCCTTTATCTCTTAATTATGGATATGGTATTTCCACTGTCTTGGGAGATCTTTACTTTACCCTTGTACTTTTACTAGGTACCTAGCCTAGATGGATTATAGCACACATAACAAAGGCTTAAAGCAAATGTCAGCATATAAGAAAGAACACACAGTAGTTGTCTTTTTGACTTTGCATCATCTCAGACTGATTTTTTTTCTAACTTCATTTCTTTACAATTTTCTTAGCAGCTGAATAATATTCCATTGTTTAAATGTGGTATTTTTCATTGTCCATGTATCAGTGTATGGATCTCTATGCTGTTTCCAATATCTGGCTATTATGGGTAGATCAGCAATGAAAAGGCATAAGCAAGTATCTCTGTAGTAAATTGGAGTTTGGGGGTTTACACCCTAGTGTGGTATATCTGGATATTGAAATAGATTAATTTTTATCTTCTAAGGAACTTCTATAATGATTTCTATAGTTATTGGACCAGTTTGCACACCCACTAGCTATCAATAAATATTCCTCTCTTTCTTCATCCTCACCAACATTTGTAATTTATTTACATAGCTGAATCATGTATTTTTTAAGTAGAAAAGGACAGATCAATAATATTATTTAGGAAATAGAAGAAGAAAGAAAGAAAAATGGTGTATAGTATTGAACTCCCAAGCAGAATTTTTGTTTTCCTAAATTATGAATGTTAGTTTTGCCTCCAGGTAGGAGATAACAATATGTAAGCAATTTACTTACAGAAAGAATCATCTTCCAAATTATTAATGGAAACAAGAAAATCATTATTACTAAACATAATTAATATGTAAAATATAAAAATGGGAACAATATAGTAACATCAGTAATATTTTTAGTGTGTTCTTTTCTGGTCACGTGGAGTAAAATGGATGTACACATTGAACTTACACTTATGTAATATTATGACTTTTCTTGAATTGTATAATAAAACTCTACAATACTGTTTAATGTATTATTATAATACGTGTATCTTATCACAGCTCATTTAACACTTCTATATCTATCTGCAGAATGGGTAAAATTATATATTTTTAATGAAAGTTGCCCATAAGTATAATTTCCTTCTTCAATTTTGGTCGAATCAATTTTTATTTCCTTTTAAACTCTCAGATGAAGTGGATAACTTGTATATGTTTTTCTCATTGACACTTTAGGTCCTGATACCGTTTTTTTCATTTATCAAGTCATTAAATCTACTGTCCTGATATGATTGAACCACTGAAAGGAGAGTTTATATCATCTTCATATTATTACTGTTAATTTCACTGCTACTATTTGGAATTCTATGTTTTCATTAGCAAATTTCTAGATATTGCCAAAAAGAAATCTTATAGCAGTATACTTATGAATCATATTTAGCATAATGTTGACATCTTCTAAATGTGTGTCACACTTTGTTTGATACATGGATTGTGTAAGTGCCTTCTTTTTGAGAATCTTATACTGTAAACATATATTATATATTTGAGTTCATCCACAATTCTCCCCTCTCTAACTTCTCCCCTATTCACACAAAGCTATGTTTTTTAATTTCATATGTTCGTGTTTTCTTCTCTCTCTCTCTCTCTCTCTCTTTCTCTCTCCTTCTGTTTTTGTAAGATCCACTTGAATTTAATTAGTGCTGCCTGCCTGTGCATGTGTGTATAGATATGGATACTGGATCATTGGTAGCTTCTCAGTAGTCATGTCCTCAAAGAAAAATCACTCTCCTCCCAGAAGTCATTAGTTGCCAATAGCTCTTTAGCAAGAGGAAGGACTTCATAGACAGCTTCCTCTGCTGTCTGAAATTTCGTCGGTGATTGTGACCATTTATTTTTATATGCTTTCAAACTCACAGATATTACATATGCAACACTGTCCTGTTGGGTCCAGAAAACACTGTTTTGATGTAGCCATCCACTGATTCTATTCAAATAGAGTTCTACCTCTATTCCATGAACATCTCTGAAGAAGATGTATATTAAATAATATAGGAGACTGGGTATATATCCAATCTATTTTCTGCATGTTGACCAATTTTAAATCTCTTTCTTTCTCTCTATCCACTGCAAAATGAAGCTTCTTTGATAAGGACTGAAAGATGGAATAAACTATGAGTTTAATGTAAAGTCATTAGGAGTCAGATTCATTTATCAGAATAATATTATAGTTTCTTTTCTAGGTTTTTTCTTTCTTCTTTTAACTTTTTTTTTTTTTTTTTTTTTTTTACAATCCAGTCATTGACCTCTTCCCAGTCTGCTTTCCCACAGTTCCTCATCCCATTCCTCCTCTCCCCTGTTTCCAAGAGAAGATGTGTTACCTCCCCGCCAGGTCTCTCCACTCCCTGGGGCCTCAAGTCTCTCATGGGTTAGGCACCTCTTCTCACACAGAGGCCAGACCAGGCAGTCCTCTGCTGTATGTGTCCGGGGCCTCAGACCAGCTTCTATATTCTGCCTGGCTGGTGGCTCAGTGTCTGAGAGACCTCAGATACCTGGGTTAGTTGAGACTGCTGGTCTTCCTGTACGATTGCCCTCCTCTTCAGCTTCTTCCAACCTTTCCCTAATTCAAACACAGGAGTCCCTGACCTCAGCCCAATGGTTGAGTGTAAGTATCTGCATCTGTCTTGGTCAGCTACTTGTTGGACCTCTCAGAGGATAGCCATGCCAGGCTCCTGTCTGCAAGCATACCATAGATAGCATCAGTAATAGTGTCAAGCCTTGAAGCCTTCCCTTGAGACAGATACCAAGTTGGGCTGGTCACTGGACTGCCTTTCCCTCAGTTTCCTCTCCATTTTTGTCCCTCTAGTTATTTTAGACAGGAGCAATTCTGGGTCAGAGTTCTTGACTGTGGGACGGCAACTCCATCCCTCCACTTGATGCCCTGTCTTTCTACTGAAGGTGGACTCTGCAAGTTCACTCTCCCCACTGTTGGGCATTTCTTCTAATGTCCTTCCCTTTGATTCCTGACAGTCTCTCACTTCCCAGGTCTCTGGTATTATGTAGAGCACAACCCCCTCCAGGTTGCATATTTCCATTCATTCTGCTGTCCCTCCAGGCTTCTCTCCTGTCTCCTCTCCTCCAATACCTGATCATGTTCTCCTTTTCCCCTCCATCTCCCCTGTCCCACCCAGGTCCCTCTCTCCCTCTGCCTCCCATGATTCTTTTCTTCTCCCTCCCAAGCAGGATTGAAGCATTCTCACTTGGGCCCTTCTGCTTATTAACCTTCTTGAGTTCTGTGGATTGTATACTAGGTATTCTGTGCTTTTTAGCTAATATATACTTATTAGTGAGTATATACCCTGCATGTCCTTTTGGGTTCCTCAACCAAAAATGGATAAAGAAAATGTGATACAGTTACACAATGAAATATTACTCAGCTTTTAAAAACAATGACATCATGAAATTTGCAGACAAATGAATGGAACTAGAAAAGACCATACTGAGTTAGTTAATTCAGACAGAGAAAGACAAATGTGGTAGGTACTCAATTATAAGTGGATATTAGCCATAAAGTACATGATAATCATGCTACAATCCACAGACACAAAGAAGCTAAGTAACAAGGAGGAGCCAAAGGAGAATGCCTGAATCTTACTGTAAAGCAGAAATAGAATAGGCATTGGGAGTGAGTGGAAGAACAGGAGTGGGTGCTGTAGAGTGTGGGGAGGGGAACAGGAGAAACCAAGTGAGAGAGGATGGAGGGAGAGAGTACTTACTTGGAGAAAGACCTGGAATGGGGGTGCATCTCTGGGAGGAGCTAGAAATCTAGAATTATGGAAACTCCTGGAAATCTATGAGGTTGACCCTCACTAAGGCTCCTGGCCATGGAGGATATGGAAGGTGAGCTGGCCATCTCCTGTAACCAGTCAAGACTTCCAATAAAGGGATTAAAACACCAACCCAGCCACAAAATTTTAGCTCCACACTTTGTCCTGCCTAAATGATGTGCAGAGGAAAAGATGGAGCAGAACTTGAAGGAATGGCCAACTAATGACTGGTCCAACTTGATATCCACGTCTTGAGAGAGAGCCTGCCCCTGACAATATTAATGACGTTTGCTGCCAGCATAACTGTCAGCTGAGAGGTTTTACCCAGCAACTGGTGGAACAAGCTGCAGAGACCCACAGCCAAGCATTAGGCTGAGCTGAGGGAATCCTGTGGAAGAGGGGGAGGAAGCGTTGAAAGAGCCAAAGAGGTCAAGGACAACACAAAAAACTCACAGACTCTACTAACCTGGGCCCATAGGAGCCCACATAGACTTCACTGCCAATCAGAGAGCATGCATGGGAGGAACCTAGGCCCTCTACACATGTGTAACAGCTGTGCAGCTTGGTGTTCATGTGGGACACCTAGAGCAGAATCAGAGGCTGGCTCTGATTCTGTTCCCTGCTTTAAGAATTCTTTCCCCTAACTGGGCTATCTTGTCTAGCCTCAATAGAAGATAAAATCTTGTCCTATTGCAGTTTTATATGACAAAGCTGATTGAGATCCAGGGAAGGCCTCCCCTTCTCTGAGAAGAAAAGGAGCAGTAGGGGTAGAGGGGAGGAGAAGTGTGATGGAGGGGCTGGGAGGAGAGGAGGGAGAGGCAATTTCCATAAGGATGTAAAGTAAATAAATTAATTAATAAAAATATTGCTCAACCATTTATATTTATTCTCTCGAGGACTCTGTTTATTATCATGTCAAAAATGCTTAATTGGGCCGGGCAGTGGTGGCGCACGCCTTTAATCCCAGCACTTGGGAGGCAGAAGCAGGCGGATTTCTGAGTTTGAGGCCAGCCTGGTCTACAGAGTGAGTTCCAGGACAGCCAGGGCTACACAGAAAAACCCTGTCTCGAAAAAACCAAA
>CM052702.1:85134564-85146478 GCA_028551405.1 Uromys caudimaculatus
ACCATCAGTGAACATTTAGTTGTCTTAAATAGTATTTCTATTGCCATGATAAACACTATGACAAAAATATAGTACCTTGGGGAGAAAAGGGTTTATTTTGTTTACAATTTCACACTATAGTTGATAAGGAAAGGGAGTCATGGAAAAAACTCAAGGCAGGAATTTAGAGGTAGGAACAGATGGAAGGGCTATGGAAGGATACTGCTTACTGGCTTTCCCCCCAAAAATTGCTCAGCATGCTTTTACTATCCAGGACTACAAATCCAAGGACAGCATTATCCAGAGTGAGCTGGGAATTCCCACACCTATTATCATTAAAGAAAATGCACCACAGGTTTGTCTACAGGCCACTCTGGTGGGAGCATTTTCTCATCTGGGGGATCTTCTTTCAAAATTACTCCAGTATGTGTCAAGTCGGCATAAAATTAGACAGAATAGAGTTTTCCTATTCTATTGACTGCTCCTTCACTTGATTCATTATCTCTGGTTTAGGCTCATGAAGGTGCACTTATCAGTTGTTGATACCTAAGCTACCCAGGGTCCTGTTCAGAAAATCTTTTCCATGCCTATGAGTTTCAAGTGTGTTCCCCATTTTCACCTCTACCAAATTTAGATTATCAGCTCTTATACTGAGGTCTTTGATCTATTTGGAGTTGAGTTTTGTGAGGAGTGAGAGAAAATAGTTTCATATTTCTCCACGTAGCTATCCAGATACGTCTTTTCTCAGTTCTATATTTTCAGCCTCCCCGTCAATGATTTAGGTTTGAGAGGTGTGTGACATACATAAAGGTCCTAAATTTTATATTATTAATTAATGTTTTTATTTTAATACTAACACCATGTTTTTTATTACTATATTTCATAGCAAAGCTTTTAAAATCAACAATAATTTTAAAAGCAATGATTTTATCATTCAGGATTGTTTTAACTATCCGTGTGTGTGTGTGTGTGTGTGTGTGTGTGTGTGTGTGTGTGTGTGTGTGTGTGTATGCATGAAATGGAAGATCTTTTTCCAATTTCTGTGGAGAAATTTGCACTGAATCTATCTACCTCTTGGCTTTTTCAGTTGAGAGATTTTTTTAATTCCTATTTTTATCTTCTTGGTTGTAAAACATTTGTAAAAATTATCTACTTAATAGCACATCTGCAAGTACTAGAACAAATAGAAAAACTGATAGCCAAAAAGATTATTAGGTGGTAAGACATAATAAAACTCAGAGCTGAAATCAATAAAATACAAACAAATAAAAACAAAAAATATAAACAACTGTTGAAATGGAGAGTTGGTTCTCTGAGAAAAAAATCAATAAGATTAATACACCATTATCCAAAATAACTAAACGGTGAAGAGAGAAGATCCAAATTAATAAAATTAGAAACCCAAAAGTGGGACAAAACAGCACACAACATCTACATCTGGGCATGAAGCCTATACTTAAGAATAGTCTGTTTCCCCTCTGAGACTCCTTGGAGAAAATTAATTTTTCATTTGTGAGTGGTTAGCAATTGGTCATAGCAATTGGACATCCACTTCTCCTTTCAGCTGTAGAACCCCACCTGGTGAAGACTTATGGAGGTCCTATGAATGCTATCTGACTCTCCATGAATTCATATGTGCAACCGTCCTGTTGTGTTTAGAAGGCCTTGTTTTCTCAGCATCCTTGCTCTACCCTGTCTTTTATACTTTTTGTCTCTTCTTCTGTATTGTTTTAGGAAGGATTTTAAGGAAGAGATACATTATCTTATTTATTTTGTGGTTTTGCAATGGGACTAGGTTGTTGGTAGTGTTTCTTGATATAGATACCTCTCCACACCTTTATTAATTGTTTTGTTTTTTTTTTTGTTTTGTTTTGTTTTTTTTAGATCTCTGCTTACTGTTATCCCAGCTTGTCAAGTTAGGGATCAACTGTGGGTTCTGTCTTGATGTCATTCAATATTTATGTGCAAATGAGATGTCAGTTGTGGTTCCAACTTAGGTAAAAGTGTACGCAACTTTTGAGCACAGGAGCAAGCCTTCTGTAGGGGCAGAACATTCTTGCTTCATGATCTAAAATGTCTGCGGAAGGCTCATGGGGTTTTGCAGGTTGTAATGTTGCAAAGGCTATGGTCATACTACTTGGTATGGCACTTGGTGCCACTTAAGGGAGCTGTGAAGGACTTGAGGGTTTGGGGTAGTGAAGGTGAAGGTCATTACCTGAGGGTGTCTTCTAGGATGTATGATCTTTGGCAGGGTTCCCTACCTTGTGAATACTTTCTTCTTTTAAAATGCTGGATAATTTGGAGATTATTTTTAAATAATCAATTTTGTAAAGGAGCAGCATTTTGTGCTTACCTTTCTAAAGAAATTCCAGGCTGTCACCAATGGAAACCTTGCATTCGTTTACCTCTCCTTTAATGTCATTTCACAGATATTTGTTTACCTTCTAAGATGTATCCATAACTACTACATATACAAAGGCTATATGTATGTATAAAGACTACAGTTATAAATTAAGAAAAAAATCATCTTAAAGATATTTAAAGTTTGGTGGGTGGAATGATGGCTCAAAGGTTAGAAATACTTGCTTCTCTTGCCAAGGAGCTGGTTCCATTCATAGAACCCACATAGCAGATCACAACAAGCGTATTTCCTGTTCTATGAACTTGGATACTCACTGGATTCTATGATCATCAAACATACATGTGGTACGCATACATGCATGCAAACAAACATGAATACACATTATAAAATAAATAAATAAAAATGTTAAAATAGTACGGATGTTTTACATAAAACTTAGCAAAACCAAATATTTTAAAACTTAAGTATGGAAAATAACATGTTATGAAAAATATAGAACAACATAAAATAATAGAATAATAGAAACAATAAACCTGACAATTAAAGAGTTTGCATCTTTATATATAACAAACAGAATTCTATTTGAAACTAACAGTTGCAAAAAACAAACAAAACAAAACAAAACAAAACAAAACAAAACAAAACAAAATAACTTGACCCAAACCCCTATGTTCTAGCAGAAATTACTCAGAACCAAAATTATAAGAATAATGATAGGGTTAATGGCAGACACATTAAATTAACATGATGTTCAAAAAATAAGCAACATAATTTTTAATAGTTCCATAACTACACAGAAATTATAATGTAAAAACATGCTCACAGTTTTATAGAATTTAATTATGCTGTGACTTCTTCACAGGAAACTCCTATTTTGAAGACCTATTGCCATATGAGTGAAAGTTTATCCTTGTAAGAATGTAATTATTCTAGCTATTTAACCTAAGAAGTTATTTGGGAGGCATTCACATCAAAACCTTCTAAGATTACTTTAGAGATGACATGTTTAGACTTCATCTAAAACAAGGATTTATTCAGCTATGAGAAGGACATCGGGATGTAGCCTTTGATTTCCCCTTTTTGGTATACTTCCACTACAAATGTCGACTTTGATGAAGTGAAATCTTTCCTGAAGTAGTCTGCTGTCAAAAATGTCCGCATCACCAACAGAAGTCAGGAAAGGACAGAAAGAGAGAACAAAGCACAGTATTTCAATCAGATGGAGACATTCTTCAAAGCTCTACTAGTTGACTGAGACGTCACTAAGCTTTTGTTACAGACTGACTCCTTCACTAACTGTTTCTCCCTTATGCCCTTTGCATATGTTGATGCCATTTTTACCATTTGCCTCCAAACACCATCTCAGCTGTGCTTTCAGAGAACTCATCCTGGGAATATTTAAGGTGGGGTCATTCAAGGCTGGGCACATATAAGGTGGATTTAAAACTCTATTTTAGAGAATGTGGTTCCTAAAGTACCTGAAAGGCATTAATAATACCTTAGAAATGCATCTCTAAGAACATTCTCATTGTAAAGACATCAAAAAGAATAAAATCATCTGAATTCAAACATGTTTGCAGAGTAAGATGGAGTAGTAACTCCTAATGCCACAGAAAATCATGAATGAAGTACTAATTTGAATGCCTGAACATGAAAGATCATTTGATGTCTTACAAATAATTTTCAGGTCACAATCTCTACATTATGTCAATCTACTGAGGATATAGAGATAAGTTTTAGGACTCAGAAAGAGCAATTACATCTACAGGTAACAGTGCTAAAAGTCTTATGTGTCCCCAGTATGTATGAGTTAAAAATGAATGATTGCAAAATGAAAAGGAGAGAAGTTCGTGTCCTCTATGGATTCAATTTTCAGTGCTCAAGAATCCATCTAGAGAGTACTACCCACCGGAAGTCAGAAAGGGATAGCAAGAACAATGTACAGTATCATCTCTGCAGATTGCTGAAACAACCTTCACAATTTCTTCAATTTACACAATTCTTTCTCACACAGAACTTGTTCTCTTCAAACAGAAGCACATTATAGACTAATCATTTAAATAATTTACACTGCAGTCTTGCTGATACAGGACAGGGTTTGTGTACATTTTCAAACTGTTCTTTTATATTTCTGAGAGGGGCAAGATAATGGACCTACATTGTGTCTTAACAAAGATGCCTAAATCCATTCACAGTCTCAAATATTTAAATTCAAGATCCAGATGAAACATGAAGAGTGTTTAGGGAAAATCTGTAGACATGAAATGATTTCAAATCGACATCCTGCTGAATAAATCATGGGTTACACTACAAGATGGAAATTGTGGGATCTCCTTATACAAGAATGGCTATAAATTTCAAGATGACCAGATCAAAGCACAAAACCCACATTGGAGTCATTTTATGTAGCACACATTCCATAAGCTGGGAAATGATAGTGCTGCTATCCTTCCTTCTCAGTTTTGACAACCATATCAGCCTCATTCACACAGAGACAAAAACATAAGAAAAACTCAATAACCATTTGTTAAATTAAAAACATATATTGATAGAATGATTACAATGTATATTTCAAGTTATATATACAAGAGATATAGGGTCTTCTTAGATGGCACCATAAGCAGAGCAATACCTGGATTCTTTAGGCTATGCGCGGCTTCCAAACCTTTCTAGTTCTGGTTACTTATAGACTTATTTGTTGTATCCATCTTAATTAACATGTATCATACAGTTTCACATATCTGTAATTTATGCAGGGTTATCCATGAATTTTTGCCTATCTTATAAAAACACATATACTACAATATAATACAAGCATTAGCAAACTCAGGATTAGAATAAGTAGGTTGCATCCCGCATGGCTTCAGAATTGACCAGACTCAGGTTAATAGGAAATGAAGAAACCACAGACACAAATACAGAAAATCTAAATCACATAGGCTTATGTAGACATATCATCTGCCTGGAAATTGAAAGAATTCATTGTACACAAAAGAACAAAGAAATAACTTTATTATATATACTTGAATGAGCATATGTGTTTATTATATACAGCTTATTTCAGTATGGAATCTCTGTAGGGGAGCAGTCTCATGCATCAATTATCTGATGGGAAAAAGCTGTGCTTGACACTTTCCACATACCCTATCATCATCCATACTTATACCACATGAAGGCTTCCCATTCATGTGAGCCTGACTCAGGTTAGGTCTTGTTATTTTCAAGGGTCGGAGGCTTTGGGGCTCTTGACACAGCTATGCTCCACTCAAATATCCACATTCATTGAGGACTTCATCCGATCCCCTGCCAATCAACAACCTCAGCTTAGAGAGGAGTTCTGAGGAAGGGGTGTTCGGGGAAAGGTAAAAAAATGACTCAAGATCAATCATGGGTACAAGCTGACAGTCTTGTGTTCTGCTTGAGACAGCTCTCCAGAGATCTCTTTGCAGCTCTTGCAGACCAAAGCCCAATCTTTTATTTGCATATCAATGCAATTGTCCACCGCCGGTTCCTTTTTGATTTTCCCATGAATCAGAATTTTATGAACTTAGTCCCTTGATTCTTAGCACAGACAGCAAGTATATTTGTTTAAGCATAGCAATGAATTTAGAGATCTGCGTGCCTTTGTACGTGCAGACAGTAAGCTAGCTGCATGGTATCTGGCTTGGAGATCATCATTCCTATCATGCCTGGGCCTAAATTAGCTGTGTCCCAGGTTCCCTTGAACTCAGGAATCTGCTTTCCTTTGTAAATACAAACAATAAGCTTAACTGGGTGGGATCTTGCCCTGTGATCACCACTCCCCAAATCTCTTTATATCCTTCTTTAATGTCTTTCTGACAAGCTGGCTAATAGTGCAGCTTCTTCTGTTCTTTTAGATCCATGAAGCCCTTCATATAGTTAATATTATATTCTTATATTTTGCATAGTTGAGAAATTATACATTGTTGAAGTCAACTTTTCAAAGTTCTTTCCCACAGTCTTAAATGCTGTCCTGTCCTGAAAGTTACAGCTTTTACCATTTTGCTAAGGACATTAGACACAATCTCAACTACCAGACTTGTTCTGTTTCTAATTATCATGGAATCATTAACCTTGCAGGTAGAGTATTCCCCAATCACCTTGGCAGGGAGAATATATCCCAAAGAGGAACATTAAGTAAATTATGTATAATATCATTCAAACAAGCCTTATACCAAGCAACCATCAGTACTCCTGGAGGTCCACATACTGCTATATCTACTGCAGGGGCAGGAACTGTGTCAAGCTGTCCCTTCTATATGGCAGGACTTGGCAATCCCTATAAGGTAAAATGAAATCATTAAAACTGCTTATAACAAATAAACTAGTACACATGTTCAAACTGACATTACAAAGTGATAGGGAGAGAGAGAGAATGAAAGGAGACAATGAGGCAGAGAAATAGTACAATGAATAACAAAATAACAAATAAGAAATAAACATATTGAATCATTTGCTCATAAGGAACATGTTGCTTTATTGTGCTTACTTTGTTTTTCTGTGATACATGTTCTTTCTCTGACAATAAATAGAATCTGGAATTTGTTTCATTCATTTTGAAGCACTGTTAGGATGTGAAAGGTCCTCCAGTCAATGAAGGGTCCTCTTAGTCAATGTCTAATATAGGGAATACCTAACATAAACAAGATGTCAAACTTACTCAAGTTATGGCAGTGAACTACATAAATTTGTTTATGACTGAATCACATAAATTTGTTTAAGCCAAAATCCAACCCTCTATTGTAGGAAGAGGGTATAAACACACAAACACACACACACACACACACACACACACACACACACACACACACACACACACATATATATATATATATACACCTATGTACAAAACTACTTTAAATGCCTTATACAATAAGTTTGTGGAAAATATTTTTCAACTTTACCCTACTTCTATAATCTTTCCTAATCTTTTTATAATTATACCATCATTATTAAAAAAAAATAGGAAACTAGATTTTAAGAGAAGACTCTGAGGAGATGGTAGCTGTGTGAAACTCTTCCTCAAAAGTGAGATTCATCCTGATTCAAATATCATTCATATGCCTATAAGCATGGTAGCTTTTGCTTTTCTTGCGTGCTTTAGAAAGAAACATTTTTGGAGAGATGAAACATTTTCTAATCTTACTGTCCTCCAGATCCACTTTGAAATCTTTAAGGCTAGGCCACTCATTCTTTGTTCAACATTAGGCCATTTCTGATTCCATCGTCTATACAGAACTTTCTCTGAAGTTCATCCTTCTGAGAGCTGGACCTCTTGCTTCTGTGAATATCTTTTAGATTGAGACTGGTTTTGTGACTTTGGAGAATATACTAAAAGTAGATGATTGGGAACATCATATAAATTTTTCTTAGGGGAGCTACGATTAGGATAAGAAGTTGAGAGCTAGCCGTATGCAAATATTCATTGCTAGGAAAGTTCTAAAGGCTCATTTCAAGGACAATAATTGCCTATGATATGAAGAGTAAAGTTCTACTAGAATACAGTGCTGTGTTAGCCAAACTCACTATCTAAAGACCAAATTGTGCCTCGTTTGGGGCGGTTCAGTGGGGGTGTGAATTACATGATTTAAGATGTTTTCTTGTTCAGTTCCTAAAACTCATGACTGTCTGGTAGGTGCAGTGATGCATTTGGGCCCTATGGAAGCTGTTGACTTCACATAGAGAACACGGTGCCCGAACAGCTTTTCCAACTGATAAAACTGAATTATGGAATGGAAGTGGACTGAAACTTGGTTATTTCTAGTTAAATATTTCATGCCTGATCTGTTGCAGCATATTCTTTGGAAAGAAAAACATATGTATATTTATTTCTATGCAGAGCCTCTCCTATTTCTTGAGAAAGCATTTCAGGTATTTGCTCCTTGGCTTGTGATATTTGAAATATAAATTCTGAATTCCTGGCTTATCAATAAAAACACATTGACTTTCACGGAGGTTGTCTGGTGAATTCTAGTACAGAAGGAGTAGCAACATTGACTTACATTGTGCTCACAGCTGATAAACTGCAGTTGCTAACAGTTTGTTAATTAAATCTTATTTAAGCTTTGTCCTTCCTGCTTAGAAATAGGAACTCTTAACATTTGAGGCTGCAATTTGCATGCATCAGTCAACACAAATGCTGAACAAAGTGCTTGTTTAGGTAATAAGATAAGGAGGCACCCTCTCCACTTCTGAGCTCTAACCGCCTCAAAGGCAACATTTCCCATGATTCCCTGCTGCTGCTTGTTCAGGCAGCTCTGTGGTTTGCGCTGCATATTAATTTCTGTCTGACACGGGAATTCAATTTGTACTGTACATTTCATTTCTTCACAGATTTAGATTTATTTCATGTTCTCTGCTTTTAATTAACTCTCTGGCACAGCTGCTGGACAGGATAGAAAAACTCATTGCTCTGCCTGTGTTATGAGTACACTACCAATCATTTGCCACTTAGATGGTGGTGCAGGAGCTATCAGTTTCTATGGCAACCAGAGCCGTGGTGATTGATTCTTTGCCAGTATGGCATCACCACAGGGAGTGCAGCTTGTGATTTTTGTATGCTCACAACATCCATCTAATTAAAACTGGATTATGGAATCATCCCAGTGCATGTTCAACAACTACACTGCAATCCATTCCTGTGACTGTCAAGACAATTAAATACAATGGTCAGAGTGCTTATGAAGAAATAGTAGTATAAGTCTTTGGGAAGAAAGTGCTCAAACACCTGGTTTGGGTTATATTCTCTTAAATTGTAACCCTCAACATGCACAGTCATTTCATACATGAAAATCATAGGAAAACAGGCCAAATCATTGCCCCTCAATTGATACAATGCTGGCTGAGTCTAGAATGTTATACTAAGCTTTTATGGGACTTTCATTATTAATTTAATTTTCTATGAATTACTTATTCATCCATAGCTGTTACTCATGTGATTGATTTCTCTTTCAGTGGCATTGCTCTTCTCTCTCCTGGAGCATTCTTCAAGTCTTTACCAGCTGTGTGGGAATTAGGAAAGTTTTACCTATCAGGTGAGATGAACGATGTAATGCTCACAGTAACGTGTGAGCGCTTCCAATGAATTGAATGGCTGTGGGAGTCATGAAGAGATAAATGGGAAAGCAAGCCCTTAAGCTACTTGTGAGAAGTATATTCAAAGTGGAAAGGAAGAGCAGAGAGTGGCAGATCATTTACCAATGTTGGTTTATACAACACAGGTTTTGCTGGACAGGGCTGACAAGAATTCTGTTAACATGAAAAATAACAGCTGCACTGCATAATAGCTCCATGTCCATCTGTGCTTCATTTTGCAATGTGTTTTTATGTTATAGAAGATGCGATTAAGATGTATATACGTATGTGTTCAGTAGATAATATATTTGCTGTCAAAATATTATTCATTTTATAGCACATTTCTTTTTCCTTCACATTTTATATGAAGAATTTACACATTCAAATGTTACTGTTAGAGGCACTTCTGGTTAAATTTTAATTATTAGTACTATGCTTTCCTAAAGTTCCATTACATTTCAAAGTTCTCATAAAATGACAGTAAAATTACTCCCAAAGCAGAAAATTTGTAAAATGACAAAAAATATATAAAACATTTTGACAGGGAAGAGAAAAGGGATTCTAATATCAGGTATGATACGATGATAAAATTGAAGGGGGGGAAGTGAAGTGAAGGTAACTTGCAAAAAACCTGTTACAGTATCACCAGGAATAAACAAATATTAGAGGAGATATGGTCTAATGCTCTTTCCCTTGGCCATACATATTTTTGTCATTTGTATGTATTCATTCTAGATATTAGGAACATAGCCCCTACAGATAGACTCATTGCCATTTGTTTGTAATTGATTAGGAAATGATGATGATAAGCACCAATTCCTTTGTTAATACTAATATTTTCTTTGAGCCTTCCAAAGTTTCAGTTAACATACTTTTAAAGTTTCGGTTAAAAAGTCAAAGAGGAGCTGGGTAGTGGTGGCTCACGTCTTTAATCCCAGCACTTGGGAGGCAGAGACAGGCAGATTTCCGAGGCCAGGCCAGTTCGAGGCCAGCCTGGTCTACAAAGTGAGTTCCAGGACAGCCAGGGCTATACAGAGAAACCCTGTCTCAAAAAACCAAACAAAAAAAACCAAAAAATAAAACAAAACAAAAAAAAACTCAAAGAGGTAATCTTGAAGTATTCCTGTTGACTAAGAAGATTTTATATGATAAAATACAGGATATGGTTAGGTAATTTCAAAGGGTTTCTCATTTGGAATGACATTACTTATAAACTAACTTGATCTATTACCTTTTTTATTTTCTAATTTAATAGTAAAATACCTTCCTCACCACTCTCAAAATGTCATCTTAAAAGATAACATAGAATGTTCTGCACGAGAAATATAGGAAGTATATTTCAGAATTAATTTGCATATTAATGTTGGGTATTTTAATGGGATATTTAATTAATAAAAGAATAATCACAAATGTTATCACACTAAAATATTAGGTATATCATCTCTTTTTCTCTATATAAGCATCCAACATTCTGAAAAGGAATTGTCATTTAGGGTAATATAATCAACATATTGACAGTCATTTTCTTAAGTAGTCACAGAGTCAACTAAAGTATGGCTGGACATGTTCATGATACTTAAAATTGTAGAAAAATAAAAAGAGTTCCATGAACCTAGAATAGTCCTAAAAGATAAAATATGTCCTATTTTCTGAAAGCCATCACAAGTATTATTTAAGTTCTTCTTGTTTTATAGACTTCTATGGACCATGACATCTGTGGTGGTATCACATAATTTGTCGAAAAGAAGAATATGTACTATATCAAAACACTTCTTTGTTAAGAATTTATTTTTTAAGATTCTTAGAGCAAAAATGAAAGAAGTAAAATTCTGAGTTTTGGTTTGATTAAGCTACATTCCAGATGGTTGGAGACATATTTGACTACGCAGGAGTCATGTTATTCAGACAACATTTTTTTATGTGTATGATTTAACTTTATAGGTTCCAGGGAATCATTATCTTACTACCTACATCCAGGGACCAGCGGTCCAATCAAAGATCTACAACATAATATATGTAGATTTTATTCAAAATTAGATAACAAAGTAAAAATAAGGTATACTCTCCCTACTTATTTCCAAATATAACAACTTACTGAAAGAAATGGACACTCCTTAAAATCATCAAAAGTAATTTTACTATATATTTGTTTAATTGAATAAGGATGTCTTTTTTTTTTGATACTTTATTTACATGTTTCCCCCCTTTCTAGGTCTCTCTTGGGAAACCCCCTATCCCCTCCCCCTCCTCCACCTCTATGAGGGTATTCCACCTCCCACCCACCTGCCCACCCATTCCCATATTCCCACCTTGACATTCCCCTTTACTGGGACCTCTAACACGCTCAGGCCCAAGGCCCTCTCCTCCCCCTGATGGTCAACAAGGCCCTCCTCTGCCACATATGTGGTCCGAGCCATGGGTTCTTCAATGTGTTCTTTGGTTGGTGGTCCAAACTCCAGGAGCACTTGGGGGGGGGGG
>CM052702.1:85146578-85158423 GCA_028551405.1 Uromys caudimaculatus
TGTACCAGCTTGCAATCCCACCAACAATGGAGGAGTGTTCCTCTTTCTCCACATCCTCGCCAGCATCTGCTGTCATCTGAGTTTTTGATCTTAGCCATTCTGACTGGTGTGAGGTGGAATCTCAGACTTGTTTTGATTTGCATTTCCCTGATGACTAGGGATGTTGAGCATTTCTTTAGGTGCTTCTCAGCCCTGTGAATTTCCTCAGTTGAGAATTCTCTGTTTAGCTCTGTTCCCCATTTTTGATGGGGTTATTTGGTTTTCTGGAGTCTAACTCCTTGAGTTCTTTGTACATATTGGATATTAGACCTCTATTGGACATAGGATAGGTTAAGATCCTTTCCCAATCTGTTGGTTGCCATTTTGTCCTATTGACAGTGTTCTTTGCCTTACAGAAGCTTTGCAATTTCATGAGGTCCCATTTGTCGTTTCTTGATCTTAGAGTATAAGCCATTGGTGTTCTGTTCAGGAACTTTTCCCCTGTACCCAGGTGTTGGAGATTTTTCCGAACTTTCTCTTCTATTAGATTCAGTGTATCTGGGTTTATGTAGAGGTCCTTGACCCACTTGGACTTGAGCTTTGTACAGGGAGATAGGAATGGATCAATTCTCATTCTTTATCTTGTTGATTTACTCAAAGAACCAACTCCTGGTTTTGTTGATTCTTTGTATAGTTCTTTTTGTTTCTACTTGGTTGATTTCAGCCCTGAGTTTGATTATTTCCTGCCTTCTACTCCTCTTGGGTGCATTAGCTTCTTTTTGTTCTAGAGCTTTCAGGTTTTCTGTTAAGCTGCTAGTGTATGCTTCTCCAGTTTCTTTTTGGAGGCACACAAAGCTATGAGTTTTCATCTTAACACTGCTTTCATTGTGTCCCATAAGTTTGGGTATGTTGTGCTTTCATTAAATTTCTAGGAATTAAATTTCATTAAATTCTATGAAGTCTTTAATTTCTTTCTTCATTTCTTCCTTGACCAAGTTGTCATTGAGTAGAGCATTGTTCAGTGTCCATGCATATGTGGGCTTTCTGTTGTTATTGTTCCCATTGAAGACCAGCCTTAGTCCCTACTGATGTGATAGGAGGCATGGGATTATTTCAATCTTCTTGTATCTGTTGAAGTTTGTTTTGTGACCGATTATATGGTCAGTTTTGGAGAAGGTACCATGAGGTGCTGAGAAGAAGGTATATTCTTTTGATTTAGGATGAAATGTTCTATAGATATCTGTTAAATTCATTTGATTCATAACCTCTGTTAGTTTCACTGTGTCTCTGTTTAGTTTGTGATTCCAAGATCTGTCCATTGATGATAATGGGGTGTTGAAGTCTCCTCCTATTATTGTGTGAAGTGCAATATGTGCTTTGAGCTTTAGTAAAGTTTCTTTTATGAATGTGGGTGCCCTTGCATTTGGAGCATAGATGTTCAGAATTGAGAGTTCTTCTTGGTAGATTTTTCCTTTGATGAGTATGAAGTGTCCTTCCTTATCTTTTTTGGTGAATTTTGGGTGAAAGTCGATTTTATCCAATATTAGAATGGCTACTCCAGCCTGTTTCTTGGGACCATTTGCCTGGAAACTTGTTTTCCAGCCCTTTACTCTGAGGTAGTGTTTGTCCTTATCCCGGAGGTGTGTTTCCTGAATGCAGCAAAATGTGGGTCCTCTTTATGGATCCAGTCTGTCAGTCTATGTCTTTTTATTGGGGAATTGAGTCCATTGATATTAAGAGCTATTAAGGAATAGTGATTATTGGTTCCTGTTGTTTGCGATATTACTTTTAGGTTTGTGTGGCTATCTTCTATTCAGTTTGTTGAAACATTACTTTCTTGTGTTTTCTAGGGTATGATTTCCCTCCTTCACTTAATGTTTACCATTTATTATCCTTTGTAGGGCTGGGTTTGTGGAAGCATATTGTGTAAATTTGGTTTTGTCATAGAATATTTTGGTTTCAACATCTATGTTAATTGAGAGTTTTGCTGGGTATAATAGCCTGGGCTGGCAGTTTTGTTCTCTTAGGGTCTGTTTGAGTTCTGCCCAGGATCTTCTTGCTTTCATAGTCTCTGGTGAGTCGTCTGGTGTAATTCTGATAGGTCTGCCTTTATATGTTACTTGACCTTTTTCCCTTACTCTTTTAATATTCTTTCCTTGTTTTGTGTATTTGGTGTTTTTACTATAATGTGATGGGAGGAATTTCTTTTCTGGTCCAATCTATTTGGAGTTCTGTAAGCTTCTTGTATATTTATGTCCATCTGTTTCTTTAAGTTAGGGAAGTTTTCTTCTATGATTTTGTTAAAGATATTTACTGGTCCTTTAAGTTGGGAATCTTCAATATCTTTGATACCTATTATCCTTAGGTTCTGTCTTCTCATTGTGTCCTGGATTTCTTGGATGTTTTGGGTTAGGTGTTTTTTGCATTTTGTATGTTCTTTTACTGTTGTGTCAATGTTGTCTATGGTATCTCCTGCTCCTGAAATTCTTTTCTATCTCTTGTATTCTGTTGGTTATGTTGCATCTATGACTCCTGATCTCTTTCCTACTTTTTCTAACTCCAGGGTTGTCTCTTTTTGTGATTTCTTTACTGTTTCTATTTCTATTTTTAGCTCCTGGATAGTTTTGTTCATTTCCTTTGTCTGTTTGATTGTGTTTTCCTGTAATTCTTTAATGCATTTCTGTGTTTCCTCTTTAAGGGCTTCTAGTTGTTTATCTCTGTTCTCTTGTGTTTCTCTCAGGGTGTTAATTTCTTTCTTAAATTCTTCTATCATCATCACGAGAACTGATTTTAAATCTGAGTCTTGCTTTTCTGGTGTGTTGGGGTATCCAGGGCTTGCTGTGGTGGGAGAGCTGGGTTCTGATGTTGCCTAGTGGCCTTGGTTTCTGTTCCTTATGTTCTTGCCCTTGCCTTTTGCCATCTTGTTAACTCTGATGTTAGCTGATCTTATTCTGTCTGGCTGTGTGTTGTTCCTCCTGCAGGCCTCTGTATCAATACTCTTTGAAGACTAGCTCTCTCTGAGATGTGTTTGGGTTTGGAGAGCTGTGGCACAGGGTCAGCTCTGTTGTGCAGACAGAACCCAGAAGAATCTTGTCCCCAGCTGTCCCTTGGTTCCTGTGTCCTGGTGGCTCTGGAAGGATCCTTCTTGATCCAGTGAGTTTGAATAGAAGTGGTGTTTTTCCCTATGCTGGACGGTGTGTCAGCACTCCTGGGATACCAGCTCTCTCTTGGAGCCCTGTGGCCCAGGCTGAGGTCCCCAGTCCCGGTGAGCAGTGGTGCTTGTCTTATCCCCACTCACGGCTTTTCCATGCTCCTGGGAGGGTAACTTTCTTCCAGAGCTACTTGGTTATGGAACCCTGGTGGCCCAGGCACAGTTCTCCCTCCAGAGATGGAAACCAGAAGGTTCCTATGCCCGAGTACCTCAGTCTCTGTGTCCCGCTGTTCCGGGCGGGTCCTGGTGAGCGGTGGTGCTTATCTTTTCCCCACTCATGGCTTTTCCACGCTCCTGGGAGAGTAACTTTCTCCCAGTGCTGCTTGGCTATGGAAACCTGGTGGCTCCGGGCAGAGGTCTCCTGCCACAGATGGAAACCGGAAGGTTTCTATGCCTGACTACCTCAGTCCCAAATCAGGATGTCTTAATGAGGGTTTCTATTACTAAGATGAAACACCATGACCAAACATCAAGTTGGGGGAGAAAGGTCTTATTTGGCTTACACTTCCACATTGCTATTCATCACTGAAGGAAATCAGGACGATGACTCAAACAGGGCAGAAGCCTCAAACAGGAGCAGGAGCTGATGCAGAACCTACGGAAGGGTGGTGCTTACTGGCTTGCTCCCCGTGGCTTCTTCAGATGCTTTCTTATACAATCCAGGACCACCAGCCCAGGATGTCACTACCCATAATTGGCTGGCCCATCCCATCAATCATTGGTAAAGAAAATGCCTTACACCTGAATAAAATGAAGGCATTTTCTAAATTGAGTTTTCCTTCTTTCAGATAACTTTAGTTTGTGTCAAGTTGACATACAACTAGCCAGCATACAGAACAAATGGAATACTTCTGAAGTGGTAATTTTCATGTAGTGTCTTGTCACCTTTTTTGCATTTCCATGTAAGTTACCTGAATTCATGATGGGACTGTGTCGATACAAGTATAGGGACAAAGTCACATCATAGACAATAGCAAAGAATAAGGTAAACTATGCATAGATTAAAATTATAATTATATGAATTTAATACAGAATGGTAAATATTTGGATTGATGGATGGATAGGCAGAAGATAGATTTAAAAATAAAACAGAGACAAAGATAGATAAAGGGACATGGTTCTATGCTATTGATTCATGGCAATACCAGTCAAAATTCCAAGCCCATTCTTAGACATAGAGAAAATAATCTCAAATTTTATGGTAGCACAAAAACACTAAATACATCCTCAGCAAAGTTAAAGAAAAAGAGTACTATAGGGATATCAACATATTTGATTTCAAATTATACCACAGAGCCAGTTATAAAAGCAGCGTGATACTGGCACACACAGAGAGATGTAAGTCTACACAATTATAGCCACCTCATTTTTGACAATGACACCAAAAATATACATTGCAAAGAGATAGTATCTTCAACAAATGATATTAGAAAACTAGGTTTACAAAGTACAAAAAAATTAAAATAAATAAATAAATAAATAAATAAATACATAAATAAATAAATGCCTGGACCCTTATCTCAAGTACTGTACAAAACTCAAGACTTGATACCCTTTAACTGCTAGCAGAAAACATATAGAACACACTATAACTTATGTGCATGCCTACAGAATTCCTGGATAAGTCTCTGAATTTGCAATAAGACCAATAATTGAATAATAAAATATCATGGAATTAAAAAGCTTCTACTCTCCTACTACAACAACAAAACTATCAATCAAGTAAATAGGCATATATGTCTAACAGAGGATTGGTATTGAGAATATACAAACAACTAAAAGTATCTAAATATGAAAAAAATCAAACAATGCAATTAAAGAAAAAAATGTGTTTAGAAGTGTTGTTTAACTTCAAAACATTGCATTGTTGTATAGCTTTCTTTCTGATAGTAACTTCCTGTTTATTCTATGATAATCTGATAGCATATTTTGTGTGATTTCTATTATTTTATATTTGGTAGTTTGTGTTAATGACACTGGTTGTGCTCTACTTGGTAAATGTTCCACATGAGTTTGATAAATGTACAATATGTTGTTTTTAAACAAGGTAGTCTTTTGTCAATTAGATGCAGTTGACTGATGGTTCTAGCCAATTCAAGTGTTTCCTTGCTAAGTTTATGTTTGCTTTGTCAATTATGAATTAAAGTGTGTTAAAGCTACCAGCCACAAATACATGAACTTCTCTTTTTCTCCTTGCATTGTACCAGTTTTGCCTCTTGTATTTTGATAGTTGGTGTTAATTGTAATTTGAGGAATAGTGAGCTCTCTTAAACTGAGTTATTGTTAAAGTCATTGTATGATGATCCCTTTTATTGCTGATAATTTTTCTTAGAAAACTATACTTGCTGAAGTTAACCGATATTATCCCGGTTTCTTTTGACAGGTGTTAATTTACACTGTTTTACCTGTTATGGTCCACGAATTGTGGAAGAATGATATCCCAGACTTCATTAGTATGTAAAAGCAAAGAGCATTTATTCAGCTGATTTTTTTGCATTCAGGCATCTCCCAGTGACCAGCTTTTATTGTCAGTTAGGGAAATTCCAGGGACGGGTATGTGCCCGTTTACTTTGATTGGTTAGCTCTATCTCTAGGAATCTGACTGATTCTACAATTGGTTAGGCTCTGGAGACTTCCCAGGGGGTTGCTTTCTTTTTTTTTGCAACAGCATTGTAAATTCTTTATTGATTTACAGTATATTCCTGATAAAAGATCTTCAGTAGTTTTTCCTCAGACATTAAGTACATGAGGCTCTGGCTCCCCCGTGGCATATTGGTGTCTTCTATAAAGCTTTGAAAATTTCAGTAGATTGCAGGCCTGTTCCATACCACTTAAAGCCTTAGCAGTATTTCTAAATCTCCCTGAAGTCTATTCTAGCTACCTATTCTTATTTCAGGCCAGATGTCAAGCTGTCTTCAATTGGACTGCCCAAGGTTTTGGTAGTGACCACAGGTTCCTGAATCCAGCTTCTCATTTCTGGGAAACAGAAACTTAGGCCTAGTCTCCCAAACTGCAAGTTTGCAGCCTGTCACGGAGCCAGCCTGGCTCTTTCTAACTAAGTCCTCTCATACACTTTTCTATCAATATCTGTACACTGTAGACAATTTTCATATTTTATAGGCAACCTAGTTTGGTCATATTAACACATACCATATTTGCATGTTGTTTTTTTACCTGTTTTATCATATTCTCTCTCTCTCTCTCTCTCTCTCTCTCTCTCTCTCTCTCTCATTTTTTTCTTTTCTGCATCATCAGGTTTGATTTAGACATTTTATGTAATCCAATTTATCCTCTATTTGTATGTCTTATTTTATTTTTCAGGTAGATTTACCAGCTCGCGAATATGTGCAACTGGTCCAAATTACATACTAGATATTAACTAATTAATTAACACCAAAATACATAAGTTGACAAGTTATTTTGGAGGGCAATTTTAAGATCAAAGTAAAAGATGACTAGATGACTAACACACGTACACATAAATGATGATGCTCCTTAGTTAAGTGGATGATTAAATCAAATGAGGAACATATGCTCTCTTCTACAAATCCCGAAGTCAGTTCTGTTGTCCTGGATGCTCTCATACTTTCATAGCAATGGGGAGTGAGATGGGAATCATAGCAATTAAAGCTTCCTCGTCATCATGTAAATCTACAGTAGCAGCCAAAGTTTCTTTCCTCAGACAAGAGCCTCCATCTTAAACTATGCCTTTTATTTTTCAATTTTAAAGCTAAGGTGTGGAAATTCAGTGGAATTTGTTGGCCTTTTCCTACAGTGATTCTCTGTCTCAAGATAGATGTAGATGTCTGGTCTCCCTGTGGAAGATTATAGTAGTCCAGCCTTGTGTGGTTTTGCCTCTTTGTGTGGCATGGTGAGATTCTCATGATACAGGCGCTGTTCACGCTGTTCAGAACACTGATAAAACTGTTTCATTGGGACAGTTTTGTAAGAATATTTTGGAGATATTTCACGTTCTACTGAAAGTACAAAGGAATTCTTCAGTGATCTCCACTGGAAAAAGCCAATTGGATCTTTGGGGGAAAAAACAAACAAACAAACAAACAAACAAAAAAAAAAAACAGGAAATTTTAGTGTCTCCTTGCTATGGATTCCCTGAGATGTTTGAATCCTCAGACATTCACCATGGCTCTCCAGAAAAGATATCAATCATTGGGTTTATTTTCTTAAGCTGATACTGACTCTATCAATAGCTCCTGATCCTAAAGCTTCCTACAGTGTGTTTTGATTCCCTGTACCTGTCTGTCTGCCCCAATGTAATGTTTGAGCATTTTCTCTGAGCTCTTAGATTTTCATAGGATCTAACAAACACTCTTGAGTTTCAGTTTGTGCTGCTCCTCAGTGCTTCTAAATATGTAACTAAGACTTTCCAAGTTCCATATACCCTTCCTGGATGAATGTAGTGCTGTTCTTTATGAATTTTTTGTTTTGAGATCAGAGAAGATGCGCATGCTATTGTAATTTAAATTTCAAGAATGGTCTGTGGACTCTTCCCCTGATTTCCTTCAATGATATCATCTTGTAAAACAGTGTCACTACCATACCACCCATTCATCTATTTGCCCTGATTTGTATTTGTGTGTAGGAGAAATTAGTTCAGTGCATCCATTACATGTGCAATTTAGCATACTGACCTTCTTAGCCAAGGCAACAGTACTTCTGACTTCATCAGTAATTATAATCTTGCTCTTCTATAGCTACACTCACTCACTGAACCTTAGAACACATAGTCTCTATTTCTATAGCCTGTACATTTTATTTTATTTTACTTATGGTTTTAAGATTTACTTAGTCTTATTTAATGAGTATTTCTATTTTGCTTGCACATATGCCTGTATACCTTGTGCCTGCTCAGTACCAACAGAGACTAGTAGGTGTTGTTGGATCCCCGAGTTTAGTACTGGAATTAGGGATGGTTGTGAATTGCCATGTGGAAACTGGGAATCAAATGATGGTAATCTGGAAAAGCAGTCAGTACTCTTAACCACCATGCCCTATTTCTAGAACATTTATAACACAGTGAATTTGTGTATTCTACCCAAGTTAAACAATTCAGAATAATGTAAAACAACAAAATTCTCCATTTATGCTATTATTTTATAAGTAGAAAAGAGTTTTCTTTATATACATATTTCTTTATTATTCATGAAAGACAGATACTTCCTTTAAATGAATGGTGGTCTTACTGGCAGATGTCCTAGGGTATGGTTCCTGAGAGGAAAACCTGCTGATCCACTTATTATTATGGAGCTCCCCCTCCTGTTGCTGAATATAGAAGTGTAATGTAAGAAGCCAGTAGATAATGTGAGGAAAATGGCCTCTCCCTGTGTGGTTAATGGCAGACTCCCTCTATTACAAGGTTCCCACAAACTGGAGGGCACTTTCTTTCCTCAAAGTGAATCAAGATGAAAGCAATTTTGGAATGAATGGTCCTCCATGAAGGATTCAGAAAATAAGATGTTGTACTAGGTTATATGACACTGATGTTTGCTTTTCTAGAATTTCAACTATTACTATGTAAAATTATATTACCTTTAAATTTCACATAATAATGTGATTCTTTGTATTGTTTTAATATGTTATATACTGTATATTATATATTGCATTTGCTTATAGAGTACTAAAATTTATTTTAAAAGGTTAATTTAATGGGAGATGATAAGCATCTGAAGTATTTTATCATGAAAATCCTTAGTGATCTCAGGCATGAAAATATACCTGAGTTGATCATCATAATCCATCTCATTTAAATTACACAGAGCTTCAATTAATATATGAGTGTAAAAACAGGAAAAGTTGAATCATTCAAAATATATGTGGATCAGACTAACAAAACTAAAATAAAAACATTTTATTTAGGACACACTTTCTTATTTCTGCATCTGTACTTTGCAGTTACATGTTCAAAGAATAGACAGATGTTACAGAGGGAGTCTGTGCTTAAATGCACTGAGTAACTATACACTCAGTAACTAATCATTTCCTCTGAGAACAAAGTCTGCTAAATGCAACACAACACATTCCCTCACACGCATTGACTGAATGCCAAAAAGCCCTAAAGACATTGCAATCTGAATACTCAGAGAGTGAAAAATAGGCCTTTGAGCATTATAATGTCAATATGTGGGAGGGATTTAAGTTTATATGATTGTATTGATTCCAAAAATATTTTATCTCTGATAGTTATTCACTTCTATATTATCTTCCTATAGAATATATATGGGAGAGGGAATTTACATACACACACACACACACACACACACACACACACACACGAGCATTTGCTCACAAAAATAGATCAAGTCTAATAAAAATCAGTGTTTATGATTAGCTTCTGAAGCAGAAGACAATTTTCATCAAATAAAAAATTACTTTAAATATAGGAAAATGTAAACCACGACAGCAGTTAGGTGTCTTCTTTGTATGATACTTCTTGTCTTAATTCTTTGAATTGTTCTTGTAGGGTCTCAGGTGATATCACTTATGCCAATTGATACAGATATTTCAGGGGAAAAGAGAAGTCTGTATAAAGGTAAACATGGGATGAATCTCATATCTCCTACCCTTATGTGGGTAATAGAAATAATTACTTTCAGACATATCGCTGAACTGGGCACAGTTGGCACATGGGATTCAGCCAGGTGTTGTATGTGACAGGAGATGTGCTGCCTGATTAGAAGGACCGGAGTCCAAGTACAGCAAGATTCCCTCCTAAATGAGATGAGGGAAGGGAATGTGGAGATGCCATTTAAATTTGCATCTGTGGCCAACAGGTGCCAGTGTTTCAAGATGATTTTGCTAATCACATGGAACTATTCAGTGCATGTGCTAATAAAAAGACAGAAAAATGATGGGTTTTTTTCCTTAAACAAAACAAATGCTGTCCAACTCGGTTCTATTGCAGTCAATTCAGTTGAAAAATGCATTTTCTTGGTTACATTTCTCTTATGACTGTATAAACACATTTTGTTTCATTTGCTTCTACTTGAAGTTAAATCTTTCCTGCAAGCATACTATCTCATTGTGATTTTTTCCACTGTGGATCCAGACTTTCCTGGAAGTTTTATGATTCCTAAAGTACCCTTGAGCTCAAGAGTTCCTAGCATGTTTATTTATATAATCATTTCATTTTTAGTTATTTACCGATTGTTTTAAAGATTTATTTATTTTTATTTCAGGTGTATGAATGTTTATCTGCACCTTTGTGTGTGTACTACATGTGTGTCTCTGGTGCCTATATGGACACAAGGAAAAGGTGTTGGATCTCCTGCTCTGGAGCTATAGACAATTATGAGCTGCCATGTGGGTGTTAGGATCTGAACTCAGGTCCTCCTCAAAAGCAAACTGTGATCTTAAGTGATGAATGAGCTAACTCTTGAGCTTCATGATCATTGACTCCTGACACATATTAAGAATTTGTGAATATCAATAATAAGTAGTATTCATTGAAATAAATAATAGACCACACCCATATCAAGCATTCCAGATTCATTATTTAATCATTTAAATACAGGGGACTTTTGAAATTGACACTATTGCTGTTGTAATCACTGCGTAGAAAAGGACCACCTGTTAAAGAGATTTTTAAAAATTAATTAATTTATTTTTTGATACTTTATTTACATTTCCAATGCTTCCCCTTTTTTAGGTCTCCTCTTTGGAAAAGCCCTATCCCCTCCCCCTCCCCGCCTCTATGAGGGAATTCCACCTCCCACCCACCCGCCCACCCATTCCCTTATTCCCACCTTGACATTCCCCTTTTTTTAATATATATTTTTTTCTTATTTTTTTATTTTTTTTTGATACTTTATTTACACTGCCAGTGTTTACCCCCTTCTAGGTCTCCTCTTTGGGCCAACAAGGCCCTGCTCTGTCACATATGTGGTCTGAACCATGGGTCCCTCCATGTGTATTCTTTGGTTGGTGGTCCAGTCTCCAGGAAGACCGGGGGGGGGGGTCAGGCAGAGACAGAGAAACACTCCTCCATTGTTGGTGAGATTGTAAGCTGGTACAACCACTCTGGAAATCAGTTTGGCGGACCCTCAGAAAAATGGACATAATACTACCTTAGGACCCTGCTACACCACTCCTGGGCATATACCCAGAAGATGCTCCAACATGTAATAAAGACACATGCTCCACTATGTTCATAGCAGCCATATTTATAATAGCCAGAAGCTGGAAACAATCCAGATGTCCCTCATCAGAGGAATGGATACAGAAAATTTACACAATGGAGTACTACTCAACTATTAAAAACAATGATTTAATGAAATTTGCAGGCAAATGGATGGAACTTGAAAATATCATCCTGAGTGAGGTAACTCAGTCACAAAAGAACTAACATGGTATGTACTCACTGATAAGTGGATATTAGACGAAACATTTGGAATACCCAAGTTTCACTTTACAGTAACAGCTGGACTGGGAGTGAGGTTTCAGATGGAGGAGTTGGAGAAGGGACTGAAAGAGCTGAGGGAGTTTGCAGCCCTATGGAGGGAGCAACAGTGACATTCCCCTTTACTGGGGTCTGTAATACCCTCAGGCCCAAGTGTCTCTCCTCTCCCTGATGGCCATTGAGGCCATCCTCTGACACATATGTGGTCCGAACCATGGGTCCCTCGATGTGTATTCTTT
>CM052702.1:85158923-85181019 GCA_028551405.1 Uromys caudimaculatus
AAAAAAAAAAAAGAATGCTTCAGTTGTTTGTTTTAATTGAATCTAGATGCAGCCAAGCTGACACCAATATTAACCGCTACACCAACTTCTTTTGGAATTGGCCATGAACAATAACATTTTAGTAGTCTTGGGTTTGTTCTGATTGAGGAAAATAACTTCTTAGAATTAATGTGCATATCTTATATCCCTATCAGGGGCGGGCAGTTGGGAAATTGATAATTTCTCATTTCGTTTATTTGTTCATACCAAAAGCTAAATGCTAGTTTAACAACCTTAATGTCTTCATAACAGGTGTTAGCATATGAGTAGTGAATAATCTTGACTCACTGATACAAAATGCAACTTGTGAAATTGAAATCTACTAGTGAAGCTCAAGAACTGCTTGTCAGATTGATGATTACTAATGATCTATACACACTCAGCCTATTTTTTAAACAAAGTATGTGTCTGTGGTGGGAAATAAGAGTGGAGAATATTTTAATTATTCCTTGGCTTTCCTTACAAGTAGGTTAAGCTGGTCTTCTGAACTCAAGTAGACCAAATGTTGAATAGATGACATAATAGGTGACTAAAAGGGATCGGAGTTATCTACAAATCAACAAAAGAAAGTGCTTAACAAGTCAATGCTATAGTTAGTTTCATGTGCTTTTATTGAATTCATTCTCTAGCTTTTTTGGTTTGTGTACAGTTTTTTTATGATATTTTGCATCTGTTTTGCAAACCATAGCTAGAGTCATATTCACGGAATTCTGAATCATAATTAAGTTTCGAGTTATTCCCTTTTTGAACATCAATGCTCAATCCCCTACAGAAAGAGTGAATTTACAACACTGCAAGATCATTACCTTAAGAGGATTTCATAAAGAAGCAATATTTTCTGATGAGAACTTAGTCAGTCCTTTGATTAATATAACAATTAGCAACAATATGTTGAGTCACTCCTGTGGACTCATGGTCTCATTACAGAAGATTTTCTGTTTTGCTATTAGTATCCTATTTGCTTTTTATTCTGTGACATAATTAGTTTTGTAATAAAAAGAAAATTTGATTCATGAATTTCAAAGAAAAAAGAAAGGAGAGAAAGAGAGGAGAGAGAGGGGGGTATGGGGGAGAAAGAGGAGAGATGGAAGATGCTTGCCGTTAATTTTGATATCTTGATCTGGGTGTGAGCTGAACCTATCCTGACATAGCACTCAGCTTCTTTGCTTGGGTTTCTGTGGAAAGTTTTTGCCCATACAGCCTTCTGAAGAATATTTGGTGGAATCTTACTTGGAGATCTCCCACCATTGCAGAAATCTAGTGGGCAGGTACATAAATTAATTGGAAAAAGCAATTATTAGGAGTTTACTGTTTGGTTGCTCTGCATCAAAATCAAAGTCTATTACTCAATGGCTACTGTTTATATAGTAGAAACAAGTCTCAAACTATTTAATTGTTCTGAATATATATGTTTATTTAGTATCAATAAAAATCCTAAATTTTTACATGGTTTTTTTGTTTTGTGAAAATCTGTCCAAGTTAGATCTATATGTTTTATTAAGTAACATTTTACTACAAATGCACTTTCTTCTTTTATTTTTATAGTTATTATTCAAGTAATTCATAAGTGATTTAGCTTGAGTAAAATAAGTATATTCTGGATTAACTAATTTCAGAATAATAAAGACAGTCATGTTATACTTCCTTCTCAGCATAAAAAATAAGTGGGAAATGCTTTAATTTATAGACTCCAAATTAAATTGTTTGTCTGACCTTAAAGTCACAAAAAGTATTTAGTTGAAGAAAATATAGGAAAGCCTATGATTGAGCCAGACTACATGGCAACTGATGAAAACCCAGCCAGTACCTTAATGCTATATGCAGTAGATTGTGGGCTCCTGATATTCAAATTATATGTAAGAGTTATTGAGTAATCTTAATTCAAGAATTAACAGGTCTCAAAACCAAATGGAAATATATTAAAATTTGTAGAGAAATCAGTAAATGCAAATGCAAATGCAAGTGAGCAGTGAAATAAGATAGATTTTAGTGGTATTATAAGAGATGATTTACTCAAATCCAAACAAAGAATTAAATAACCACTGTAAACAAATATTTCGAGAGATTTAAATTTATTGTAAAGATTTATTTGTGAATTAATTAGAATTAAGTGATTTTAAAATAAGAAGTTGCTCTTATGAAATAACATGAATTGTGATCACTGATGCCATAAAGGCTGCGAGATGGTCTGTTGTTTCCCCAGAGATATAAATAGAAAATGAAAATTATCCAGTGTCCTTCTGTAAGAAAATATACAATAATATATTTAACTTCATAATAAAGAGAAATTGTATAGAAATAAAGACAATAGAGCAACTCCAATCTGCCAAAATAAAAAATCATCTTGCATTTTAAAAAACCAATATGCTTAACATGATGAAATTAATTTGTAAACCAATCACAGGATTTTTATCCAAATCTATGTTCAAAGGATTTATTTGCCCATGCAGATCACTGTGGATGATATTTTGCAGAAGTATGTGATTTTCCACAACCCCCCTTTTTCTTCTATGCTTAGGAACCATGACAAGTATACATTATTTCTTCAACATTAAAAAAATAGAAAATATAATTTGAAAACTGCAGTGTTAAATTCCAATTGAATATAAACAAGGTTTAAAATATAATTGCAAATTTTCAGAACTATGAGGAGCAAGTAATCTAAAAATAATGCTATTCTTTAAAGAGGCATAAATAAATTTATTTATCATTTATACACTGTTAATAATATTATTAAGAAGTCATTTTTTGAAGATTTATCTATAACTTCATCATATGTTTGAGCATGTCAGTTGCCAAGTGAATTAAGTTGGAAGAATATAATTACCAGGGTAAACACCTATTATACTTAAAATAATATATTATAGTTCTAAAAATATAGGCAAATAATGAATAGAAGAGAAAAAAGGGCAACATGTATTGTTATATGTTTTATGGTATACTGCAACACATTGGAAAATGAGAACATTTATAATAAATTATGTTAAATCGTGTGGCTATGTTTAAAAATATCTCAAGCAATTCACAAACACTTGTTTATAATTCATCATGAACATAAATGAAATCCAATATTTGGAAGCACATGAAAAAGGGAAGATCCTAATATTTGTTGATTATGAGAAGATTCTCAAAGAGTAAAGAACCAAAAATATCTGCAAAAACCATTAAGGTTATTGAATAAAAACAAGAATTAAACAAGACACTTGCAACATATCCAGGTGCTGACAGGCACCTTGGCCTAAGCATTTGTTCCCAGATTTGTAGGGGTGGGTTATAACCCAGGAGAAAAATACACAAAAATGTAGGAGGATCTTTTTTTTCTTTGTTTGACTTACCAGAATATTTAAGGTGGAAAATAGAAAATAGTTCATTTCCACCTAGCTACAATGAAATATTTCACAATTGTACTATAAATAAGTCAAAGTTTGTTCTCTCTCTCTCTCTCTCTCTCTCTCTCTCCCTCTCTCAAAACAGATTCTTCTCTCATACACTACATTCTGACCAGTTTACCCTCCTTTCACTCTTCCCAGCTTCCTGCCAAGCAGCTCCTCTCTTCCCAGATCCAGCCCTCACCCCCATCATTTCCTCTTCAGAAAGGAGATGACAGCCAAACAAGACAAAAGGTATATATAACATGACAAGGCAAAAGCCTTCATATTGAGGCTGGATAATCCAATAGTACAAAAAGAGTCAAAAGCGCAGTCAAAAGAGTTAGAGATACCCTTCCACCCGCCCCACTGTTGGGAGTCTCAGAAAATCACCAAACTCACAGCTATAAGATCTGTGCAGAGGAACTTGTTCAGTCATTTGCTGTTCAGTTTGCTGCTTCAGTCTCTATAAGAGCTACCTGACTCCTACAACCATCCCCCACCCCAAGCCCTGAAGGGAGGGACAGGATAAAGACCTCCAATTTAAACTCTCTCTCCTCAAGCTACATGATGCATGAAAAAAACTTGCAGTAAGAATGATTAAGATTTACCCCTTCCAAATATACATATATTTGAATATATATAAATAGACATAAAATACTTCCTGATATAAAAATATAAATATTAAAATTGAATTTAAAAGTATGAAAGAATTTTTATAATGATAATATTTAGATAAATAATACTATATTTTAAAAATATTTAAGTCATTATATATAAATATTGATGAAACACATAAAGACATTCTAAGCAAATTGAATTGATTAAATACATATGCAAACATATGGATTAATAATATTAATATTATATTAATATGGATATAATTGAAATGTATATTAGCATAATATGTTAATAATATAAGTAATAACCATTACATATAACATATAATACTATATTAATATTATTTATATTAATAATGACATAAATATATAAATATTATGTAATTTGTAATAGTGGTATATTTACTAATAATATCATGGTATAATATATAATAATATAATAATATAAATATTTATATAATATTAAACGTAGTTTTAAATTAGAATTGCAAAAAAAGTTTTAAAAATTAGGAAAAGCTTTGACCACATCACAAAGAATGATGTTTAAATGATCACAAATCTCTGAAAAAAAGCCTAACTTCATTAAAATTTAGGGAAAGATGATTATAAACAATATTTTCCTTTTTCCTATCTCCTTGACTGACATAAATATAAAGGATAGTGACATCAAATGTAAACGGAGGTGTAGAGAATTGGAGACATTTAAATCATTAATGAGGATTTTGAGTCAGCAATAATATTCTGTAACAGTTTGGTGATATAGTTACAGAAGTAATTAATTCTTCATAATCGAAACAAATCCACATTTAGGAGTCCCTCCTAATATTCTCATTGTCAGGATCATAATAAGAGAAGATACAAAAGAGAAAGACATAAAATATATGTTTTAATATATATATATGTGTGTTTATACATGCATACATGAATGCACATGTGTTTAGGTTTCCCTAGTAATTTAACTACTCAGTATTAGAAAAATTGTAAACAATGTGTTCATATATCAGGATGGAAGCTGTCAATTAAACTGATAATTTTAAATGTATAAGCAACTTCTGAATATTTTAAAATTTAGTGCTGCAATTTACAGTATTATGCATAGCCTGTCAAGTAGTTATGCACAATTGCATAAAGCCAATATTATATATATTATATTAATTATATAATTGTATATTATATATTATATTATGTATTATATGTTATATATTACACATTAAATATTTCATAGAATGTATTACATATTATATTGTATATCATACATTATATATGATATATAAATATAGATTATATACATTATACAGCATACAGTAGATGCTATCTATTATACAGTATACAATGTACATTATACATTATATATTATTATAACATTCACCCATACATCGTGTATCATGTATTATATCTCATATCACATATCATATATATTTTAAATATAGTTAATGGTAGTAGAAGTAGAGGTGCACACTAAAGCTAGTTCAGCCTACAGATGCCACATGGTTTTTAGGTGTACAGGAGCCTAAAGGGAGTCCTAAAGCTAGCCTTTATCTTCATTCTGTTTCAAATCTTCTTAAAATGCTATCTGAGACATATGCATATATTGGCAAGGATAAAAGACAAAAACATGTAAAATATAATGTAACTTTTAAGATATTTGATTCAGATTTGCATGGAAGACTAAGTTGATTTATTTTTTTGAAATGATTTTAAAGGAAAAAACAAACAGTTAGATGAGTTTATGTCCTTTGTCATATTTTCCTCAAATAAAACCTGTCATGGCCAATTCAGTCTGAAAAAGAATTATACAATTGCCACTTTACAAATAATTTTATAACCACCAAGAGCTCTTGCCCACTTTTGTATTTGTCCACTGTTAGTTTTACTCATTAACAGTTTTGGTAGGCTCATTTCCAGCACTTTATCCTGTTATTTTACATTTTTTGTTCATTTATTTTTCATTTGATCTCTGTTTCAGATAGTTTTGTCTATTTGCTTGCACCAGGTTGCTTAGTCTTTTTTCTCAACATAAATTATCTTTTAGCACCATGCTATTTTAATTTTATGTATACTGAAGTTATTTTTCTGTGATTGGCCCAATAGTTTGTTCACTATTCCCTTTGCTAAATGTATCTATGTATATTATTTTCTCATTCTTTTGTCCTTATTATGAAGTGGTAAGTCATTTGGGAAAGGATTGTTAATGCACACTGATCACATAGTTAGGATACTAAAAACAGTTTTCATAGTTATACCTGCCCAGACTTTTCCAAACTCCTACTGTTTCTTTCTTTTTTTTTTTTTTTTTTTACTTTTTTGAGACAGGGTTTCTCTGTGTAGCCCTGGCTATCCTGGAACTCACTCTGTAGACCAGGCTGGCCTCGAACTCAGAAATCCACCTGCCTCTGCCTCCCAAGTGCTAGGATTAAAGGCGTGCGCCACCACTGCCTGGCCTACTGTTTATTTCTAATCTCCCCAAAATGAATCATCTGATTTTAGATGCATTGTGATGAGTGATTTAGTAAACATAACCATGAAAACCAACTCCATTGCTCTACCTCTGCTGTAACACTCTGAGTCACTGCAATGGTAATGTTTACATACAAATCTCTAATCTTGTTATGAAGATTATATAACTTTGACCCTCAACTCATGTTTCCTAGCTTTCTAAATCCTGGATAACAACTTACTTGTGGACAAATTATGAAATACCTGAAGAGTCAACATATAAATGGAACACATAGAGGGAACTGGATTTGAGAAACACTATCACAGGCAACCTGACAGAAAACATTCGAGACATCTGCCTCCTTTAGTGAAATGTGGGACAGGATCCAGGAGTTGGTCATTACTTTTACATGAATCTTGGCAACACTGAGTGAGGCACAATAAGGATTTTTTTTTTAAATGACCAATACAACCTTTATTACATATTTTGTAACTTTTTCTGAGGAGATATGGATAAATGGCTATTTTCCCTATATAGAGCACCAACAACAGCCAAAGAAATAACATTCCACCAGAGTGCAGTTTGGTGGACAATTGAATTTATCGGGGTTAAATACAAAAGCATGATTAAGGGGTTCGTAAAGAGCATTGATGACTCACCAGCGCCTGTGTCACCCAAGATGGTAAAGATTCATGGAAGCTGCATCTCTGGAACTCCTTGCTCAACTTGTAGGGAGTTCAATCAGACTGTCTCTTCTCTTCAATCAACTGCTTCTGCTTATCTGCTTGTTTCTCTGAGAACAGACCTTGTGAAACTTGGAACTTTCTGAAGGTCCTGAATCTTACAAGGTTTGCTAGCTTTATGAGACACTTATTTTCCATAGCTTAGGCGCCAGATACCTTGGTGGGAAAAATAAGTCAAAACCACACAATATTAAATTATTAGAAACCAAACACTTTGATCTTCTCTGAGTTTATAGACTCCTGTATTTGAGGGTCAATAGTTACAATCTCTTTAAATGGGCTGCTGGAGCTCAATATGCAATGGACTTAAACTGCTTAAGTAAAATATAATTCTGTACTATTGATGATCAAGTAGTTAGCCCTATAAGTTGTAAGAAACTTATAATGAAGTGTTTCTACACAGTCATCAGATTAAATTAATATCTTCTAATTAGGGTTTTCCTTTTAAATGGAGCAGACTAATGCACTGTGTGAGTGATATAATAGAACTAAGAATCACAAATACGTTGTTTCTGTTAATTCAGTTTTGTATTTCTCTTAATGCACTAGGTGACCCTGAAAGTAAGCCTTTAAATCTCTCCATCATTTTCCTTAACTCTCAAGGACTCTGTCATCACCAAGGCACCTTAAATTATTTTAAGGCCAAAGTCAGCCGTAAACAGGCATTAGACATTTTTATCATGCATATTCAATTACTGAAACTAAAAATTCAAAACATTCAAAGCAGATTCATAATCCCAAACACAAAACATAAATTCTACAAACAAACCAAAGAGATACTAATGACTAAAAGGCATAAAACTTGGATGTAAAGGAATCCCTAGGTTCAAAGCTGATAGATGACTAAAACCCATTTTTAGGGTTTTAAAATTTAGTATACAATTGTCTAAATTGTTAGACAAATTATAGCAAAAATATTAGGTAACTTTAGTAATAGGGAAAAACTTCTTAATTAACAATGAATATGAAAAGATAGTGGAATGCCATACGTAATATACAGTCCTAGGATGCCGATGAATTCATTCCTAAACTTAGATTAAAATGGGAGCTACACTTACTCTCCTATGGAGAGGATATATAGATACTTCAGAAAAGTGTGAGAGGAAAGCATTTATGTGTTTTCGAAAAAATCCATTACCTGTTTGTATATGATCTCAGGGCTGGCTATTTGGTATTGGATAATTAATATAAAATCTCAAATCATACGGAAAGCCCTGAGAAACCTATTTTTCCAACAAGGACAAAATAAAATACACCAGGCAGACTGTGTTCAGCTGCAGAGAGAAATAAGTAACTCCACAAGGTATAGACAGTTCTTCATGAGAAACAGAAAAGTCTCTAAATGGGTAAAGTAGTGCTAACATGATGACTCCACAATTGTTTAAGTAACACTTACATCAAACATTCATTTGATATTTAACCACATTTTTCTATCAACATGGAGAATTAATCTGCAACTATAGCATCCTCTTCCAAATAAAAATACTTCTTTGCAAGCTGTCACTTTCTTTTTCTTCCAATATTCCATATTTTGTTGAAATCTTCTACAGCTTCAGATTCTGTTTTTTATTATATTTTCAATATGCTTCTATTCACACTGATATAAATTTTATCAATTGTCTTTGGGTTAACAACCACATGTCCAAACTTTTATATCTATTTAAGTATAAATTTTGCTGATTTCTTTGCTCAGTGTTGTTATCTGTGTTTTATAATTTAAAGAGATTATTAATATGCCCATTCCCCTAAAAATGTGGTAAATCTTTCATATTTAATTCTGTGTCTTTGTTCAGCAAAGAAAAAGCATTTACTTTTAATTTCTTTTCTCCAGTTCATTTATTTTCTTTTTCCAGGATTCCTTATAGATAGACATTTTGTTTAAATTTTATGGTCCATTGTTTATTTTGTCTATCTATCTATCTATCTATCTATCTATCTATCTATCTATCTATCTATCTATCTATCTATTGTCAGGGCCTCTTATGTAGCTGGCCAAGAACTCTCTGTATAGACCAGGCTAGCTTCAAACTTATAAATAGCTCCCTGTCTCATCCTCCAAAGTGTTGGGATTAAAGATATGAAGCATTAGTACTGGATCACAGTCTTTTTTCTTCTGTCAATGCATTGTTGTATAGGTCATTGACTCCACATAATGAAGGCTCAGTCTTCAGCTCTATTGACCATAAATTTTAGCCTATGAAAGTTTTAGTGTTGACTACTTTTTCTACCTGCCATATTTTATTTTCCAATAAACTAATTGTTTTATTTTTATATAACTATTTATTTTGTGAATATAAAAGCATCTTAATTATTACTATTTGGAGGTTTTTGGTATTTGTTTTGTTTTGTTTTTATTTCTTAGACATACACTCTAATTCTCTGAATTCTTTTTTTTCTATTGATTTCCTTTTTAATGTTGATTTTCATGAAGCCTTGGTAGTGAACTGTCAAGTTTCTATGTGTGATGATCGATGTACCTGCTAATTTAACAGAATCTAAAATCACATAAGAGTCTGGGGTCTGAACATGGTGGTAGGGATTATGCTGATGGGTGTTGACTGGTATAGGAAAATAGGAAATCCTATGCAGTGTGGACAGCAACAGGTCCCTGGGCAGGGATCCTGGGCTATGTAAGATTGAGAAAGTGAACTGAGCAGATACACTTGTCACTCTATTATTTGACTGTTGAAGTGCTGCGACAAGCTCCTGCTCTTATCACTGTTAATGCTCTGCCATAATAGATGGCAACATTCACTTAAGAGCCAACATCAACACTTTCTTCTGTAAATTGCTGAGGTTGGAATTTTTGTTTTCAGTCACAGAAACAGAAAAAGAAACTAAGATACCATGTTAAAAGTTAAGGTCTGTAAAAGTCAATATCAGTAATTTGAGGATGTTTCCTAAACCCTAGTAGATTGTGGATTTCAGTGATTTCATGTCACAGGAGACAAGCATCTGTTACAGAAATCATTGTACCTTTTCTTGTGGTTTCAAAGTTGGAAGCCAAGCACACCAGATGCAGCCAAAACAAATCATCTTCAGATCTCGGATTTGCTGTTCTGTTGAGAGAAGTTATGGAAGCTTCCAACCTTCCATTATTTACTCAGTTCTTAATACTCTTCTGTCCTCACATGCTCTTGGAAAGTGATCGATGCTATCATTCCCTCTTGAATTTAAAGACAATGCTGTTCCCATTACTGTAAAGCTCCAAATACAAATGAACTGATTTTAAACATGTGGCCTTTTAAACTGCACATAGATGGCTTTGTGTGGCCTGCTTCTTTTAATCCCTGCTACTTTTAATCCTGAATATATTCTGTTTTTCTCTAGGAAGGATTCACCTGTTTTATTTTCATCTCAATTTTCCTCTTCATTTCTATCAAGTTAGCAGAGATTCTGTTTACAGGAATCAAATAAAATCTGACCAGCAGTTACAAATTCTTGATATTATTCATACTGCTCCTCAGCTAATGTACTCCATCCTGGCATTTCCCCAGAATAAATGTGGTTTTTAATCTACTTATTCTAAATACTCAGTTTGTGGCAGTAGCATGGATTAGAAGAAAACTTGGTGGCTATGACACTGCTTCTCTTGCTCTTCCCTTAAGAAAACTGGTAGCCAGGGGTCAGGGATCTTGCATCAGGGAAGGCATATGGAAGAGAAGGACTGATAATTGTTGCGGTTGCTGTTTTGTTTGTTTGCTTTTATTCATCAGAAAATCTGTTTAGCCTGTGAGCAAATTACTAATTGTAACTTTCTTTTGAATTGTAGATATTAGTTGTTATTCTTCAATAAAGTCATTTTCTTATGGTGTTTATGAAACTTAGCCAATTATAATTTGTTATAACTTTAAAATGGTACTTCGTTCATTTATATTCATTTATGTTTATAAAATGAATGAGAACAATCATTTTAAAAAATCTATAAATATGTAATTTAGGACATTGAACATACAAAAGTATTCATATTTTACAGTCTGGAACAATAACTAAGTCATACAAAATGTATATTTCTTGAGATCTTTAGAAACAGTGATAAAATTGTTGAATTATTATTATTATTGACATAATTAACAATTACTATGATCTGAAAGTATCAGAAAGAGCTTTTGTAACATGAGAAGTTTAATTTTGCTTAGAATATACTTTAAAATTTGAGCTAACTCTTATATTTTATGTATCCTACTTATATGTAATTACATTTAACTATTATTTTGTCCTAAATTGGTAAATCAGTGAAATTATGAATATTAAATCATGAATCATTATGGCTTTATAAGCCTAGTTTATTAATTTATTTAAAAATCTAATTTATTCATTTCTTTAATTATTAGATAATAATTGCTTACTTTAACTGTGTGCCCAGATCAGGACTGCAGGCTATGCTTATGTGCTTTTTTTCTTTCATTAGTTTCTTTATAGTTAATCTTCCTACTATGAAATTATTTATATATCTAAATTCTATTTTTAATAGATTTAATTTAAATGTTTTGTTATTCATTATTCCTTCAAGAAATATGACAAGAATTAACCTTTAGTAATTATTTTGTCTTGTATGATATATTTTGGAATATTTAACATTACTTATCAGAGGTATGGTGTCATATGCCTCAAATCTCAGATTTTAAAATTAAGATCTAATAGCCAAAAAGTCAAGGCTAACCTGAGCTAAACACTGAGACTCTGTCTTAAAACACCAAAATATACTTAAGTTCAAGAAAATTAAACCTATAAAATTGCTTTTCCTTATCTATAATTACCAATGCACAATCTTAATTCACATCCCTTAACTATTACGTCATCTTATGCGGTAATAATTGTTGATAGTAGATCTTATCCCTGGACTTATTCTCTTATATAATGTTTATAATTATCAATCTGTTTACAAAATCATAGTAGATAATAGAAAATTAGTCCTTTCAATAGTCATGATACCTGCTGAATTAACTGAAATTCTGAAGTTTTAGGCTCTGTAGTGCTCTGAGGTGGCCTGTATGGTTCCTAGGAAGAGATTATCAGGAAGTTTAGCTTCTGGGCTTCTAGAACTTTCTGTTCTTTACTTACTAAGTTATTATTTACTTAAGTTCTCACTAGTTTTCCAGAATGAACTTTTCCCTTTGCAATGTTCTGCCTCATTTTAAAATAAATGACCAGATATTTGGAAAAAAAAACCTTGGTTTTGTAAGCAGAGGTAATCTTGCATATAATGTTTCTGGATTTGTAGTATTCACGCCTAGGAAAGTAAATAGGCAGAGAATTTGACTGGCAGATGCCCCACATGGGAACTGCAGTCTTAAGACAATATACATTTTCTTATAAAATTATTTGACTTCCTTTAAAAAAACTTTATATTAACACAAGTACCTTTTGAAATGATTATTTTGTATAGCACTATGCAAAATTTAAGATTTTAAAATACTGAATTTGGACCAAAATAATCAGCACCATGCACAAGTGGGTCAACCCTAGAAGAGAAAAACTGCTCTGCCAGCTTGGGTAGGACCCAGGAGGCACGGAATAGCACAAGCCATGTGGGTCAGTGTTGTTGGATTATTTTTGATGAGATTCTTTGGCCCTTTTGACCTAAATTTCCATTTAGGTTACCCCCTTTCCTGGGTTCATTGTTTTAAATATGCTGAGTTTCTAAAAGCATGTCTTAGACAAGTAATAAAATATCTAAGGGAGTCAGTTATTCTTCCCACTTATCACTCCAGTGCCTTCCTCAAAGGAGGAAAATTTGTCAGCAAGTATCTAATATTTAGTGTATTTATTTTATTTATTTTGTTATTATATGTATGTATGTATGTATGTGTGCATGTGTGTATGTATGTATGTATGTATGTATGTATGTATGTATGATTGCAGACATGTGCAAGGTTATACATGTGGCACGGCAAGCATGTGAAAGCCAGTCTGAAATGTTTTTGTAGAGCAACTTTCTAGCATCAAGTCTCTCCTTTTACCATAGGTTCAGGAGATGCAACTCAGAGCATCAGACTGAAGTAGCAACAGCTTTTACCCATTAAATCATCTAATGCACGCTCAACAGCTCAACTTCATTTTGAACAACAACAACAAAAACTATGAACAAGTGATTAAGATTATTTATTTTTATATGGCAATTAAAGTCAATTACATGGTCCTACTAGAACAATTACAATTTCTCATCTGGATTTTAGAACTTATTCCCTGTGAGGACTGGAGAGATGGCTCTGTAGTTAGAAACATGCATCGCTGTTGCTGAAAACACAAATCCAGTTCTCAGTACCCACACTGGAAGGCTCACAACTACCTGTAAATCCAGGTTAAAGGGATCTAACACCCTCTTCTAGACCCTGTTAGTCCCTGCTTTCATTTGGGGGGGGGGGGGAGAGAGAGAGAGAGAGAGGAGAAATCATTAGTTCAAATTGGTATGTGTGGCAGCGGCATCTCTTGGATGAGCTGCAAACCTAGGGAATTGACACACCCAGGGATCAATGAGCAGCGTGAACATAGCTAACACCTAGCTGTAGGGGATGTAGCATCTGAAATGGCCACCTCCTGTAATCAAGCAAGACTTCCAATAGAAGGATGGTGACACCAACTCAGCCACAATGTTCCACCCAAAATTTATTCCTAACTACAAGATGTACAGGGTTAAAGAGGAAGCAGAAATTGAGGGAATGACAAATTAATGACTAGCCCAACTTAAGACTCATGCCATGAGAGGGAGCCCACCCCTGACACTATATTAATGGTATTCTACTTGACTTGCAAACAGGAACCTAGCATAGTTGTCATCTGAGAGGCTTCACCCAGCCGATGATGAAAACAGATTCAGAGACCCACAGCCAAACATTAGGTAGAGCTCAGGGGATCTTATGGAAAAGTGGGAGGAAGGATTTGAGGAGCCAGAAAGTCAAGGATATATACCACAAGACAACCTACAGAATCAAATAACCTGGGCCCATAAAGCCTAACTGAGACTAAACCACCAACCAGAGAGCATACATGGGATGGACCTGAGCCCCCTACATATATGTAACAGATGTGCAGCTTGGTCTTTATGTGGGAGACCCCTAACATCAGGAGCAAGGGATGTCTCAGACTTTGTTGCCTGTCTTTGGATCCCTTTCCCCAAACTGGTCTGACTTCTCTAGCTTCATTAGAAGATGTACCTAGTCCTACCGCAATTTGATATGTCAAGGTTGATTGATACCCATAGGAGAAGGGGAGGGATGAGGAAGAAAAGTAAGAGTGAGTGACTAGGAGGAGAGGAAGGAGGGGAAGCTGTGATTTGGATGTAAAGTAAATAAATTAATTAATGAATGAAAAAAATCATTAAAAAGAATGAGTCCTCCAAGATAAAACTGATACTAGGCATCAGAGAGTCAAAAGACTAATGTACTCCTTACATTGTAATTCATCTCATTTCTCTCTCTCTCTCTCTCTCTCTCTCTCTCTCTCTCTCTCTCTCTCTCTTTCTCTCTGTCTCTCTCTGTCTGTCTTTTTCTATTTAATGATCCTTGAACAATAGCCAAGCAAAACTCAGCCAGCCTTTATAGAACAGGAGGGGGGAAAGGCAGTAGACAATGTGAATACTTCCAAATCTATAATGAAAATAGAATTTATTGTTTTAAAATTAAGTTTGATTATTGGTATGCATATGTATGCATATCTGTATGTGGATATGTTTATGTTTGTGCAGGAGCCTTCAGAGCTTAAAGGCATTTGATGTCCCTGGAGGTGGAGTTACAGACAGTTGTGAGTTGCTGACTATAAGTGATGGGTATTGAAGAAGGGTTTCTGTAAAAGCAATATGTGATCTTGAATGTTGAATTAATTCTCCAGCTAAAGTTAATATATGAAAAATACTCAAGAAATTATGTTCCATGAGCATATTATTCTATGCCTAATTATATTAAGCTACTAAGAATAGTGTCAATATAAAAAAATTGCTTAAGAAGTAGAAAAAGTCTAAAAATGTTTATATAAAATCAAATATAATTGTAGCACCTGATTCTGGCAAATATGAGAACTGTAGAGACAAATAAACTTTATGTTCACATGTATGCCAAATGTAATTATGAATTAGCTCACAGTATCTAGCGATACATTGGCATAATGAGAATGGAAGTTTAACCTAAGAGTGAAGAGCTGCTTTAACACTTAAAAGCAACACAACATATGTGAATAAATAATTTGACAAAAGTCAGGGAGTATCAGAAAAAGACTAAAATATGGAAGGAATTTCCTTTTTAAAAAAACAGCATCATAATTAGCAGGGAAATTTTATCTGTGTTGGTTGGGAACAAGGTGCAGTTATATGCTCTGCTGGAGTTTAATCAGCATCACACTGGAGGTTCCAGAGAGTTTAGCCACAAAGTAAGCACTATGCATACACACAGAAAAGAAAGAGCAAACTCTCTTCATTCATGTAGTACTGCACTGTTTACATAGAAAACCCTAATATGCCTTTTAAAACACTAGAACCAATACCATGCAGTTTTTATCACTATTGCTTTGTGGTAGAGCTTGAGTTCAGGGATGCTGATTCCCCCAGAAGTTCTTTTATTGTTGAGAACTGCTTTGGCTATCCTGCGTTTTTGTTTTTCCATATGAAGTTGAGAATTACTCTTTCCATATCTGTGAAGAATTGTGTTGGAATTTTGATGGGGATTGCATTGAATCTGTAGATTGCTTTTGGTAAAATGGCCATATTCAATATGTTAATCCTACCAATCCATGAGCATGGGAGATCTTTCCCACTTCTTTTTTTTTTTTTTTTTTTCTGCAATCACATGAGGTTTATTCGGGGGACCAGTGCACTGGGGTGGAGCTCATAACCCACGCAGGGGCAGAGGAGTCCGACCCCGAGCAGCTGAAGTCAGGGGTATTTAAAGGAAAAAACCACAAAGCAAGGGGTGGGGAACAGAAAGAATTTGCTTTATGGGGAAGTACAGAATGTTCTAAGTTAGTCACAAGGCAGTTGCACAAACATTTCCCACTTCTAAAGGCTTCTTTGACTTATTTTTTCAGGGATTCTTGTCATACAGATCTTTCACTTGCCAGGTAAGAGTTACCCCAAGATATTTTATATTATTTGTGGCTATTGTGAAGGGAGTTGTTTCCCCAATTTCTTTCTCAACTTCTTTATCATTTGTATAAAGGAAGACTACTTATTTGTTTGAGTTAATTTTATATCCTGCCACCTTGCTAAAGTTGTTATCAGCTGTAGGAGTTCTCTGGTATTGGTCCAGAGACAGACAAAGTCTATCAATGGAATAGAATCTAAGACCCAGAGGTAAACCTCCACACCTATGGACATTTGATCTTTGACATAAAAGTGAAAAACATACAGTGGAAAAAGAAAGCATCTTCAATACATGGTGCTGGTCTAAATGGCAGTCTATAGGTAGGAGAATGAATATAGATCCATATTTATCACTTTGCACAAAGCTCAAGTCCAAGTGGATCAAGGACTTCGACATAAAACCAGATACACTGAATCCAGTAGAAGAGAAAGTAGGAAAGATCCTTGAGCTCATTGGCACAGGGGTAAATTTCCTAAGCAGAACACCAATATCTCATGCTGTAAGATCAACAATTGATAAATGAGACCTCGTGAAACTGAAATGCCTCTGTAAGGCAAAAGATACCATCAATAGGACAAATTGGCAACATACAGATTAAGAAAAAATATTCACTAACCTTACATCTAACAGAGGGCTAATATTCAAAATATATAAATAACTCAAGAAGTTAACCTCCAAAAACCCAAAATAACCCAATTAAAAATAGGGTACAGAGCTACACAGAGAATTCACAACATAAGAATCTCGAATGACCATGAAGCACTTAAAGAATTGTTCAAAGTCCTTAGTTATCAAAGAAATGCAAATCAAAATGACCCTGAGATTCCACCTCACATCAATCAGAATGGCTAAGACCAAAAACACAAGTGACAGCACATGCTGGCAAGGATGTGGAGAAAGAGGAACACTCCTCTATTGCTGGTGGGATTGCAAACTGGTACAACCACTCTGGAAATCAATCTGTCAGTTTCTCAGAAAATTGGAAATAGTTCTAACTGAAGACCCAGCTATAACACTTTTGACATATACCTAAAAAAGGCCTCACCATACCACAAGGACACCTGCTCCACCATGTTCATAGCAGCCTTATTTGTAATAGTCAGAAGCTGGAAATATCCCAGATGTCCCTCAACAGAAGATTGGATACAGAAAATGTGGTTCATTCACACAGTGGAATACATACTCACCTATTAAAAAGGTGGACATCATGAACTTTGAAGGCAAATGGATGGAACTAGAAAATATCGTTCTGAGTGAGGTAATTCAGATACAAAAGAACATGCATGGTATGTACTCACTGATAAATATTAGCCAAAAAATACAGAATACCTAGGATACAACACACAGACAGTAAGAAGTATAAACATGCAGAAAGGCCCAAGTGAGGATGCTTCAATCCCACTTAGAAAGGGGAAGGAAATAATTACTGGAGGCAGAGGGAGGGAGGGCCTTAGGTGGGAGAGGGGATGGGGAGGGGGAAAGGGGAACAGGATCAGATATAGGGGTGGGGGAGGGGTGGAGTAGAAGAGAAGCCCAGACAGTCAAGAGAAAATGGAAATAAGTAGCCTCAGGGGTGGGGGTGGGGGGGCTTTATAAAGTACCAGAGACCTGGGAGGTGAGAGACTTTAAGGACTCAATGGGGGTGACCTTAGCCAAAATGCCCAACACTGGGGAGAGGAAACTCAAAAAGTCCACCTCCAGTGGATAGACAGGGCCTTAAGTGGAGGGACAGGATACTAACACACAGGCAAAATTTCTGACCCAGAATTGTTCCGGTCTAAAGGAATTGCAGGGACAAAAATGGAGAAGAGACTGAAGAAAATGTGGTCCAATGACCAACCCAACTTGAGATCCATCTCATGGGGGTTAGGGCACCAATGCCTGACACTATTACTAATGCTTATAGATGGGAGCCTGGCATGGCTGTCCTCTGAGAGACCCTACCAACAGCTGACTGAAGCAGAAGCAGATACTTACACCCAACCATTGGACTTAAGTAGGCACCTATGGTTGAATTATGGGAAGGATTGAAGAAGCTGAAGGGGAGAGGGACCCCATAGGAAGACCAGCAGTTTCAACTTACTTGGATCCCAGGGAGCTCCCAGAGACTGAGCCACCAACTAGGAGCATACAGAGGCCCCTGGCACAAATATACCAGAGGTCTGCCTGGTCAGGCCTCAGTGGGAGAAAACGTACTTAATTCTTAAAGACTTGAAGCCCCAGGGTAGGGGGAGGTTTGGTGGGGGAAGTACCCTCTTGGAGGCAAGGGGGAGGAGGAATGGGATGAGGAACTGTAGGGGGGACAGAGGAAGTCGGAGCAATGCCTGGAATGTGGAAAAATATAATATTAAAAACAAAAAACAAAAACAGTAACAGAAAAAAAAAACAAGACAAAAAAAACCCAAACCCACTAGAACCAGGACTCAAAATTGTTAAGGTATCTATTCTCCCAGAATATATGTTCAGTTTCAGCTTAATAACAGATTACTGATAGTTATTTGATGATAATGATCCCCAATAAATAAAAAGTAACCAAAATATTAGTAAATATGCTCTATCATAGATAAGAGCATTTAGAGAATTCAAGAAATTTCAGGTGATTCGTGCTACAAGATGATAGGCAGATTATAAATCTATGAAAGTATCATATTGACACGAGGTAGAAAATTGGAACAGCAGACAGAATAGAGGACAGACACAGACAGACACAGCATAAACTGCATTTGGTTAAAGAGCCAAGACATTTAAATGTAAGATATAATTCTGACCTGAAATAACATTGGACATACTAGTTGTTGAAATAAAAAATAAAATAAAATAAAAAAATAAAAAACAAACAAACCATAAGTAAGTCATGTCAAATTATTTCAAGATGTACCTTAGATGCATATACCAGCTAAAATCGCAAACTTCTAGAATAGCCAAGAAACTAACTTGTGTACCATATGGAGTAGGCAACAACTATTTAACTAAAATAAGAAAATAAAGAAAGTAATCCTGATGAATTAAATGTCATCAAATTTTAAATCTAATATTTAGAAACTAAAACTTCAAGCCATAAGTTAAAAGAATATTTGTAATTATTCAAAGGTATGGTAAAGGACTTTGCTCTCAAAATTTAGAAAGTATATTTTGATGTTAACGGAATACCCATATTCTACTAAAAATAAACAAAATTTGAAACTGTGCGTTATAAAAGAAGGCACATGAATGATGGATGGCCATGGGCATGTGCCATGAGTCTTAACAGGTTTGCCTCTATGCCTACTACCATAAACAAGACTAAGCATACTCAGAACACTACATGATAAAAATGGAGAGGTGCCAGACCCCCAAGCAGTGATCATAAGATTATAAAATGGCACATTCATGGTGACAAACTTTATGCAGTCACTCTTAACATGAAATATACAACTATTCCTAGGACTGCTATTTCACTTTAGGAGAAACAAAATACATGCCCATGAACTAATTATGCAAAAATATGTTTAGCTACTAACTCACAATAATTCAAACTGGAAGCATTTCCAATGTTCACTGACAGAAGAATGGATAAACAGATTGTGGCATACTCACAAAATAAAACACTACTAACAAAAATAGTTAATGAACTACTAGTGCTACAGAGACGGCTATTAAAAACCATCATAGTAAACAAACACACAGAGCTAGACAGAAATGTAGGGAGACAGCAGAGCTCCAGTTCCGTGAAGTTCAAGCCTAGCTAACAACTACCTAAGGCAACAGAAGCAAGACAAACAGAAAGAGAGTAGGGTGGGTATCCGGGAAATTGGGGCAAAACATGTTCCAAGCTTTTACTGCATGTTTGCCAAAACATATGGAACACAAGCAAAGTTGGTATTTATAGGAGATGAGATAAATCAATAAATAAAAAAAGAGAGAGAGAGAGAGAATGCAGATGAGGTGAGAGCCACAGTTGACTCTGGAGATTCTGATGTGACTATTTGCGGAAAGAATGACATGTCTGTGAATCAGACTGCAAAGAAGTGTAGGAAAACAGTAGAAAGTATTTTCTGCAAATGGAGCTGGGGTGGAGAAGGAGTGGCTGCCAAAGGCCGCTGATTGGTAGAGGGGCTGATCTAACTAACAGAGGCAGTCACATGCATCAATGCAGGCTCTGTTTCAATCCTTTTAAAACAACAACAACAAAAAAGGAATATTATCAAAAGAAAATGGCATTAATGATTTAATGATAAAAATCTAAAAATAACTTGTGTAACACATTATCAGATTTTACGGATAATTCACTTTCTTAGAGTGTCCCGCTGCATAACTTACAGCTGAGACAGCAGCTAATTTCATTTCCATTTCACTCTTCCATAGTCATCTGACAGAATTTACTTATATAAAATACCATCAAATACATAAAGTTTGCATTCACTTGTTTAGTCAGAATTACTTTATATTTGTCCAACTTAATAAAATTCACCTTATTCGTGGGAATATGGGAATGGGTGGGCGGGTAGGTGGGAGGAGGAATTCCCTCACAGAGGCGGGGAGGGGGAGGGGATAGGGTGTTTCCAAAGAGGAGACCCAGAAAAGGGGAAACATTGGAAATGTAAATAAAGTATCAAAAATAAATAAATAAATAAATAAATAAATAAATAAATAAATAAATTCACCTTATTCAGCATAGCTAAATAAGCCATGATTGTCGGTCTTGGACACTGCCTGATGCTTTACTTGTAGGAGAATTTCAGAACGTTAGGTAATTACTCTGAAAGGACATCCAAGCATTCTGGCATCGGGTCTTTAGCACACATTGTCTCCCCCACCCCCATCATCAGTGAATCCATTGAACAATCCCCACCTCCACTTCCTCCCCTTTGTTTTCTCTGTGATTGTTTAATTTTTTAAAATAAGAAGTCAAGTAAGAATGAAGCACAATAATCACCAATCTTTCATTCATATCCCTCTTCCTGCATTTTGACATGGAACTACTTTCCAGCCCCGTGCTCTTGATCCCATTATTTCTCTTTAGGGCAAACCTTTCTCTCATGTAAGTGATCTCATTCCTTCTGAATACTCAGCAGCATCACACTAGAACTTCTCCATTGCCTCTATCTTTAATTCTCTCCAAAATCATAGGGATGCACAGTTGGCTTTTGTACTGAGGAAGCCTCTCTTGAACCTCTTTCCTTTGTTGAGCCCTTTTGTTCCCCACTATATCAGACCCCTCGAATCTTATCTACTCAGTCTTTTTAGTTCCTACCTTTCAATTGTTAATCCACTCTACCCAAGCTTTCTCTGTACATCCCCAAGAAACTTGTAAAACAACCAATGAACTCTATATTGTGAACCTCAAGGTATATCCTCAGTTGCTTTATCCGAAATATTTAACATTGTATCCACAGCCACCCTAAAATGCTTCCTCCCCTTCCTTCTAGGATAAGTGACCTTTCCTCCCGTTCTTTCCCTTAGGAAACCTTGAGAATTATCCTAGCCTCTACCAGGAGTGAGCCTTTGCCGGATCACTTCCTTTTCTTCATTGAGATCCTTATAAAGAGGACCCCGTCTCAGCAAAGCCCACAGGGGCAGGGTAGCCCCAATGATTGGACTCAGACTCAGACAGCAGCAGCTTGCTGTCACAGTTACTCCTGATTTTACTTACTAAGCTCTGAAGTTTTGTTTTATTGTTTTTCTCCTTCCACAAGGGAACAGATATTTTATTTATTTTTGTTGCTGTGATGGTGGTTTTGATTTATTGATGCACTACCTGTTAGGTTTCAGACCTGGGACAAGGAGCTGAGGTGTATATTTTACATACCAAGGCAGACTTGAGCATCCCTCAGTC
>CM052702.1:85181119-85208619 GCA_028551405.1 Uromys caudimaculatus
CCTCCTCCTCCTCCTCCTCCTCCTCCTCCTCCTCCTCCTCCTCCTCCTCCTCTCTCTGTGCCTGTGCTTTCCCTTTTACTCTTCCTCCTTCTCTCTGTCTCCTTGTCTCCTTTCCCAAGGCAGCTTTCCTGGCCTCCCTCCATAGACAGTTTCCCAATAAAGATATGGGGTATGTGTGTGAGTGTGTGTGTGTGTGTGTGTGTGTGTGTGTGTGTGTGTGTATGGCTTGAGTTGGCTTTTTTTACTGGTGGAGAAATAACATCACTACCAATGCCTATAAGACTTCTTCATATATAGTAAATAAACTTAATAAACATTGCTAGATTTAAATGTTTTCAGATTTTAAAGCCATGAAAAAAGAAAGGAATGGTTTTATCCTTTATCAATAGCCCACACAAATCACTCTTTCCCAAGCCTGTAGTCCTTTGCAGGGCAAATGGTCCTCTTACATAAAAGACCCTTCCTAAATACACACCTCAGAAAATCTCTAAGAAAGAAAAGGAAATCTAAGAACGCCCAATCACTCAGTGAATACCACTCATTCTTTGGCCTTTATTCCCTGTGAATCAAGCTTTAAAAAGTTAATTACATATCTTACTTTGAGTCTGTCCTAAATAGTGTAGTCATTTTTCTCCACCCTTTTTCTGGACTTTCCACAGAGGATATTTGCATTGTTTCATCAGAAAGTCAACAACATTTCATAGCAGATGTGGCTGTATTATTAACCTCTCCTCCCCCCACCATACCATAGACTATTTGTACACTTAGTCTCAAGTTGGTAGTAGTGGGTGGGTAGGTTTAGGAGGTATGTCTGTCTTGGAGGAGGTCTTTGAGGTGTCAAAGCCTGATGTCTTTCCAAATTGCTACATCAACTACTTCCTTGAAGTTCAAGAAGTGAGCTCTCAGCATTCAGCTGCTGTCTCCAGGCCTGCTGCCTACTGTCATGCTTCCCTGACAGGATGGACTCACACACCTCTGGAACCACAAGACAAATAAACCTTTTCTCCTGTAAGTTGGTTTGGTCATGCTGTTTTATCACAGCAATAGAAAAGTAACTGAGACAGAAGTAAATAGCCTTCAAAACAAAGTGGCTCTATAATTTCTTTGTAAACTATCTAATATGTTAATGACTACACAGTTTTACCCATATGTTTTGAATAATTTCCTCTTGCGGTTTATTAAATTGTCAAAAGATTTAATTGATTGAAAAGCTTTAAAAATTAATACTTGAATAAGATATTTTCTGGATGACCATGGTATGACAAATCGCTAAGTTAAACATCTTTGTCCTTTTTGAGAATCTACTCAAAAGTGCATGTGCATGTGCTGATATGCTTTCACAGTATTAGTGAAAAGAGTAAATCGGCCTGAGCCAGGCTAACTCCATGACAGGCTGCAAACTAGTTCTTCACGAGACCAGGCCTGAGTTTCTACTTGCAAGGACTGGCCAAGTCAGTTACTGGAACAACCACAGGCTTATGTAAAAGAGACCCCTCTGCAGCTTGTGTAAGGAAAGTTAGCCAACCTTGCAGGCAAGAAGTCAAGAGCTAACCTTCCTTGGCATGAAGCAAAAACACTTAGTCAAATAAGTTTGAAGCAAGACCTTAACCAATCATAACATCACCCAGACCCCCAGAGATAGAGCCCACCAATAAGGATATAGATCACTTACCCCTCTTTTTGGCTTTAAAACTGAATCTTCAAATTCAGTCTTGGTCCTTCCACACCAGTGGAATTGGATCTCCGCATGCAGAAATTTGTTCAATCAACACTCATTGCTTTTGCATACTATTTGAGTCTGGGGTATCATTCTTCAGGGATTCATGAACCCTAACATTTGGTGCATTGGCTGGGAAGCGCTGAAGACCCCCACTCTAGCTGAGCATATCAGGAGCTTCTCTCTCCACTGATCAGTAAGTTTGGGAGAACTTAATCTCTGTATGTGTTTGCATTTGTTTTCTGCCTATTGCCAACCTGGAGGCAAAGCTGACATTTATTTTGCCATACAGTGGCCGGGGACTAAGAGAGATGTCCCTGAAATCTCACTTTGAGAGTCCCTGAGTGCTCTCACTTGGAACCTGGAGAACCCAAGAGTTCTCACCTGGTTTCTGAACGAGCTGTAGGTCTCCAACACTCTTGTGCAAGGAGGGCGAGACCATCTGAAAGGCTGTTCCTGTTTTGCTTTCGTTTTCCAGGGAATGTCCTTCTTTGTTCCTCTGTGCCAGCTTTTAGGCTATCATCTAGATTTTAAAAAGAAGACAGGCACAGAGCACCCCTCTGAGTCTAGTTCTGAGCCATTTAAGGGACTTCCACCAGGTTGTGGAGGACTCTGGGCTGATTGTTCTTTTCAGTAAGCTCACCACCTTTTGCATGGATGAATGGCCCACCTTTAAGGCTGGCTGGCAAAAGAAGGGAACTTTTCATCTCCCCCTCATTTACTGGGTAAAAGCTATAGTCTCTGAAGTACCAGACCATTCCAACCAGGTGCCTTATATCATTATATGGCAATATTTAGTGAAACAAACAAACAGACAAACAAATCCTGTTTGGATGAAACCCTTTTTGTCACCAGCTATACCACCAACCCCAGCTCTTCTTCCCCTAAAGATCCCAGCAGCCAAACTTACTTCCTTCTTCAGCTCCCTAAGAGGGTCTTTGTCCCCTTCTTTATGTTGCTGCTGCAGCCTCTGCCCAGCAGGTGCAGGCAGGAGAAAGCTACTAACTCAACCTGGAGTCCACCCTATACTCGGGCTCAAGCTGCCCAGAAAGCTGACTCAGCTTCCCAAAGGGCTGACTTGACCACAACCCTAACCCTCTGGGCCACAGGACAACTCCCCCCCCCCATCTCCTGGGGAGATCTTGCCTTTTGTCAGTAATGACCTGTATAATTACAAGATACACCCCTCCCCCCTTTTCAGAAAGACCAGCATCTCTGATAGCTCTTCTAGACTCAGTCATGCTGACTCAGCAGCCCACCTGGGATGGCTGTCAGCAACTGCTGCAGATCCTCTTCACAGAAGAGAGAGAGAGGGTTGTGGTTGCCACCCAGAAGTCAGATCTGGGGGCGAATGGGTTGCCCACCTAGATTCAGGCCAATATTAACAATGCCTTCCCCTTGATTCCACCTGACTGGTATTAATTACAACACAAAAGTAAAGAGACAAATAAGTAAGGCCAACACAAATTTCCAATCTCCCACCAGAAAGATCAAAAACCCAACCCCAAGTTCACCAACCTCTACCACAAAAGTCAAAAAATAACATTAGCCTGTCAGGACTGCACTTCTGCACTCACCCCAGCACCAGCCACAGTACCCACTCCAACATCTGAACCAGGACCCTTGCAATTACTAGCACTTATCAGGTTCTCAATTCTTCCCACTCAGATCTGACACGAGATTGCTGGTATATATATCTCAACCCGCTTACTATGAAAATATTACAATTCTATTATTATTATTATTATTATTATTATTATTATTATTATTATTACATTTTTTTTTTTTTTACAGTCCAGACTTAATTCTCCTCCCGGTCCACCCTCCAACTATTCCACATCCCACACCTCCTTTCTCCGTCCCATCTCTAAGAGGATGCCCCCACCCCCAACCCCCACCCGACCAGACCTCCCCACTCCCTGGGGCCCCAAGTCTCTCAAGGGTTAGGTGCCTCTTCTCTGACTGAGTCCAGACCCAATAGTCCTCTGCTGTATATGTATTGGGACCTCATATCAGCTGGTGTATGCTGCCTAGTTGGTGACTAAGTGTCTGAGAGATCTCAGGGGTCCAGGTTAATTGAGACTGCTGGTCTTCCTAAAGGGACACCCTACTCCTCAGCTTCTTCCAGCTTTTCCATAATTCAACCACAGGGGGCAGTAGCTTCTGTCCATTGGTTGGGTGTAAATATCTGCATCTGACTCTTTCAGCTGCCCTCTGAAAGGCCCAACAAGCAGCTGAAAGAGTCAGATGCAGATATTTACACCCAACAATGGACAAAAGCTGATATTACAATTCTTAGTGGGGAAAAAAAAAAAAAACAGCCTCAAAACTGATATAAAGTTCTCTAACTGGTCTTCTTGGTTGACAACCCTTGTCTCAGCCATAACTGGATCCCTCGTCATATTCCTCTAGTTTTGACATATAGACCCTATATAGTTAATGCTTTGGTTAGGTTTATTAAATTACACATTTCCACTATTAACCAATGATTCTAAGGCAGCAATATCACCCTGTAAAAACATCTCAAGAATCTGAGGTGGGTCCTTACTCTAGAGGGGAATGGAGTCAATTAGCCCGAGCCAGGCTGACTCCATGACAAGCTGCAAACTAGCAGTTCAGGAGACCAGGCCTGAGTTTTTGCTTTCCAGAACTGGGCAAGTCAGTTATTGGAACAACCACAGGCTCATGTAAAAGGGACACCTCGCCAGCTTGCGAAAGGAAAGTTAGCCAGGCTTGCAGCCAAGAGGTCAAGAGCTACCCTTCCTTGGCATGAATCAAGAATAGTTTGTCAAGTATGCTTGAAGCAAAACCCTAACCAATCATAACATTCACCAGACCACCAGAGATAGAACCCACCAATCAAAGTAGAGATCACTAACCCTACCCCTCCCTAGTCTTCCTCTTTTTGGCTTTAAAACTGAATCTGCAAGTTCAAACGGGGTTCTTCCATCCAGATGGAACTGAGCCCTTGCATGCAGAAATTTGTTCAAAAATGCTCTTTGCTTTTGCATACTATTTGAGTCTGGGGTATCATTTTTCAGCGATTCATGGACCCTAACATTAGCTCTATAGAAGTAACTGTCTGCACACATAGTTATTTTAACTCACTTTTGAATCATTAAAAAGTGCATTGCTTTGCCATGCCAAAACATTAGTGTAAAATGTTATTTAACATAAATTGTGTTTGTTTTAAGGGTTGTTTATAAGTGAAAATGTTTTTGCTATTTAGAGTGAAGGGTCATAGTGTCTTCACAGTAGCTATAAAAGTATGCTGAAATGTCAGCCTTCTTGTGTACGTTGCTTGAAACTGGAATGAAAGTGATAAAGAAAGTTATTTTACTCTTGTCAGAGTGATGAATTTGAACAATAAAGAGAAAATATAAAACTTGACATAGGGAATTCTATAATTGGAATTTTTAGCAATTTAGTTATAGATACTTATTGACCTTTTTCACGTCTCTAGTTTTAGATCTTTGTCAAAAGGAAAGCTGTATTTTCATTTTAGTCAAATACATCCGATTAAAAATAGTTCACCTGTATTCTGTAAAATAATTTTCCCAAAGATTATAGATCCCCAAAGCCTCTTGCTGTTTTACTCCCATTGCACCAAAATACATAGTTACTAAATATCTCATAATTTGAAACACTTTTGCTTAAAATAATGGCAAATGTGATTTTTCTGGTAGATTTATGAGGCTAAATTTACATTATGCCACTAGTAAAATACATATACTTTTAAAATATTTTTTCACAATTATTCACCAAACATTCAGTGAGGCAATTATTTCTATTGACTTACTGAAAGTGGACTGCTGGACTCTTAATTTTATATTGCTTTTGCTCTGACATAGGTTTTCAGATAGTAAGCACAGGTTAGAGTTTTGGTTTTGACCTAACATAAAACTATTTTTGCAACAGAAATTTATGAATAAATCAAAGGATTTGTGTCATATATATTCAAAGTAAATGTCTGAGTCTAAAAGTCTGGCAGTTTCTTCTTCCTATTGGTTACTCTGCTTCATTATCTACTCTATTTTCTATCTTGTTATGCATTTCCTTAAGGGTGAAAGTCTGCTGCTATATAAATTTATTTCTGATTCATGCCATTATCCATAGTAGGATGCCTTCTACCTTATGAAAAGAATCTAAACTCTTTGCCCTTTTTTGTGTAGTTCTTTCTGAGCAATAAAGGTTTCAGATATTGCCCTTTGTCAAAATAAATTTATTCTAGGCAGATGTTTGATAAAAGTGGTATAAACAGGTTTGTATTGGGTCATTTAGCCTCCAGTAAAATGGTCCCAATCATGTCGTAAGCCATAGGACTGTAAGAGAATGTTCTGTGTGACCATTTCAGTTACCCCACACCTTGATGTGCTGAGAGATATGAGCTTGGAGCTAAAACCATCCTGGGAAGAAGTAGGCTCTGTGTGATTATCAGTCTTTCTTAACTAACATTGCTGTGACACTAACCAGCTTTCTCTATTTTTTTTTTTTTTGTTTTGTTTTCTTTATTTCCATTTCAAATGTTTTCCCCTTTCCAGGTCTCCACTTTGGAAAACCCCTATCCCATTTCCCTGTCCCTACTTTCTCTATTTTTTAAATGTCTGAAATGTACCCTGGGCCAGAGACTGGTGTTCTCTTTCCTGCTATTGCCTTTAGTTGGAGAGCGCTCCCTTATTAGTGAGAGTCTGTTCTCTACTGGAAACACTGAAATGTTGCAACTCAGAGCACACAGGCTGCATATGACTGATAGTTCTGCAACCCAGAAACTTCGAATCTGAGATACAGTTCTTTAGACCAAGGTACAAATCCCAGCAGGTATCAATATCCTTTGTTAGTTTCACTTGCTTATTTATTTGTTGATACATATGTGTGTGGTCATGCACTTACATACCATAGAGCACATAGAAACAGACTGTGAATTTTAAAGGATGATGAAGGGAGGGACGCAGGAGTTAAACTGGAGTGAGGAATGAGCTCTGAAGACAATTAAAGGCACTCAATGTGAAATATTCAAAAGAAGAGTAAGAGGACAAGGAGGAGGGTGAGGAGGAGGAAGAGCCTACTACTAGCTTGTTAGGACACAGGAATGGTAAATCTTCTCAGTGAAAGTCACATAGTCTCAGTAAGGAAGCACCAAGCATAGTAAAACCTCACAGTGATCATAAGGGGACTGGAAAGAAATAGTAAAAGGATGAACAATCAACACAAGGGGGAAGACAGGTTCTGTATAACTGAGGCTGACACAGCACACATGGAAACATGCATTCAATACCACAGCAGTAAACATGCATTCAATAATGTACCACACATGTCAGCATGCACTCAATGACTCCACACCCATACAGACATGAATTCAACGACACAGCATAAGTGTAGGCATACATTTGGTATTGTGATGTACTTCGGATGATGGCAATGGTTTATAAAGGGAAGTCCCTGGTCCTATTTACTTTGGACTGACTTGTTCACACAGAGATACTCTAATCGTGATCTAACGTATTCTATCTGTTAGGTAACTGGAATACTGTTACTAGTTAAACTTGCCTCTGTTCTATTGCCCTACCCATTCCCAGTCTGGAAGTGGTATTTTCTCCATTCTCATAGGGTCCTTTCTTCTTATCTCCTTATTCCTACCCATACCAAATTAACATAAATATACATATAAGTTCAAACCTAGGATCAGCATATGAGAAGAAGCATGCTGTATTATCTTTACAAATTTAGGTTACAGACTACAATATTTTTCAATTCTCTTCATTTTCCTACAAATTTCCTAAGTTCACTCTTTATTGCTAGTAAATAAAATACATATGTATATAACACGCACACACAATGTCTATTGCATTTTAATTATCTATTCATCTGTTAAAGGACCTGTATGCAAATAAAAACATTTTGAGATTCCATCTTGCTCTAGTCAAATGAATAACTTGAAGAAAACAGGTAAATATCTTCAAACAAACAAACAAACAAATGAAAACAAATTCTGGCCAGAATGTGGAAAGAGTAACTTTTGACTGTTGATAGAAGTAAAAACCTGTGCAGCCCCCATGAAAATAATTGTGCAACCTTCTCATTAAAAAACAAACAAACAAACTAAAAACTAAAAACTAAAAACAAACAAACAAACAAACAAACAATTCTATGACCCAGACTTAGCATTGCTGAGCCATGTCCAAAGGTCTCTCTTTGACCACATGTTTATCACTCTATATCTACAGGTAGGATTACTGCTGCTCTTTTCACTAAATCATGGAAAAATCTACAATGATTCAAAATCCAGATGCAACAGCTGCAAGGACTGATGAATTTGACCATTAAATCACCATGAGAAAAATTTCATCAGTACATGCACTCAAGAGATGACAAAACACAAATGAAAGTCTAAGATTAAGTTTTAACATTGTACACCACATGTAAACAACTAAGATAATGACTATGTGACAAATATTCACACATGGAGACAAATAGAGCCATTCAATAGCAAAAACAAACAATCAAAAAATATGTGTTTAAATGACCTAAATTGAAATATGATAATTTGAATCATAATCTTTAAAATATAAATTGAAACTACAATCATATGCTAGTTCTAAGTTAGCACATTGGTAAGAATCAAAATATATACAATAAATTGTGATAAATTCACTGAAAATATGAGTTTTCTTTCAGAGTAACTATAAGGAGACTGTCATAGTTGGGGTTTTACTGCTGTGAACAGACACCAAGACCAAAGCAACTCTTATAAGGACAACATTTAATTGGGGCTAGATTATAGGTTCAGAGGTCCATTATCATCAAGGCAGGAACATGGTAGCATCCAGGTAGGGAGGGTGCAGGAGAAGCTGAGAGTTCTACACCTTCATCTCAAGGCTGCTAGCAGAATACTGGCTTCCAGGCAGCTAGGACAAGGGTCTTAAGGCCCACACCCACAAGGCCATACCTACTCCAACAAGGCTACACTTTTCAACAGTGCTGCTCTCTTGACCAAGCATATAGAAGCCATCACAGAAACAAAGTCCCACATTACACCTTTTTTGATCTTGTGTTCTTACTTCTGTTCTAAAGATACACTCATAATAATAATAATAACAATAATAATAATAATAATAATATATATATATATACACATATATATAACATATTTATACGTGGTTAGTCATTATAGTGTGATTTCATCATAAAACATGAACAATTAAGTGACTGTCTCTTCATAGAAAGTGTTTAAATAACCTATGATGCCCATGACCAAGAACAAGACAGCTGAAAAATGGTGTAAATATGTGAATTGTTATAGTGCAGTTTTCAGGAATATTTTCTTAGGAAGGAAATAATAAAGGCTAATAGTTTCACTTTTTATGTGAGAAATAATATTAAGATATGAATTTTATAGCATTCAAGAATGTATATATGCTCAAAATAAATTTATATGTACACCTGTATTTTACATGTACATAATCTATATATATAGCTTCTCACTTAATTAAAAAAATTCTTTGAAAAAAAAACCAGAAGTACAAAGCAAAACTATAAATAAATGAGATCAGATTTCCAGAGAATTTAGAATTAGAATGGTATTAAAAATAATGGGCAGATTAACATGGAAGAGAATGGCTTCAAGGAAGCAGAGCCGATGTGTATTGTAAGAGTCAACCATCTGAGTCTTTTTATATAAGTCTGAGTGGTCATTAGTTGCTTTGAAGAACATAATTCTTTATGGAAAGGCTTACACACTAGAGGCTAAGGGACTGTTTTTGGATTATCAGTGGCTTTAATGCCATCCTTTATAATCAAGGATGTGTCCTCTGGGGATATCAATGAGCAAGAAAGAATTTTGAAGACCAGAAGTCAGCTTCTTCAAAGCTGGACATATTTTTATTTAAGTATTTTCACAGCATTTGGTTTTCTATATTTTCTCATATCAGTCTCTGTAAATTGGTTATAGTGTAGCTCAATTTACTAAATATATGTTTGTTAAACTGCAAGCATTTAAATGTTTGACTGAATGAAAGAAATTTTCATTTAAACAGTTTTCTCCTGATGCAATCTCCCAAGATCTAGTAATGCCCATAGATAGTTACTGAGGTTAAGTCTAGAAAAAAAGAAAGAGGAAGAAAAAAATTTGCTGCCTAACTTTAAGTTCTATTCTAGACAAAAGAGGTCAATTTTTTTCAGAGAATAGTAACTTTATCCAAGAAGATTCTCTAAATGAAGATCGCTAGGCCAATGGGGGTAAAGCTATAGGAGTAACTTTGAGCCATATTTTTTTCTTTGAACTTAAATCAAGCCATTCAAATTAACACTTGCACTGTTAACAGTGAATGCCTGTTAAAACGAAGCGGTTAATCACCAGGAAGGGCATATTAAAACTGTTAATTTGTAGGTTTGAGACTTCCTTTTAATTAGAGCTGTAGGGAAAGTTTCCTGTTCAAAGCAAAGCTGGTGTCTCATGGCTCTCTGACATCCTTGTGAAATACCACAAAGAAAAATCCTTTTAGAAAGGAGAGTCTGGGTGAAGAGGGGAAATTACAGTGCTTAATTTGGGAGGATTAAGTATCTCCCCACCTCTGCTCCCCACCCCCTCCCTGTTGGAAACAGACTAATCAGTAAAGGGATGTGTTTGATTTCTGGGAACGATGGAAGCCACAGCTGACTGCAAACTGAGTGAGTTTCTTCTTAGATAATATAAATATTTTTCAAGGGAAAATAATGAAGGAGAGGCGTGAAAAAGGATGGTCTAAAAAGATGGCATTGATCAGGTAAAATAGGTACAAAGAGGCACGTATTCACTTACATGTGGATATTGGCTGTTTAGTCAATGATAGCGAAGCTATAATCTGTAGAACCACAAAGGTTAGATATTGAATAAGAGACTAAGGGGCAGGTAGATCTCATTAGGAAAAGAAAATAGAATGGATATTATAGATAAATGGATGGATGGATGGATGGATGGATGGATGGATGGATGGATGGATAATTAAAATGAGTGCATTGTGCTGGGAACAGTAGAGGAGAGGAGGGTAAAGGAGGGAATATGTAGAGAGAGCTAAAATTAGAGGCCATTTGAGGGATACTAGGGAAACCTAATACAATAGAATCTTCCTAAAAGATATGCTTCTATTAAGGCGATTAACGTATATTGATTGAAATTGCCAAGTAATGGAGGTGACAGAGCCCCAACTGGCCATCTCTTGTCACCAGATGATGCTTAAGTCAGGGCTTGTGTTACAATTAATTTAGGTGTTGGATCACATGGGGCTCCCCAAGCAACCCAGGATGTAGTTTTCCACAAACTGACAGCAAGTCTCCAAGGCTGAGAACAACACCTACACAACTCATCGAATATGGGAAAGAGGAGCTAGTGCCTACATGGAGCCTTAACCCCTACGCTCTAGAATCATTGGTCCAGAAAGGTACTCTGTGGGCTACCAAAAGAGAAATTAAACATCAATCAATCCGCAACACTTTTTGTTAACAATAATATCCTGTCTGCAAGATATGACAATACAATGGTGGCACAAAGCTAGTTGGAGTAACCAACCAATATCTGATTTGATGTAAGGCCCACTCCATGAAATGAGATCCATATCCAATACTACTTGAGTTGCTAAAAGCATGAGACTAGATAGCATAAAGACCTAGGGTAAAACCAAATATGAATGTTCTAAAAACAGAAAAGTAGCAATAAAATGTCATAATGGCATTCTGCTATGCGCAGTCATCACAAAGAATTGTCCTCCTGCAACAGGTAGGAACAAATTTATAGACCCACAGCCAGACATTATGCAGAGAGAGATTTAGAATACTGAGCCCTACATAGTACATTTCCATTAAATCCTTCTCTTCAGGGTTCAGGGAACCCTGGAGTAGCAGGCAGGAAGAGTGTAAGAGCCAGAGGTGATGAAGAACATCAAGAAAACAAAACCTTAAAATGAACATGATCAAAGCACATATGTATTCACAGAGAAAGAGGTAACAAGCACAGGGCCTGGACAGGTCAGCACCAGGTTGTTTGAGAATTTATTGAAGTTTTTTTCTATTAATCATTTTATTCATTTACATTTCAAATGATATCCCCCTATCTGGTTACCTCTGCACAAACCCCCTATCCCATTCTCTCTCACCCTCCTCCCCTTTGCCTATATGAGGGTGCTTCTCCACCCATTCACCCACTCCTGTCTCACCCCTCTAGCATCCCCCTATGCTGGAGCATCAAGTCTCCCTCCCCTCCGATTGATGTCAGATAATAAAGTACTTTAAGGGATTTCTGAATATGCAAATAAAGTGTGCCTCTGTTTCTTGTGGCATCTTCTTGGGTTCTTTTCCTTCTATTTGTTTGTTTTGTCCACTTCCAATATGTTAGTTATTGTTTTATCTTGTTATATTATATTTTATTTTATTATTATTTTATGACTTTTTATCGGATATTTTATTTATTTACATTTCAAATGTTATCCCCATTCCCAGTTTCCCCTCTGGAAACCCCTATCTAATCCTTCCTTCCCCTGTTTCTATGAGGGTGCTCCCCACCTACCCACCTACTCCCACCTTCCTTACCTGGCATTCCCCTACTCTGGGGCATCGAGCCTTCACAGGGTCAAGGGCCTCTCATCCTTGATGCCCAACAAGGCCATCCTCTGCTATGTATGCAGCTGAAGCCATGGGTGGCTCCATGGGTACTCTGGTTGGTGGTTTAGTCCCTGGGAGCTCTGGGGGGGGTCTGGTTGGTTGATATTGTTGTTCTTCCTATGGGACTGCAACCCCCTTCAGCTCCCCTAGTCCCTTCTCCAACTTCTCCATCGTGACCTCCGAGCTCAGTCCAATGTTTGGCTGTGAGCATCTGCCTCTGTATTCATAAGGCTCTGGCAGAACCTCTCAGGAGACAGCTATATATCAGGCTCCTGTCAGCAAGCACTTCTTGAAATCCACAAAAGTATCTGGATTTGTTGTCTGTATATGGAATGGATCCCCAAGTGGGGCAGTCTCTGGATGGCCTTTCCTTCAGTCTCTGCTCCATACTTTGTCTCCATATTTCCTTTAGACAGGAGCAATTTGGGGGTAAAAATCTAGAGATGAGTGGGTGGCCCCATCCCCCAAATGGAGGGCCTTGCCTAACCTCTGAATATGGTCTCTACAAGTTCTCCCTCCCCTTTGTTGGGAATTTCAGCTATGTCATCCCGTGGGGTCCTGGGATCCTTTTGCTTTCCTGGCATCTGGGACTTGCTGGTGGCTGCCCCAATTCCCCATGCCCCCATTGCTATACACTTCTGTTTTTCTGCTTCCCCCTCCCTCCCAAGTCCCCCCTCACCCTCTATGTCCTGTGAGTATTTTATTCCTCCTTCTAAGAAGGACTAAAGCATCCACACTCTGATCTTCCTTATTCTTGAGCTTCATATGGTCTGTGAAAATTGTATCTTGGATATTCCCAGCTTTTGGGCTAATATCCACTTATCAGTCAGTGCATACCATTGTGTGTTCTTTTGTGACTGGGTTACCTCACTCAGGACGATATTTTCTAGTTCCATCCATTTGCCTAATACTTAGGAGCCTATTTGTTTTCTAATGAAGCACAGAAATGGAGTAGATCTGGATGACGTAGAAGAACTGTTAGGAGCAAAGAGAGCAGAAACCATAATCAGTATATATTATGTAGAACATCTATTTTTAATAAAAGGGGTAAAAGTAAAAAAATAGAAAGAAAGAAACAAAGGAAGAGAGGAAGAAAGAAAGGAAAAGAAAGAAGGAGAAAGGAAGGAAGAAAAATACCTAGGTTGTGCTACCTATGTGATATATATACTTGAAAATATATTCAATTATTATGTGGTGTTTTAAACTTATTGGTATATGCATTGTATTCAAAACATTTTTTATTTTTCATTGGAATTATGTTTATTATATGTCCATCTTTTATGAAGTCAGTAAGATGGGATTATGGAATTGTTGAGCATCTTTTACTTTACTTAATTTTTTTTTGGGGGGGGCAGGATTTTTCTGTGTATCCCTGGCTATCCTGGAAATGACTGTACCAATAAGATTTGCCTGGAACTCAGAGGTCTGCCTGACTTTGCCTCTCAAGTGCTACGATTAAAGGAGAACACCTTCACAGCTAGGCATTCTGAGTATGTTTTATGACAATGGGCTTGAACCTGCAATCTGCTTTTTAGAACAATGTCTCTGATTCTAGAATTGTTCTTTGAGGTTCAGAAAATGTAGGTTCCTTGGACATTGAAAGTAAAGATTCCAAATTGTAAATTTGTAGCGCATTAGGAATATAGATATCTTGCTATAAGTACTTTAAGAGTTGATTATATAGGGCTCTAGGCACTGACTTTGACACATACTTTCTTTGACTGACAAAGTCAAGGATGTATTTTGTCTCTGAGTCTTCTCTGTGTATGAAGTGAATAAGCATCAAGTTGCCTCTAGAAATAAGTGATGGCTAAAACAATGATGTACTTTTTAAGTATTCGGAACTGAAAATAATAGAGATGAAAAAGTTTTGAATGTATGTTTAAATCAAACTAATTAAATAAAATACAAACTGTGAAAGTAAATAAAATATTAATACAGCAACCAATAATGGTTACTAAAAATTTTTCTCATGAACTTTTAGTTTTGTTTACAAATAATGCAATTCAGTATCCAGACTTATTTAGTTTCTCACTATGTCCCAAGCACAGGTGAAAAAATATCACAGACCAACTGTAAATTCTATTCCCCACAATGTGTTACAAAGAAACTTCCCTTACTATTGTCATTTTCTAAATAATAAAATCTCTTCACCAACAAAAGAGCTAACAGGGCATGACCTAGACCCCAACATATTATAGCATATGTGCAACAATGTAGGACCATGAAAGGCAGCCTAGTTTCTGGTTGAGCTAAGGTTTAAAACCTCGGTGACCCAGCAGCGGGTCCCCAGCAGGGATGGTAGGTGTTTTGCCATGCTTCTGGGCCCCAGGCTCCTAACACAAGGCCTCAGTTCTCCTTAGGTCTGTGACTATCAGTCATGTAAGGGCAATGCCCCAAGACCCCCACAGGTAGAGGACATGTGGTCACATAGTCTCAAGACAGATCTCCATTTTAACGAGGTACTAAGAGGCCTAGCCAATAAACTCCTCTTCTCAGCCACTCCTCCCTGCAAAAGGTATTTAAACTCGGGCCCTCCCTGAGAAAGTGGGGTATGGTTTCACTCATCAACACTCTCTGCCATGACAATAAACACCCTAAAACCACGGACTGTCTCTTCTCATCAGGTTCTGCTGTGAGGAGAAATGGAACAAGCCTTCGTCTAAAGAGCCTCGTCTCCCACAGAAGGTATCTCAGTGCTCCCAGCCTCTACCAACCAAGCCAACTGTGGACTTGATCCCTGGTGGGACCCAGCTGGGCTCCTCCCCACCATTCCCCCTCCGTTCTCAGTTCTTTCACAGCATCCAGCAGCATCTGGGACGTCCAAGAGCCTGAGAACCAGATGGGTTCGCTAAGCTGGCTTCGTGTAGTCCCTGAGACTTCAGGTGGCATTCCCCCATTCCCAGGCAGTGTCCAGTGACTTCTCACAGCCTGACACCCGCCCAGTGGTGCTATGGGGTGAGCATGATCAAACATTCCCGTGTCTCACCTTCCCCAGTGGCTGAGCCCTAGGGCGGATGCAGGACCCCACCACATTAACCCAAAACTACTTGGTCTTCATGTGGGTCCCCAAAAGATTAGAGGAGAGCTGTTTGTGACTTTGTTGCCTGCCATTAGATCCCCTTCCCCTAACTGGACCTCTGGAGCTCTAACATGCCTAACTTGTGTTATTATATTATCACCAGCTTTCTGTTTTGTAACTTTCACTGACTAAGCTTGGCATTCCTGAAACTTGTTCTGTAAACTGACCTTGAACCCACAGAACTGCATGGCTCTGCTTCCTGAATGCTGGGATTAAAGGCATGTACCACCACACTTGGACTTAACCTTTTCTGCACCCAGAACTTGTTCTGTCCCAGGTTGGCCTTAAACTCTCTCTTTGCCTTTGTCTCCTGGGGTTAACCGTACAACCGTGCCTGGGTTTAACATTTTCAGAGTCATTATGCTTCAAGACCCGGATCAAAAACCTATGTCTTCCAGGCTCAAGATCTGGATCATAAGTGTGCCATCGATTTCTGGATTGAAGTTTATTCCAGATTAAAAGTAAAAATGAAAACAATAACCAGGTAATAAATATATCTAAAGTGATATAACCATCCCTTGTATAACTAAAAATGCAAACAACAAGCATAGCTGTGTGGTGTCTTGCTATGAGAACACTACTCCTTTAATCTGTGTATCTTCTGGAATACAGGATTCAGCTCTTTTATACTTCTTGGTGCTCCTTTAATTATTGAAACCATGCATTTTGTATTTTTCCTTAGACAATTTGCTAAGCTTGACCAAAACGCTCGTCATGCATTTAAACCAGAGAACAAAGTCTATGGTGGACTTTTCTGAGGCTTTCTTTGTCAATGTAATTAATATGAATCTCTTTCCCTTAGCCTCAGGCAGACTCCTCAGACAAGGGCAAAATGCAGCAACATGCTTCATCAAAACACCAGGAAGAATAATCTCCAGAATTCAGATCACCCTCAGCTCCAATATCTTCCATATTCCTACTAAGATAGCCCTTTAAGTCTCACTAAAAGCTTTCCACTGCTTTCCAAATCACAAGATCCACATTCTTCCAAACAAAAGCATAGTCAGGCCTTTCACAGTAATACCCCGTTCTCTGGTACCAACCTCTGTCTTGATTAGGCTTTCCATTGCTGAAAAGAAACTCCATGAGCAAGACAACTCATTACAAGAGACAATATTTAATTGGGGCTAGCTTACACATTCAGAGGTTCAGTCCTTTAACATCATGACAGGAAGCATGGCAGAATCCAAGCAGGCATGGCGGAAAGAGTTCTACATCTTGTTCTGAAGGCAAACAAGGGAAGACTGTCATCCAGGCTGCCAGGGGGACAATCTCATTGCCTACCCCAGAGTAACACATTTCCTCCAACAAGGCAAACACTTCCTAATGGTATCACTCCCTAGGACAAGCATATTCAAACCACCACAGATTAAGTTTTATTACTCTATAGAGAACCCCAGCAAATACGGTAGGTAAAAGGAGAGAGAGAGGGAGAGAGAGAGAGAGAGAGAGAGAGCATTAGCAAGTGTACCTGGGTATTTTGAGCTATGGATCAGATAGTTATCTTCTGAAATCCAAATATGATAAACTGTATTGTACTTTAATTTAGTATTTCTAAAGAACTAAAAACACTTTTTTTTTTTTTTTTAGACCAGGGATGGGACATGTATACTTGGTTGTCCACTTGGATATACCTGGAAAAACAAAACTCTAGAGAGAAGACAAACCTGAGAGAGATGTTCTGCTGTTTGAAGTGCTTTAAAATCACTTCTAGTCAAGACCTTTGAGGCAGAAAGACACACACCTCTAATCCAGATGCAGAACCAGAAGGTCACACTTTAATCCTGGCCACACTTTCCCCTGGGGAGTGTATACAAGGCCAGAGAAGGAGGAAAGGTTTTGTATTTGTCTGTCTGCCTGAGCTTGTAGCACATCCTTTCCTACATTAGCACCGGGGCCTACGATTTCAAGATCCCAGCCTATACAGAAGACCGGTTGAGAAACCCACTCTTGTGGGACTGAACAGCTACAAGATTTTTTTTTTTCATTTTCATCTAGCCGTTTTTTGAAGTCCATAAGTAATTCTAAAAATTCTCTTTTTATGTATATAGAAAGATTCATTCCATAACATCTATGACGCTACAGAACCCTTACTATTACAAGAGTATATTGCCTTCATAAGAATTTAGGCATCGTTCTTGAATTTTGACTGCATAAACTTATTTAATGATCACAAAATCAATTTATGCTATGGATAAGACTGAAACTTTCATGAGACATGAGAAAGCCACGTTGTACAATTTGTATTTTTTTTTTTTTAGTATGTCTGGAAATAGCAATCAAAAAATATGTAATTTGTTCATGATTGTCCTTTCTGTCCAAGTCAGTGGGAACATAGGAGATTGAAGCAGGATCCAGAGGATTTACCCATAACCTATCCCACGTACTTGGAATGATTAAAAACCTAGTCCCGAGAGTCCCAGCACTCCCATGGAAGGAAGAAATGGGCTGCACAAGGACAGGTCACCAAGGACTACCACAGTGCCTGTGCACTGGAGGCAGAGTTTGGAATGCTATTGGTGAAAACTTTAGTAAAGCAGTGGTCAACGATATATCCTTGGTCCACACTGCATTTGTAAATACTGTTCCTTGTGTTAATGGGCAATGTCTGTGGGCACCAGGCATAGATTTGGAGCTATCCCAACTGGGTCAGAGGGTATATTTGTGAGTCCAAGATAGTCATTTTCTAGTGAAGTCAGACTTATTGGTGGAGGGAGTTCAAATATATGCCATTACTTGCTCAGAATAGAGGTGTGTGGCATGAACACTTCACAAAGAACTGGAATCTGTTTGGCTTAGGAACTGATTAGCTCTAGAAATCACAAACTGGGTGATTACACGAGGACTCAGCTGCTGAGGGGAACACCTTTGGTCTTAAATTTGAAGCCCCAGTGAATTCATGTGGCCCAAAGTTGTTCTGGTTCTACACCTTCAATTCATCAAGAAAGGTTATTGTAAATGCCACCAGCTACTATGGGAATACTGATGGAATGATCAAAATTACAGTTTTCTCCTGCTTGGATTTAGGAAATGACTTCAAGGAATCTTGGCTCCTTTGCTAGGTGATTCAATCAACATATGAAATTTTGTTTTGTTTTGATTTTAGGGAGTTTTTAATTGCTTTTTAAAAAGTGTCCACTATTTTTATTTAAAACATACTAATTTTTTTTCATACAAATTTTTAAAAACACATCTTGAATAATACAATATACATAATTAGATAAAAATTAAGAAGCAAATCAAAATTAATTAGTAAGACCCATAACTAAAAAAAAAAATGTGTCCTATGTTCAGGAATTCATTTTTTCAATAGTCTAACCAGAACCATCCATGCTAGAAGCATAATATTGTGAGAATTTTTGAGAAAACAATACTTTTTTTTTAATTTGGACATGTACAGTGCTTTCTTTTCTGTAAACAAATGCAATAGATTAAAGAGAATTTCCTGTGAGGCTAGATGGCTGGAAAGTGAGAAGTCTACATTGTATTTTTCCCATTAGTCTGAGCTCTGCACAATATTAAATCACTGGGAGAGAACAGGAGAAACCCATTTCTATATGGATTCCCTTCTGATAGAAGAAATGTTCTCTCAAGGTTGAACCCCTCATGTTTCACCTGAGGCAAGGCAAGATGTCACACAGGGGTAGGGTCTCACCAGGGCCACAGGAATGTGGGTCACTGATATACTGTGTGAAACTGACAGTTGGGCAAGTATGTGTTTCCTTTCACAAAACAGACAAACAAATAAAAAACAAAACAAAATAAAAACAGAAAGTCTACTAATGTTAAGATTAGCTGTATAGGGGTGAATTTATATGTTGACAATATTAAACCCGTAGACTGTAAATGTTGCTTTTGTTTCCTCTGAAGAAGTGACGCAATGAGAGCTGTACCCAAGCTTTATGAATACATGACAAGGGCTGAGCCCAGAGCTTTTCTATCTGACTACTCCTAGGCATAGGCCTGGAAGCTTCTAGCCTCCATACAATCTAATCTTCTGCAAACATAGACTTGAAGGCTTCAGTTTCTAGCCTCTGTCTGCTTACCTAGGCCTAGAATGTTTCAGCCCCTGAGACTTACCACTCCATAAATTCACTCTTTCTAGTTCTTTCTGAACTTTGACTGGATGGTTCAACTCAACTTTTTTAGGTCAAACTTCTCTATCAGCTGACTGATTCATTCTGACTTCTCTTAGCTTCTCTATGAATTGTTCTGCTTGGCCTTAAACTAATTGGCAATTTGTTCTAATCTTCTGGCTTTGGGGGGGGATTTTTTAATTTAATTCTATTTTATTTTGGTTTTGTTTTTTAAATTATTATTATCTTTAATCTTTTTTTTTTCCAATCCAGTCATTATCCCCCTCCCAGTTTAACATCTGACAGTTCCTCATCTAATTCTTCCTCCCCTGTATCCAAGAGGATGTTTTTTATTGCTCATTAACAATTTAGACTTCAAAAATAAGTTATTTAAAAACTGAAGAATGTAGAAGGGTACCAATTAGAAAGGAGCCTCCAACTGCAGCTGTGCTGTAATAGACTAAGAAATAGAGACCTTGGTCAGTTAGAGACAGGCATTTTTAATCTCAGTACTAAGGACACAGGCAAAAAAATATTGAATTTGAGATCAGACTGAAATAGTAAGAGTCTTGTGTAAAAATGAGTTGTCCTGTGACATTCTGGAAATCTTCATGGTTGGAGCTGGTAACCCAGTTTCCATGGAGAGGAGGCAGGCTAGATGTTGAGCTGAATACCTGGTAAGAGATTTAATCAAGAAAGCCTATGCAATGATACATTCACAAAAATACCAGAAGATACTTGATGAAGAGTTTTTTGATTGTTGAAAATCTTTAAGCTCCTAATGGCAGTTGCCAAGTTTTAGCTTCCTGTATTAGAGCCTCTGAATTACTTTACAGAGTACACTGATCCATCAACAGAGCACCTGTTTTGTTCTCCAAATTTTGCCAAATGACAATGATGTGGACGATCTTTCTTTCTTTCTTTCTTTCTTTCTTTCTTTCTTTCTTTCTTTCTTTCTTTCTTTCTTTCTTTCTTTCTTTCCTTCTTTCTTTCTTTCTTAGATCTTTCCATTCTCCATTTCTTTTTCTTTTTTTAATTAAAATTAGATTCTTTTCTAATATAGTACATCCTTACCAACAACTAGAACTCTCCATGTTCAATGGGTTGTGTTGATATTGAAATGGACAATGAAGTACTACTGGCAATTTGCAGAGACTATATCTCTGCCTTAGCACTAGTCTAGATTGTTTCAGAAATCCCATGGAACCCCCTTGACAATGACTCAAAAGAATGCAGCAAAGGCCTGCCACTGGAAAACTTGCATGGCTAAAATAATGGGCAGTACAGACTCTGTATCTATCATTACTACAACTGCTCTCTAGGAGTACTGTCTTAGTTAGGGTTTCGCTGCTGTGAACAGACACCATGACTAAGACAACTCTTATATGGACAACATTTAATTGGGGCTTGCTTACAGGTTCAGAGGTTCAGTCTATTATCATCAAGGCAGGAGCATGGAGGTGTCCAAGCAGGCATGATGCAGGCAGAGCCGAGAGTTCTACATCTTCATCTGAAGTCTGCTAGCAAAATACTGCCTTCTCTGCAGCTAGGATGAGGATCTTAAAGCCCATGCCCACAGTGACACACCTACTCCAACAAGGCCACACCTACTCCAACAGGGTCACACCTTCTAATAGTGCCATTGCCTGGGCAGAGCATATACAAACCATTCCAAGTACTTTCATATATTCTATGAATATCCACTGCAGTAAATTTTCCTCTACTACTCAGTTGACACTCAAAGCTACAGTCTCATCCTTTATTGTCTCCCTCCAACAAAACTCCCACCTCTACTGCTTTTGTCCAAACCACCCCCATTCCACCCACAAAACATATTCTACTTTCTATTCCCTAGGAAAAGAATGCACACTTATGTGTGCATATTAGCCATTAAGTATGTGGTAACCAAGCTACAACCCATAGACCTAAAAGGTTTGGTAAAGAAGAGCACCTTCCAAATTCTAAGTGCCTTGGAAGAGATTATTAAGCAAGTCCTCTAGTTATGAGGCTCTCCCACTGAACATGCTTATGACTTACCTAATCATAGACTCTGAAGCTCTGCTTACATTAGGCAAAGCTTTATAAAAGGAGACCCCAGAACTCTGGTGCTGAGTTGGTTTCTCTCTTTCCAACTTCATCAGAGACCCTGAAGGTTTGAAGCCCTGGCCTCCAGCTCACATTTTTCTATCTGCTCCTGTCAACCACATAGCTTATGTCTGTCTCCTCTATACGAGTACTCTAAAGAACCTTCACATCTCACAAATGTAAACCTAGTGCAGCCAGGTGTCTTTTTTTTCTTCTAACAGTTCAGGAATTTGAAGAGTTTCCAGACCATCTGTGAAGCCTATATGGACCAGGCAGGAAAAACCCCAGGTGATTCCCAGACAGGACCCTGCAATCCTCAGATTCCCCCTATGGAGTCCAGTCAGCTTATTTCAGCTTACAGCTGGGAGATGCCTACCTGGAATAAACCCATGATGACATCTGCATACTCTAACACACCTAATACAGCTTGTACCCAGAACTCAACAACATACCCTGGAAAACACATTGATTTCCATTCTGGAGAGCCAAGTGAGACTGCTTCTCTGCACCAGCAATTTATGTCTGCTGACCAGATACAGTCCCCTACATTCTCTCATGTGATGGAGCTCAACAGCACCCCCAACACATGTTTCACTCTTCCCCAGCTGATTGAAGTACCTGACAGCAAGGAGACTGCCTACAATGAAGACTACTGGATGAAGACGCTAAGAGGTAACTGGACTTCTATGATCTACAATACAGCCATGTGTGAGAGTCAGATTAAGCTTGCGATAATCAAGTTGCTCTCTGTGGAAGCCAAGCAGACCAGGACCCAAATGAGGATTATCTTACTGCTTCTGTGTGACTAGACCTTCAGTGGTAACCTCAAGATGCCTGTCGGTAGTGAGCAGGCCTCCTTCTGCACCCGGATGACAAGCAGGAATGGAGGGCACCTGACTCTGTATGGGAATCAGATGACAGCACTGAATTGTAGCCAGCACCTTCTTCCCAATCAAATAATTAACTCATTTTCTGACCAGATTCACTTTGGGGATCAGCAGAGAAAAACTGTAGCTGATGAGATGTTCTCTGAGGATCAGATGATAGCCTCTCATGGATATCAGGCTTTCTATGAGCATCACATAACAGATGCTGGTGACCACATAAACTTCTATGGTCAGATGACATCCTCAAGGAGTTGGAATGTTAATAGAGGTCAGGTGAAACTCCTGCGTGGTGACCACACCATCTGTGGGTATCCAACATCAGTTTATGCAGCTGACCAGGATTTGTGTATGGGTCATCAGAGAACAAATCCAACTGGTGTCCAGCTCTATGATTCTCAGATGTCAATCCCTGGTTTTGACACAACTCTTCACGTGACCAACAGGACAAAATCCAATAAAGAAAACCTGTCTTTTCATCTAATGACAACTTCCAGTAGTGAAGAGACTTTCTACTGGGGTCAGATGAGGACCTCTGTTGATCAGAATATCTACCCAGGTCAGAATTGAGCACCCAATGTTGAAGAAAGTCTTGATCTTCACGTGACTTCAATTAAAAACCAAATACCATATGTGGATGTATCCCCATGTCCTTCAAGTTCCCATTTGGCCCAAAGACAGCCTCTGGAAAGCTCTTCTACTTCCAGTTTAATCCAAGGACAGCAACCAAAGATGAAGTCATACCTCAAGACCCAGAGCCATGTGTACCAGAAGAAGCCTCTGAAGTACTATTTGTGTACCTACCAGGATTGTAGGAAATCTTAAACAAAGTCTCACCACCTCAAAGACCACATGAGGAAACACACTTGGGAGAAGCCCTATGTGTGCAATGAGCCTGGATGTGGATCTCCTCAGACACCAAAAAAAGCATGATGAGAAGAGGTCATACTCCTGTCCCATGTGCACCAAACCCTTTTCCAGATTGTATTACCTCAGGCAGCATGAGAGAGACCATAATAAATCTTCACCCACCAATGGAACCTATCTGCCCGCAAACAATATCTTCCCTAATAAAGTTTATTGTTTCCTTCCCACAACTCTGTCAACACCAAGTAGATGCTAATGTTGTTTGTATAGATAAAATAAATAAATGAGCCAACATTAAGAAAGTTAAACTCTACCATGTGATATAAAGACATGTTATTTTGCATGGGGTAATCTTCTTAACTTACCCTTTCTTAATAAGAGTGTAACCATGTTTTTGTAACAAAATTTGGGTTATTCTTATTATTCTGTGCTAAGGTAGTCCAAAAATACAAATATTAATGGATTGCTGAAAGTATCACTGTGCAGTGAAAGAGGATCAATAATTCTCTCAGCATTTATCTTTGCTCTTGATTTTGTTAAAGTTTTTAGTTATGAATGCCAACTAAGACCGTATGACCAGTTGCATATATGAGGACTGTATTTGACAAGTTCTCTTATATTTATTTGACTGGGAATGTGTTTGTGCAGATAAGTGTGTTTTATTTTCATTTTCAGTGATATCAAGTAAGAGGCTGAAGTCAAAATTTATGATTGTGTTCCACACTCACTCATGTAATGTCTTGCAGAGGCAGACTAAAGTCATCTTTTGCTGAGGCAAGACCCGAGGGAGCACATGTGATGTTTGGAGAGTATAAATAGAACTCAGTGGACAGTGATGGTGAGCTAGCATTGCTAGACTTACAATGTTTTGTTGGTCTTGCTTCTTTACCCACCTTCACTTTGTTGGGAGAGGCACTGCAGAGAAAATCTCCTGGTATCGAGGCTGGCTCTGGTTGCTTCTGCTGTCTCGGGCTGATTTAGCGGAGACCCCTCTGTTTCTGATAGATTGTGCCACTGCTGCTGATTTCTGTTTGGTGTTTGACACTACTGAACTGGACTGCTGGTGTGCTGAAAATGGTGATTGAAATCGCCCCAAAGAGCTACTTCTCAACAGGTCCATATCTCCTTGTCCTATTTACCATCTTTTCTTCCCTATCTTTGGACAGTGGGCTAGAAGGGGTGTTGAAGCTTTGTGAATGCTTTATTAAAGTAGAGTTAGAAAAATCTAAGACTTCAAGAGGCTATCAGTGGTTATTTTCTTAGTCGGGTTTTTAATTCTTATAAAAGACACTATGACGATAGCAAATATTATATAGAACATTTAATTTAAACTCGCTTAAAGATACAGATTTAGTCTATTAACTTCAGGGTAGGAAGGATGGGGGCAAGCAGGCAGACATGGAGCTTGGCAGATAATGGAACATTCTACATTTGGATCTGCAGACAGCAGGAAGAGAGATTCACTCTAGTACTGGTTTGAACATATGAAATCTCAAAGCTCACCACCAGTGACACACTGTCTCCAACAATGCCAGTTCTATGACAACAAAGAAACAATTCCTACTATTGCAAGCCCTGTGAGTTTGGGAGGGGCATTTAAATGCAAACCACCATCTTTATAATATGTATGTTTGAGATAGTAAAAGAACCACAATGGACATTCCTGTCTATTATAAACTTATAATGCCTCTTGTGATAGTGGGAGGGATAGTTATAACATGTGTCAATGTACCAGAGGCAAAGTTTGGAGTGCTGTTGATGAAAACATAGGAAAGCAGTTGTCAACAAGGTGTCCTTGGCCCATAGTGCATTAGTAAACACTGTGTTGATGGGAAACATCTCTTTCCAACAGGCATAGAGTTGGAGCTGTCCCATGAGGGCAGCCTTGTGGTTATTTTCAATCTTAGCACTCAGGAGACAAAAGCCGAAGAATAGACAGAGGTCTTATTTGTGAATCCAAGAGTGTCATTCCCTAGGGAGTCGGTCTTCATGAGGGAGGGATTTCAAATAATCACCACTATTTTCTCAGAATAGAGGTTCATGGCTCAAGCACTTGACAAAGAACTGGAATCTGTATGGCCCAGAAGCTGATAAGCTCTAGAAGTTATATGCTGGGCGATTACAATGGGACTCAGCCCTTGAGAGCAAACCCCATCATCTTAAAACTTGGATCCCCAGTAAACTCTTGTGGTCCAAAGTTGTTGTGTCTCTGCACCTTCATCTCTCTCATCAAGAAAGATAATGGTAAATCCCATGAGCTACTATTCAGGTACTGATTACATGATCAAAAGTTCAAAAGTTCAGTTTTTTCCAACTTGGACTTATGGATATGACTTCAAAGAGTCCTGGCTCCTTTTGTAGGATTCAATCAACCTACGAATTATTTTACCATTTTTGTTTTTGGTTTGTTTGTTTGTTTGTTTGTGGTAGACTTTTATTTGTTGACAATTTTAATCTTCAAAAAAATAAGTATGGAAAAACTGATGAATGTAGAAGGGTTTCTGCTAGCAAGTGGTCTGCAAGATATATTGTGTGATAATACTCAGAAATAGACACGTTGATGAGTTATGATGCAGATATTTTAATCTCAGCACTCAGGAGACAGAGGCCAAAGAATAGTGAAATTGAGACCAGATTGAAGTAGTAAAAGTCTTGTGTAAAAACAAACTGTACTGTGATCTTCTGAAAATCTTCATGGCAGGAGCTAGTTCTCCAGTTTCCAGGGAGAAGAGAAGGGCTGGATGTTCCGTTGAACATCTGATAAGTGATTTACTCAAGAATGCTTTTGCAATGATACCTTCACGAAAATACCAGAAGATCGTTTTGAAGAGTTTTCTGATTGTTGAAAATGTGGAAGGTGCTGCTGGCAGTTGCCAAGTTTTAGCCTCTTGTATTACAGCCCACTGAATTATTTTCTATAATACACTGATCCATCAATGCATCACATTTTTCCTTGAATTCTTTAGTTGTGACAAACTATTTCTTTCTTTTTTCTTTGTTCCTTTGTTTGTTTGTTTGTTTATTTCTTCCTTCCTTTCTTTCTCCTTAAATCTTTGATTTTTCCATTCTCTCCTTTTAAATTTAAACTTAGATTTTTCTTTCATATAGTACAACCTTACAAGCTAGACCTCCCCACATTCAATGAGATGTGTGAATATTGTCCTATACAGTGAGATCCTGCTTTAAGTTTGCAAGGAATGAACCACTATCCTAGCACTAGTCTGTATATTTTGAGAAACTTCCTGGAACCACCTTTATCAATGACAGAACAAAATGCAACACAGAGCCCTGCCACTCAATGAAAGTCTTGCTGGCTCCAAAAACTGGCCAGGTCAGAGTCTGTATCCATCATTACTTAGAGCATTCCTTAGGATTACCTTCATATCTTCTAAGCTTTTGGACTGTACTAAGTATCGACACCTCCACTCAATTGACCCTTAATACCTGCAGTCTTTCTTCACTCTCACCTTCCAACAAAAGCCCACCTGACCTCTACTGGTCCTGTTCATACCCATGCCCATTAAACCCACAAAAGCTTTTCTATTTTCTTTTCCCCAGGAGATAATATTAGCCACATAAAAGTGCATATTAGCCATTGAGTAATTAAGAGCCAAGCTACAATCCATAGACCCTAAGAAGTTAGGTAAAAAGGAGCACCTTCTGAATTCTAAAACCTGGGAAGAGAAGCTTAAGCAAGCCCTCTAGGTATGGGGCTATACCCACTGCACAGTATGGCCTACCAAATCTTAGTCTCCAAAGTGCTGATCAAATCAGGCCAAGCTTTATGAAAGGAGACCCCAGAGCTCTGGAGCTAAGTTGGTTTCTCCATTTTCAGTTTCATCAGAGCCCCTGACGGTCTGAAGCCCTGGCCTCTAGCTCACATTCTCTATCTGTTCCTGTCAACCACATAGCTCCTCTTTGTCTCCTCTATATGAATACTCTAAAGAACCTTAACCTCTCACATATGTAAACCTAGTGCAGCCAGATATCCTTTTTTTCTCCCAACAGGTGAGGAACTTGAAGAGTTTCCAGACTGTCTATAAGGTATCAGGCAGAATCAAGTTGCTTCTCTATGGGAGCCATGCAGATCAAGACCAAAATGTGGATCTTCTTGTTGCTTCTGTGTGTGACCAGACCTTTAGGATAAAGGCTGAGAT
>CM052702.1:85211119-85219883 GCA_028551405.1 Uromys caudimaculatus
TGGACTCTAGTCCTCTGTAATCACACGTGTCCAATGAAACACACTTTTATTTTATTTTAATGAATTATTATTTATTATTGTTATTGTTAGAATTATTTAATCTTTTTATACATTCCAGTCTTTATCCCCCTCCAGGTGGTCTGCCCTCTAACTGTTCTTCATCCCATTCCTCCTCCGCCCATCCCTGCCTCCAAGAGGATGTACCCATCCCCCTACCCCCAACCCCACCTCACCAGACCTCCCCACTCCCTGGGGCCTCAAGTCTCTCTAGAGTTAGGCTCATCTTCTCTCACTGAGGCCACACCAGGCAGCCTTCATCTGTATATGTGTCCCAGACTGCATATCAGATAGTGCATGCTGCCTGGTTGGTGGTTCAGTGTCTGAGATATCTCAGGGGATCAGGCTAGTTAAGGCTGCTGGTCTTCCTATGCAGTTGCTCTTCTCCTCAACTTCTTCCTGCCTTTCCCTAATTCAACCAGAGGGGTCACCAGCTTCTGTCCATTGGTTGGGTGTAAGCATCTGCATCTGACTTTTTCTACTTCTTGTTAGGACTCTTAGAGGGCAGCCATGCTAGTTTCCTATCTGTAAACACACCACAGAATCAGTAATCATGTTAGGTCTTGGAGCCTCTGCTTGAGCTGGATCCCAATTTGGGCCAGTCAGTGGACCTCCTTTCCCTCAGTCTCTTCTCCATTTTTGTCCCTGAAGTTCTTTCAGACAGGACAATTCTGGGTCAGAGGTTTTGACTGTGGGATGGCAACCCCATCTCTCCTTTTGATGCCCTGTCTTTCTCCTGGAGGTGGACTCTACAAGTTCCCTCTCCCCACTGTTGGGCATTTCATCTATGGTCCCTCCCTTTGAGTCCTGACAGTCTCTCACCTCTCAGGTCTCTGGTACATTCTAGAGGGTCCGCCCCCCCCCCTTACCTCCCAAGGTTGCCTGTTTCCATTCTTTCTGTTGTCCCTCAGGGCTTCACTCCTGTCCCCTCCCACATACTTGGACTCTTTGGCTTGTTATCCTTCTTGAGTCCTGTGGATTGTATCCTGGATAGTCTGTATTTTTTGGCTAATATCCACTTATTAGTGAGTACATACCATACATGTGCTTTTGGGTCTGAGTGACCTCACTCAGGATGATATTTTCTGATTCCATTCATTTGTCTACAAAATTCATGATGGACCAAGCATATTTAAAACACCACATTCACCAATGAATTATAATCTAAAATCCATTCCATATATTTGATACTTTTCATATGTTCACATTTATTTTTATTTCAATTAGTTTTTTAGAAGTAAATACTTTGTATGACGTGTTTTGTCTCAATGATTGTTTTATAGACACTTGATAGGAGGTGAAGGGAGATGTTACTGACTGGGGGATTCTGCCTGAAGAATATTTTCAATTTCATTGTTGGCACATCTGCTATCTATAAATCTTCCAAAGTCTATTTACTAAAATTAACAAGTAACAGTTATCTTGGTTCTAGCACTTTGCTTTTGTGTGTCTCTTTCTCTGTGTGTGTGTGTGTGTGTGTGTGTGTGTGTGTGTATGTGTGTGTGTGTGTGTGTGTGTGTTTGTATGTATTATATATATTTATATTTCTACATCTAGTGTTTTTCCCTTTTAGTGATTTATCAGTATTACTCCAGTGATGTCTAAGTGATATTATTTCTGAAAAGAAGTCCGAAGTCTGATTCCATTCTGATTTTGCTCTTCTCTATGTAAAGTGTCTCTTTTGAATACTTTTAATGTTTTTCTTCAACAGTGTTTTCCATCTATTTAATTATAATATATCTTGATAGAATCTTCTGAATTTTTCTTCTATTCAATTGTCATTCATTATCCTGGACTTTTAGTCTTAAGAATATATTGTCTCTTTTAACTTTTAATTCTTTTGATATTAATACAGAATACTTTCAGTAGTTTGCCATCCACTTTATATACAACAATTTTAACTCTAGTTTTCCCATGTGTTTTTAAGTATTTTTGGTTTATATCTACAAATTCATGTTTCCCATCTAACTGAGCCTGCAGTACATATGTCATAGGACTACCTTAATATCTTTAGATAATAAGTAGCACTTTCTGTTTCACTTTCTTCACAGTTACTGGTGGTATCCTTCTTGTTCCCCATATGTATAGAATATTAAAATGACTGTTAGACATCACGAATGTTCTTTATTGACTGCATAACTTTTGAATGTCTTTAAAGTGTATAGGTTTTTTTCCTGGCAGGTTGTTTTCTATAACTTATTCCTTAATGAAATACTTTTTGTCTTTTCTTATTTATTTTAAACAGATAAAATTTGGCCATTGCATTAGAATTAATTCACTGTGCCTTCCTTACATTGCCTTGCGCATGTCCTACATAGTTTTCTATATAGTTACTGTGCTTTCTCTACTGTGTCTTGCAGCAACATGATTCGTCACCAGTTTTCTGTTTTGGGAAGTTGTTTTCCATATAGCATCTTCTTTAACTGTTTTCCCCTCTCTTTTACAAGTTGTTATTATGTAATACAGTTAGATTTAACCTTTACCTGTACAGACTTATATCCAGTTGGATATTCAAGATAATTCTCTGCAGAGTTCTCAGCCTTATTCTCTGCCTAACCTATACTTGGTAAATGAATAAAAGAAGACAGTAAGTTTAATGATTCATTCTAGTCATCAGGTGGTTCATTATCATATCATTAAAGCTTGTGGAGAAAAAATAATGTTTTAAATTAATTTACCTCAGGGCAAAAGGACAAAGGACTTATTTATAGAAGATCAAAAATATCTTTTCCACTTTACCATGGGCACAGATTGAACTTAATTTTTGAATAGCAATAGGAAAGGATTATTGTTCTTGAATAGGGGTCAGTTTTGACCCATTATGCTAAATGACTGTTTATTGTATTAATTAACATAACACCAGTTGACAAAAATAAGCAACAAATTGTAAAAACTTCCAAAATGCACTAAACTTTTAGATTAAGAAATTGAGCCATACATTATTTTAACAAGTACTCACACAGCATATATGTATGTTATAGCTAAAAGATCTTGGTTTGAAAAAAGAGTACACCTCCTATATTTAGCATCAAAGATAAGAAAATATACTTTTTCAATAACTTTAAAGGAAAATTTAGGTATAAAGTGATTTGAATATACATGAAACTTCAAAGCAAAGTTAGAATATGATTAAAAATTATCACACTGATTATTTCACAATTGCTTGGAAAACACATCTCTTAAATCTCTATAAATTATTTCATTCTAACAAAACATAGATTATTTTGCTTTTTAATCGATATTTTTATTGTAATCATTCTCATGCCCTGAGAATACAAATGCAAGATGATACATCTCAGATTATACTGGTTCTAATTTGATATTTAATTTAGTTAAATATTGTAAATAATGTTATTTTTGATCATGATTAAGATTAAAATCATGAAATGCAGAGAAGATGTACTGGAATTGCTTGTCTCAATTGCTCAATAAATACTAACAAGACCTAGCTTATGAATCGCTGTTTTGGCTAGTTGAAGGAATAGTTGAAGTCTTATTAAAATTATCCTCAGCAACCTGAGAGATGTCTCAGCAGTTAAAAGCAGTTGATACTTTTCCAGAGAGCCTGGGTATGATTAGAGAACACACATGGCATCCCATTAATATGTCTAATTCTAGTCTCAGGGGATCAACACCCTCTTCTCTCCTGCACAAGCACTAGGAATACATGTGATACACAAACATACATGCAGGGAAAACATCCATCTACATAAAATAAATGATAATAAGAAAAACAAAATTTAATTTAAGCATCCCCCAAATCAGAGTAAGTTATTCACAACTAAGCAAATAATTAGTTTTCTCTACAAAGGTATATGTCATTATTTAAAATTCTTTGTCTGTAATTCTCTCATGTAATTAAGTATGTAATCCACACTTCTGTCAAAGTGTCTCATTTTCTCCAATTGTCATTGGATTATCACCTCTACATACTAAATAAAAATATCTGTGTGACCTTAGAAATAAACACTAGAAATGAGATTCACAGTCTCAACATTCTAAGATAAAGTTTTAAATTTCAAAAATATATGGTCATTAGATAACAAAGATGTCTCAATTTACTTTAAAATTCTTGACTGCATTAATGATTTTGTCCACCTTTTATATCTGAGCCTCTTTCTATCAAGAATAAGCAAGTACTATCATGTAAAGACACAAAGAAAATTAAGTAGAGGTAAGTGTAGGATGAAATGTTGATGAAAAGTGTTTATCTCTTCTACAGAATTAGGAAAGTTGTAGAAACTAAATCTTAATTATTTGTAATCTTAATTCTATTGGATTATGAATACAGTTAAGTGTGGCATACATGCAGTAGACACATGAGAAACTCAGTACACTTCTAGGCTAAATTCATAAATTAGATAGCTACCATGAAATTCAAACAAGGAGGGACATTGATGCCTTTCCCAGAGAATTTAAAGGCTCCTCTACATCTAAAAATCTGAAGTAAGAAAAATAAGTACTGTGGAGAGCTCCCGTTGAACACCTATTATCGAACCTGTTTCTAAGACAGTCTTCAAGCATCCTCACTTGGGTCTTCCTTCTTGTTTAACTTCTTTGGGTCTGTGGGACGTATATTATGGGTATTCTGAACTTTTTGGCTAATACCCACTTATTAGTAAGTACATACTAAGCATGTCCTTTTGGGTCTAGGTTATCTCACTCAGAATATTTTCTAGTTCCATCCATTTGCCTGCAAAATTTATGATGTCCTTGTCTTGGGAGGCAGAGAGAGGGAGAGACCTGGGTGGGAGACAGGAGGGCAAGCAGAATAGGGAGGCAGGATCAGGCATGGGGACAGGAGAGTCACAGAGGGCAAGGGAATGAATATAAGCATAAAGCTGCTAGGGGTGGGGAGTCAGGGAATTCTCTAGGAAGTCCCAAAGACTCAGCATGAAGGAGGCTTCTAGGAGTCAATGCAGGTGACCATGGCTGAAATGCCCAACAGCTGGGATATGGAACCAAAAGAGACCACCTCTTGTAGCCAGATAAGGAGCCCAGTGGAAGGATGGGGACAGCCACCCACCTGCAAATAATTAACCCAACATTGGCCCTGTCTAAAAGAAGTGCAGGGACAAAGATGGAGCAGAAGCTGAAGGACTGGCCGACCAGTGTGGGGTTTGGGGTTCATCATCATTTCTTCTCCTTGGTAGATAAAGAAGTATTTCCAAGGTGCAGTCTTCCTGTGGCATGAGTGCTTATTTATCCATGGTAACGTAGAATTTCTTAAATGAGGTGTAATCCTACCAGGGTATAGTCTGGTTCCTCTTTACCACAACATACTTCAATTAGCTAGGATACACAAAAGTCAATATTTTCAATGTGGGTTTGTATCCATTTTTATGCAGGAATTTCTTATCTTCAGGACATGCATTACCATTTCTTCTATTGTGTTATACCAGTAGTGGGTGCATATATAAGAGATATGTTTTACTGTTTTATGCTCCCAATGATGACATTTGTCGTGACTTCTATGGATTTTAGAATTTATTAAAAATATACAAAGCAGGATAAGCACTTTTATATTTTAGTCAATTGCATGAGAATATTTCTTGCAATATATTCCATTTCCACTAATTAAAGTAGCAATCATTGAAGTAGGCCATGTGTACTTTTTAGTTTTAAGCATATTTAAGAAGAAAAAGACACCTAATAGAATTTCATAGAGTGAGAAAATGCTCACTATAATTTGCCATATGATGAGAAGGATGAATAATTTATAATATTAAAACTAACACACAAATATTATTTTAAGAACTCATTCCAGAATTTTTCTCTTGGTGGAGGAATTTGTGTGGTTTTGGATGTACTTAGGTTCACTTGCTGTGATATTAATACTCTCTAAGTATCCTGAAAGCATGAACGTGAACAAACAGCTAGGATGCTGTGGTGTGACAAGCAAGAGATAAAAGTAAGTAAAGTCACAGGCCAGCACTTTGTATGCAAGGATGACCTATGTAAAGGGTCTGAGGAAAAGCATGGCACAGAAATGTTTAGAAATGTGAATTCACAGGCTGGAGAGATGGCTCAGCAGTTAAGAGCACTGATTGTTCTTCCAGAGGTCTTCAGATCAATCCCCAGTAACCACATGGTGGCTCACAACCATCTGTAATGAGATCCGATGCCATCTTCTGCTGTGTCTGAAGACAGAGACAGTGTACTAACATAAAAATAAATAAAAAAATCTTTTAAAAAATGTGAACTCATGATATTAATCACATTAATGTGTGACATGACTGGTAATGAGATGTCATGTGTGTTATGTTAAAGCATCAGTAAATAATCTCCTCATTTGAGTTTTGAATTACTTCTTTTTGGAAAGGATAAACTCAGGTTTAAAAAAGGATTAAAAAATGGAGTACAACTGGAGTATAGCTACTAAAGTTCTGTATTACATTCCTAAAAAATATGTAGGAATATTTTTAAAAGGAATTATAGGGACAAAATTCACAACTATACATGAATTACTGCCAAAAAAAAAAAAAAAAAAAAAAAAAAGCCTGAGAAAGATAGCACTCTGCCTCTATAGACAAAAAAAATAGACATTTTAAATACTTCTTCAAAATTTCCGATTTTCCCTTCAGATGGATGAATGAAATTTAATAAAAATTACTAAAGGTTGATATTCATGACTAAAATAAAATGTAAAATAAAAAAATATTTACACACTCATACTTCATAAAAAAGAGGCTGTTAATTAGGAAGAAAACAAGAAGAAGTATATGGAAGGGTTTTGAGGGAAGAAAGGAAAGACAAATGATGTAATTATATTAATATTTAATTTTTTAAAAATTTTAATGATGCTGCTTTGGTTTGTATGTTTTGTCCCTTGCCAAATTCTAGTGTTGGAAACTAAATCTCATTATGATACTGTCAAAGTGCAGTCTGATGGAAAGTGTTACGCTTATGAGCTCTCTGTACTTGTGGTTGGATTCATGCTCCATTACGAAGAAAACTGGCTTATTTCTTTGATTCGATTTTAAAATATTTTCTTGAAAGTACACATTCGAGCCTAACTACCAGTGGGTAGACATCAAGCCAAAGTACTCTTGAGTTCTTTGTGCTCAAAGTTCTTGCTGCACACGCATGAGGACCCATGTTTTGAGCCTTGCTACTTATATAAACAGCTGGGCATGGAGTTATGCCTTTGTAATCCCAGTGCTGGGGAAGGGGAGATTGGCAAATATCTGAAGCTAATTGCTTAGCCAGGCTAATGCAAGCCATGTGCTCCAAGTTTAGCAAGAGTCTGTTTCACAAAACAAAGTGGAGATTTGTAGAGAATTATAACTTCTGATCTCTACACTTTTGTGAACAAATATGTATGTACCCCAACATACTCATGCACACACAAACACATTCACACACACACACACACACACACACACACACAGAGAGAGAGAGAGAGAGAGAGAGAGAGACACACACACACACACACACACACACAGGGAGAGAGACAAGACATCATTTTGAGGGCAATTAGAAAACATGGAATGATATCTATTCAGTGGTTCATCACTGTGACAAACATCTTAGGAAAACAATTTAGAGAAGTAGACATTTATTTTGGCTCATGATTTCAGAGGTGTCAGTCCATAGACAGTTGGTTCCATTGTTTGTGGACTGTGGGGAGGCAGATCAAGAGGGAGGAAAGCATAGCAAAGCAATGTTACTCACCTCATGGTATCCAGGGAGTAGACAGAAAGATAAAGGATGGGGCCTTGGATGCATATTTCCAAGGCATATCCAAGGGACTTATTTCTAACTAGACCTTGTCTCTCATTTTAACCATTTTCCAAGAATTCTATCATATTATAATTCAGAAGAGAAAAAGCTATTGATAAAATCAGAGTTTCTGGGCTCAGATCACCTCACCTCACAATGACTCACAAAATGGGGACCAAATACTCAGCATTCAAATCTTTTAATAAATTCTTCAATCACAAACCATAATATGAACTTTTAAAAGAGATGTAAATCCTTGGAGTCAAGTGAACATAAAACCAGTGCTTTCACAGATGTAGGCCTAGATATTTTTAAGACATATTTTAATAAGCGTCCATAAACACTTCTACCCCCATTCTTGTTCACCATCAGGTATAGAAGAAAAGATAGATAGGAAAAGGGGATGTGGAACTGTTTAGAAGTAGCTCCTTGGGGCAATTCCGATCCCTCTTTGTCAGGATACCAGCAGTCCAGCTCAGTAGTGTCAGGATACCAACATGAATCAGCAACAGTGGCACAAGCCATAAGAAACAGCCAGGTCTCTGTTGAATCAGCATAAAGTCAGAGGAAGCAACCAGAACCAGCCTGGATGCCCAGAGAACTTCTCTGCAGTGCCTCTCTCAAGAAGTGAAGATCTAGCTTTTGGTTTTGATGATTCTTTGTATCATTCTCTTTGTTTCTATTTGGTTGATTTTGGCCCTGAGTTTGACTATTTCCTGCCATCTACTCCTCATGGGTGCATTTGGTCCTTTTCCTTCTAGGGCTTTCAGGTGTGCTATTAACTGCTAGTGTAGGATCTCTCCAATTTCTTTACAAGGGCACTTAAGGCCATGAATTTTTCTTTGATCATGGCTTTCATTGTGTCCCGTAAGTTTGGGTATACTGTGTCATCATTTTCATTGAATTCCAGGCAGTCTTTAATTTCTTTCTTTATTTCTATTGTTACCAAGTCATCATTGAGTAGAAAGTTGCTCAGTTTCCAAGG
>CM052702.1:85219983-85242159 GCA_028551405.1 Uromys caudimaculatus
ATATGTGGCAGAGGAGGGCCTTGTTGGCCATCAGGGGGAGGAGAGTCCCCAGTAAAGGGGAATGTAAAGGTGGGAATATGGGAGTGGGCGGGCGGGTGGGTGGGAGGTGGAATTCCCTCATAGAAGTGGGGGAGGGGGAGGGGATAGGTGGTTTTCAAAGAGGAGATCTAGAAAGGGGGAAACATTGGAAATGTAAATAAAGTATCAAAAAAAATTTAAAAAAAAATAGAAAATAAAAAATAAAAAGAAGTGAAGATCAGTGAAGATGAAGACACAACAAGGCCAACGAAGCATTGCAAAGTATGCAAGCATACTATTACTATCCATTGAGTCCTATATGTACTTTCTCCAAACATCATGAGTGCTCCCATGGGTCTTGCCTCAGCAAAATACCCTGTGATTCTGCATTACATGACATATCCAGAAATGTCCACTTCTGACATATGATGGGATGAGTTTAGTAATGAATACACTTACACTCTTTACACATAATCTCTTTACACATAATCTGTACCCATAAAAATTGAACTTCATACTATGGAGGGGATAAAAGATTTAAAATAAAATATCCTTAAATGATTAAAACCTAAAACTAAAACTTTATTTTCACTTAATTAGGAGTTAATGAGCATGAGACATAATCTCACTTTATAGCTCAGGCTGAAGTTGAACTTGATACATAGCCCAGGCTTTCCTGCCTTTGCCTGCTAACTGCGGGGATTATCTGCACGTACCATCATGCTCATTCTTACTCAGTTTCAAATTTAAGTGTTTGAAGCCGTGATTGACTTTCCTTGATTCCAAAAAACTTACACCTCTTCTCTAGTTTCAAATTTACAAATGTCACTGTATAAATATTCCATAAACTGTTAGGCACTGTCTCAGCCTTTCTATTCCTCTCCTAATTTCTATTCATCTCCATATATGCAGGTTATTAAACACAAATATATCTTTTCTTCCTTTTAAAGTCCTATCTCTTCATTTCTTTGTGCCTTCCATATCATCCTACAGTTCATGCTCTTTATCAGCGTGCTAGTACACAACTGAGGTCAAGCAGCAGCCCTTTACTTTCTTGCCTGTAAGGTTAGACAAAACCTCATTAAGAATGGCTCTGTGCTAATATTCACTAGACTGCCATTTTAACTCCATTATATAATGCTTGCTTAAGTATCTTTTAGAAAGCTAAATGTATCAGAAATTTTGTCATGCAATGGACAACTGACTTATTTCTCATGTTGCTTCCTTGTATATTCTCCATCTTCTGCTACATGGATTACTACTTACCTTGGAAACACAGAATTAATGTGCCATTAAAATTCTAGCAACGTGTCATTTGGACTAGTAAATCAAATTCGTTCTTCTTTTATATTGACTTCTTTTATATTGACTCATTTGAAATCTGCCTTAATCTTCATAATTGGTACCATAAGTAAGTAAATGTTTCCTGTCAATCCATCAAGCATTGAAAAAGGAGTAAGTGAGTAGGAAGTGGGTCCTATAGTATGTCACAGGCCTGCACAGAACTCCAAGAAGTGGTCTGCATAGTTTCATGAGATAGTCAGGACACCTAGATACTGTGATTTAGGTGTTCACTTTTGAAGTATTGATGTTGCTATGCAATTTGTCACAAGCTGGTGTCGTGGGAAGAGGGGACCTCATTTCAGAAAATGCTCCTACAAGATTGGCTTATGGACTAGTCTGTATTGAGTTTCGTTGTTGGTGATTGATTTGGGAGGACCCGACCCTTTGTGGGTGGAACCATCCACGGACAGCTGGTCCTGAGTTGTATAAGAAAGAATGAGCAAGCCTTAAAGAGCAAGCCAGGAAGAAATGTTCATCCACAGCTTCTGACTCAGTTTGTAACTTCAGTTTATTGTCTTGAGTTCCTTGCTTACTTTCTTGTAGTGATGAACCGCTTCTAAAGTGTAATGTGAAATAAGTCTTCTCCTCTCCAACATGTTTTGGTCGTGGTGTTATATCAAAGCAATAGAAACTCTAATTAAAACAGTAACTATCTTTAAGAAAAGTTAATGGTTTGATGCTAGAAATACATATTTAATAGAAAGATTAAACATTTTTTGCAAAGTCAGTAGAATACTGTAAGCTAAGAATATTCCCAAAATAAACTGAAACAACATAGCAGATTGTATTGGAAAACATTTGCATTTGACTAAAGATCTCCCTTCAAGGGGATTAGGGAAATCACAGAGAGCATTATATGTAATGAAGATATAGGTAGTAAACAGAAGTTTAATTCATTCTTCCATAATCAAAGTCTAGGGGATAATTAATATTTATCCGAAAACAAAATTGAAAAGCTAGTTAGATAACCATTAACAGTAGGAAAACCAGTCATTTAATTGTGAACCAGTTGAAATTAAAAATCCAAGCCAAATAAATACAGAAAATGGTCTTAAGTCAGAAACTAAGGAAATATCTTCCACCAAAGGGAAAGAAGAATGAAGAAGGCAGGGGGTAGGGTAATGATTTGAAGGCATGGTCCACAGCCAGTGATGCTGTTTTAGAAGGCTGAATATTCCATTCGGGAGGTAGAATTTCACTGTAGGAAGTGGGTCAGGGGCATGCACCTTGAGATTTTAGTCTAGCCACACTTCCTCTTCCCTTCTGCAGATGCAACATACAAATCTTGTGTCCTGCTGCTTTGCCTTCCCTTTCTTTATCATGGAACCAATACCCTTTAAATGTAAACTAAAATTACATTTTGATGATAAATTTCTTCTTTGGAGATATTTTGTTATCCACCAAAAAATTAACAAATAGGAGCAGGCAGGAAGAAAAGATGGAAAAAAAATTGTTCTAGGTAGTTGAAATATTTGGAGAGAATTGTGTTTATGAGTTTTATGGTGACCCAAGCTTTGTACAGAAAGAGAAGGGAAAGCAGGAATGAACAGCAATGCAAAAGATTATAGTCACAAAAAAGTTTAATCCAATGTAGGCAAAAGTGTACAGTTTTGAAGCTGAGGCTCAGAGAGACGAAGAACTTGGTCTAACAAATGGTCTAAAGCTTGTGACTCCAGTGAGAACTGGTGCGTATTGTCTACTACACATGCCAGTTTCTGATGTGCTGTGACATTGTATATTAGGGGCTTTAGTCATGAAAACATCATGTTTCTAGATGAATTCCCTCATGGTCATATCGTAGGATGTTTAAGGCAGAAATATAAATGTTATATCTCAAGACATGGTTTTTTGCTGAGGTATATAATATTAAAAAACATCAGCTGCAAATGTTTTGAGTATCAGATCATATGCCTTCTTCTTCGTTCTTCATGAACGATTCTGACTGCCTGAGGATATTCCTGGGAGGGAAAGATGAGGGTTATGAGATTTTACATGATTCGTGTAATGAAGGGATGAACCACAATGTTTCACACAATTTGTTTTTCTTGGGTATTTATTACTTTAAAAGCTAAAGTTGACTTTGTCAATAAAAAAATATACTTGCCTATCAAAAATATTTATAAATTGTCATTTCTTGTCTCTTTTTTGCTTCCTTGAGCCTTTGGCAAATCTTTTTCTTTTACAATATATTAGTGTTACTCAGTCATGGTGTAGAAAATAAAAGAGGAGCTTATGGGAATATTTGGTCATAAGTTTTTAAAGATGGCACATTACTACTAGATAACATAATATATAAATATAGAATAAAAAGAGAGGTTCAAATACAAATCTTTAATATTTCATATTACAATTTCTCATCAGTAGTTAGATACATCAAGACTTTAAGTCCTTGTCCTCATGTTAACAGACTCTCATTTTTCATAAGTGACTCAAATGTAATGAAGGCACATTTATAATGTAAAAATGGATGAATAAAAATTATAGTGGTTATAAAGCTAATATGCAAGATCACCATGTCAGGCTGAAGCAATATGCAGGCCAAATGTTTAATATAGTGAAATTGAAAAGAAAAAGAATATCAAATGCTGTACTAAAAGAAATTCAGTTAAACATGTAAAACATGTTAAAGAAGCTACAAATGATTCCTTCAAAGAGTTAAACTTTGAAATAAATTCTATTTTATAAACCATATTTTAAGTCCTGACTTCTAGTTGTATGCTTTGGAGGTAATCATTTCTTCAAATTATAGTCTTAGCTGTAAGATTTTCTTTCCATTGGAGGATTTAATAATATTTGATTGAATCACAACTCTCGTTTATTTTACAATGTCTTGAACACATTGTAGCATATATGAAACTTCATGATATTTTAGATAAGCTTTCCTTTTATGAAATGTCACATCTGTTCCTCTATATCAGTTCCCATCTCTCTGATTTTATTTTTGTCTATTAGTAGGCTAATAACATTTGAGGCAATTGTTTAATATATCTTTCAGCAATTAAGCATTTTTAAAATAAAAAATATTATTCCTTAGTGGGTATGTGTATTCTATTTATGTTTATTGTAATGGTATAGCTTATGCTTACTAAATTTTATTCCATGACATAAATATAGTTTCCTAAATTTTATTCTGATTTATATTTATTTTTAAAATTATTTTTATTTATGTGTATTTATATATGCCTCTGAGTGCATGACACATGTGTTTAGCTACCCATGGAAACCAAAAATAAGAGTGTCAGGTCTCTAGAGCTAGAGTTATAGGTAGTCGTGAGATGCCTGATGTGAATGCTTGAAACTGAACTCAGGTTCTCTGCAAGAACATTAAGCGTTCTTACCCACTGAGTCATTCTGCCAGTCTGCCCCTCTACATTTGTATTTTCCCTGTTTATGACAACTCATGTTTTTTTCTATTATATAATGATTTTATTTTTAGTCTAATATATTTTTATTTTTATTCTAATATATCATGGGTTTTATTATTAATTTGGGCAATTTATCTAAATTTGTTTTCATTCAATATTTTCATTTGTTTAATTTAATTGTGAAAATTTATCTTCCTATGTTTTATTTTTTTGTGGCACAAGGTCTGACTATGTGACACAGGCAAGCATTAAACTAATGCTTCAGCGTAAACTAAGGCTAATTTGTCTTAGTCTCATGAGTGCTGGAAATATAGCTATGTCCCTCTGCACCTGGCTATTTCAACATATGGTACCTACCACAATGCTATCACAAGCAACATATTTTGTGAATCCTTTAAACTTATTTATTACTGTTACTAAATTCAGAAAGTAGTAAGTAGTACATAGTCTATTGAATTTGATGATACCTTTTGTCAAATTCCATTCTTCTATTTCTCTTTTAGATTTTATATATATATATATATATATATATATATATATATATACAGATATATACATATATATATATATATATATACAGATATATACATATATATATATATTATCTAAGTATATTGAGTTCACTTACATTGCAATCCATTACACTATCATATGTTATTTGAGTAACTTGGGGCAGTAAATTTTCTCTGCTAAAACACACTTAATAATGTTTAACTTTCACTCTCAAATTAAATTAAACATAAAACATAAACAATCTCCACCTTCCAGTGTGGGAATGTATTTAGAAAAGGCTTGCCTTCCCAGGGACTCTATTTCATTAAGAAATGGATATAATACGAGTACCCATCACATAATTATTCAGAATACTTAGGGGTGTCATTATTATTTGACAAAATAAGAAATAGCATTATGGTCTTAAATAAAGTACTATTTCTAATAATTTTCATTGTTTCATATAAATAGAATTACTTGTTATTTGTTTCTATCAAGCAGACTTTATGATTGCATTTATTTTTCTCAAACGTTACTTCAGCAATTCCTGATATGGTTTTGCTTTTACTTAAGAAACTAAATGAAAATTTAGGATTCATTTGTGTTTGTGTGTGTTGTGTGAGAAGAGGTGTCCATGTGCCACAGTATCTGTGGAGGTCAGAAGACACAGTGATATAGTTGGTACTCTTTCCACATTGTGGTTGCCAGGGACTGAACTCAGGTTGTTATTCTTGGAGACAAATGGCTTTACCTCCTAAGCCATCTCAGTTGTCCTAAATGAAAATTTAAACTGTGAATACTATCACCCTTTAGCACAAGGTAATTCTGAGCAGTTGTTTTGTCAAACTATTTGCCATTATTTATGAGCATTTGTTTCTAAATCTTCCATATAATAATCATTTTGTTTCTTATTCTTCAATATTCCTTAAATATTCAATTGTATTAGAAAAAACACTCGAGTCACAGGCTCTTCAGCTCCAAATATTAGGATATGTAGGCATAATGAAAAAAAAATTATCTCAAAAATTAGCGTCCTAGATATAAGTTCAAGAAAAAATAACCTAATTATATAATTTTCCTATATCATATATGTAATATTAACACTTATATAAAGAGTGTGGAAATAAAATAAATAAAGTAAAATAAGCTGCTTATTTTTCTGCAAAGTAAAAAATGAGTACCAGCAACATATACTGGGAGCTTGCTTATGCCAAGCAACATTTTAAGATCTTAAAATTAAGATATTTGATCTTCACAACCTTACTGCAAAAATCCCATCACTATCTTTCTTTTAAAGTTACCTTTTGAGATGAAGCAATCAAATGCTTTCTAGATATCTCTCATCCCATGAAAAACAGCTGAAATGTGAATATTTTCTACCTGGGATTCTACATCTTAACTTCTTCACCATTTAGCTTTTCAGAATTATGGTAGACTAGTCAACACATCCTAAATTAACCAAAATATGTTTAAAATACTTATATAATTCCATTAAATTAGAGAAACCATGGCACTTTGACTCTAATCAATTGATTTTTTTTTTCAAGACAGGGTTTCTCTGTGTAGCCCTGGTTGTCCTGAAACTCACTCTGTAGACCAGGCTGGCCTCGAACTCAGAAATCCACCTGCCTCTGCTTCCCGAGTGCTGGGATTAAAGGTGTGCACCACCACTGCCCAGCTTAATCAATTGAATTTAATGAACATGATAATGATACATTATATGATATTTTGAGCAGACTAAAGTGACAGGCTGTCCTATTTCCCTCAAGATTGCAATCATGTATGATATGAACTTGCCTATGCATGACACCATTGCCTTGTCTGTAACAAAGCATTGGATACTAGGTGACTTAAACATCAAACACTTATATATCATAATTTAAAGTATTAGGAAGTACAAAGTTTGATAACCGAGAAGAGTATTTTCACTTCGTCACACAGGATGGTATCTCATTGTGGCCTCACTTAGTAGATACAGCTACACCTCTTCTAAGAAGGCACTGATCTCACCCACAATGTCTGGACTCTCATAAACTGTTTCCAAAAGGGTGTGGCCTGTTACAACATCACTTTAGGGGCTAGAGTTTCAATAACAATATTTAATGAAGATAAAAATTCATAAGTCTCATAACAACAACATGTGAGGAAACAGCAGATAATTTACAGGAGTTTATAGATGTAAGCAACTGCAAGTCAGTGAATTCTGCCAATAAGCAAATTCATTTGGAAGAGAACATTGAGCCTCAGTGAACTGATAGTCCCAGCCAACACTTTGATTTCAGCCTGTGAAACCCTCAGCTGTGGAATCAAGTTAAATTGTGCCCATGATTCTGGCTTAAAAAGCAACGCACCAAAAAGTGCTTACTATTTTTAAACCATTGCTGTTGTAGCTTCTTAGATACTAATAGAAAACTAACATGCTACCAGAAACAGAAATGCCTTCTTAGAGCTTTTATTTCTTTATTTATTCATTTATTTGTGACAGGGCATGATGTGGCACAGGTTGTCCTCAAACACGCTATGTATGAATTTCTGATATTCCTACCTCCACCTCAAAAGGGCTGGGATTACAGTCATGTTCTCATTTTATGTAATCCTGAGAACCGTACATAACACTGTGCATGGTCAGTAAGCCCTCCACTGAGTTACATTCCTAGCCTCACATGTCTAACTTTTAGAGCTATGTTTGCCCCCAACACATTGTGATATGGCTGCCTAGGATATTATCATTTCTTTGGGCAGTTCTCTGCTGACAGCAACAGCAACGACAATAATAATAAATAATAATAATAATAATTGTTTTAAAAAATAAAGTATCACACAGCACTATAACACACCATATCAAATCCTCATTCTTTTCTTTGCAGCAACCCACTACACAGCAAAAGAAATCTTTCTAGGAATTCAGGTAAAAATAAATTAAAATATAATTAAATACACCTTTATGCTTTAAAACTTTTCAATTCAGATTTACTTTACTTAACACTATTTCAGATGGGTAAAACCAAAACAAAACAAAATTCGTGTATGTTGAAAACAAGATCTATAACAGTGCCAGACTGCCCAAAGTGTTTGTGAAAATGAGAATATCCATAGTAAACTTAAATTCGCTTTGCTCATGGAAAGGGTCATCTACTGCTAGCATCGGCAAAGCGATGACACGTGCATTTCTTGATGAAGGCAGATGTAGGAGTAAAAGGACATCATGTCTTTAGCTACTGATGCTTCAGGAGTGAACACACTCAAATGCCTTGTCTCCAAAGATAGTGCCACTTAATGACTGTAATCATAGCACACAGGAACCTGCCTCGGCTCACATATGTGTATGTAATACACCTCTGAGCTCATAAACATATTCATGTTGATTACTTTTCACTGGAACTCCCCAGAAACATACACAATAGTATTGGGGTGAGGTGTGTAATTTCACGCATGTAAGTCATTGCCATTGCTTTATATATGTATAAACTTGTGTTACATCCATTTCCTTTCTTCTTGTATTTCATTCTTCATTCAGTAATTGTTTAAAAACAAATCTGCCTTTTATGATGCAGTGGTACGTCTGCACAAGTAATTGTAATGTTTAATTAACCTAAACTGTCATCAATAGACACTGTCTTTCAACAGCCACATATCAGGAGCTTTGTCTGTTAGAAATTAACTATAAGACTGGCTTGACTTTTAAAGGCAGTGTGCGAGTTTCTCATTAGCCTTATTATCATTTTTGAATATAAATATGTAAATGATGAGTTTCACACGGGAGATTTAATTCTGCACTCTTATTTCTGGTTAGCTGGAGATACACTCTGGTTCTGTCAGATAATTGGTAACACTGCACACCAATAAGGCATTTTCCTACGCTTCATCAGAGGCAGTCAGAATTAGAGAAGGCAGGGCTGTTACATTTTTGACAGTTTTGTAACACCAACTTGTTAAAGTTTTAACTCAGCCATTAATATAGTCCATGAATTATTAATATAATTTTTATGTCAAGGTTCTTTTTAAAGTTGAGATCTGAGACTAAACTAAAATGCTCTGAAAATGAGAGAGCTTTCATTTTATTTGGCTCGTATTTTCAAAAAAAAATATGCTAAAGAACAAACATCAGTGTTGCTTAAGTACAAGTTGGAAACAAACAAACAGAAAAGCACAAACTATTCTGACCAGTAGCTTGGAATCATTTACTCCATAGCTTGCAATGCCAAAATATTTGCAAACCTTTAGGTGTTTGACAAGGGGTAAGTCTCTATTACATTAATGAATGTTTTATAGTGAACATGTAAAGTTTACTTTCTATGCTAATAGAAATTACACATGAGGAAACTACTATACCAGATATTTTCATGTTGTTTTATTCTAGAAACAATGGAAGTTCAATTAACTTTGACCAAAACAGTCTCAGCACTTTTTGTTCTTCCATTTACAAGTTGACGCTTAGACCTTCAATCAGTTAGTAAGTAATTCTCTTTCTGGAATCCCTCTTCCAGCTGAATCTAAGCTGGGGTGCTGGAATTTGTTTAACAAATAAATTACCACCTAAATGAAAATAATATTTCCAAGCGTAATGGCTATATTTAGTTATTGGCTTTTGTCTCTCTTTATTCTCTAAAATGTATCTTTATTTTTAAAATATGCTTATGTAAAATAACTGATGGCATATAAGTCTGTCAAAATTATTGAAATTAGTAGTAATATTTGGTTAGTTAAAATTGATTATTTTGTTTCTAAAACTTTGTTAAGGTCAGAACGGTCATATGTTAAATATGAAAGAGTCTTTTAAAACAACTTTTAATTTCTTATTTTCTTTTCTTTGAAGTTGTCCTGTAGAGTGAATTGTATCCTTTGTTATTGCCTTAACGTTATAACAAAAGAAATCAAGTATAGACTGATTAAATAAAAATGTCTATGTGTAGTCTGGAAGGGCCTCTACAGTATTCTGCATGCCCAGGAAGCATTTTTCTCACTGCCATAGACAATTATGCACTCAGCCTCACTCCTACTCACGATGCTTTTGGTTATCAGCACTGACTTTCGAAAGTATTCACTCGGATCCTCAGAACAGGATCAAGGTCCTAAATCAACTCCCAAGTAAAAAGTGATCTCATTCCTACTGAAATGCTTTTAAAACCCACATTTTAAAAAAGCCAATGCTTATTTTCCTATAGAGTCTCTTATTTTTCAAGAAAGCCATTTATTTTTTAAAAGTAAGAGCATATTTAGTGTTGAGTGAAGAACAGTTGTGTTGTGGGTAAAATTTCACATATTCCTTTCCATGGGTCGTCATTCCTTCCTTTCCACAGGCTTGATTCTTTTCTACTTTCTTTTTTTGTTTTTTTGTTTTTTTTGTTGTTGTTGTTTTTTGTTTGTTTTTTTGTTTGTTTGTTTGTTTTCAAGACAGGGTTTCTCTGTATAGCCTTGGCTGCCTGGAACTCACTCTGTCGACCAGGCTGGCCTCGAACTCAGAAATCCACCTGCCTCTGCCTCCCAAATACTGGGATTAAAGGCGTGCGCCACCACTGCCCGGCTTATTTCTACTTTCTTATTCTCAGCCTACATAAAATTTCTGTGAAACAGAGAAGTGAGCTATGAGATGGAAAACTGATTTTTGTATAAAATTTGATTCTAATCATCCCCATAGACTTGACTGGCGTACACCACCCTAATCAATCTTGCATTTACATGCTTCCACACATTTATTTGAGTCTACAGTATGTAATGAAAGAAATAAAAACAGCAGGAAATGTGCTGAGTATTATGAAACTGATAGATGCTTAAACATGCAGAAATACTGTATTTGAGACATTGAAATCAACCATATAAAGACTGTATGAAAGGAGAGATAGCCAAACCAAGGGATAGAATTTCCACTGAGATAGGCGTACGGCTGTTAGACATGAAGAATAGTTCTATGAGCATAAAATATGATAGCAGAAATTCAGGCTAATTAGAAATGAATGAAGACTGCTGATCTGAAAACTGAGCTCAGGTGCACTTTTCTTCACACGTGAAATAGTCATATAACATGGAGGAAAATGAGAAATGAGCCATCAATTCCCAACTTAATTATCAGCCACTGTGAGCTGAAGAGTAAGGAAGCATAGTACCACATTAACCATATGGATGACGGACCCAAATATACCTAAGTTCAAACTCTGGTTTTTCCTTTTCAGGGCCATAATATTTCGATCCTGAATTCTCATGCAAAAAATAGAACAAATAAAAGCTACGTAACATATTGTTAATAGGATTAAGTGTGATATTGAAAGGATATTATTAATAAGCACATGTAGCAGAGAGCTTTAATTTTTAATTTTCTCGATTACTAAGAAATACATTCAAAATTCAAATACAAAAATTTTGCCTTACATATACATATGTATATACATGTATATATGTATAAATATTACATATATATGCATGCATATATATTTTTAATTAGATTAAAATCATACCCTCAAAACGAGTAATATTGACAATTTTGTGTATGATCTCCCAAATTTATTTTTTCACACTTTACTAAAATAGATGATTTATTTTTCAACCACATTGATTTGAAAAACTATATGGCTGCAAGAAATTACCAGTGTTGGTGTTTGAAAGGGTCCAAAAATAACACTGCTTTTTATATGAAAAAGACTGACTTAGATGAGTAAATAAGCCCAAAGAGCAAATCTCAAAGAACCCAATATACAATTGAGTTAAATCTAGGATCATCTTATTGGTTTGCTAGAGATTTTCATATCTATGCTTGATGGACTAATAATTAGCACTTCTTTATTCTGTTTGTTACCCTTGTTTTATTCTCAAAAGTCTCCCAGCATGGACAACAAGACGCTAAAGTTTGTATTGAAGATTGTCACTTCGCTTTGGGGCAGCTTTCACTTTCTAATTAGAGAGCCTATCATTAGATAGACATGGTTGTTTCTGACAGGCAGCCTGGATCACCATAGGCCTTCTTAAGGAGTGACCTTACCATGAGGAGGTTATAGCAAACAGAAGCTGCACAAAGTATTCTGGTCGTCCTAGTTCTGAGGAAAGTATAACAGAGGGGCTACACGATGCATAGCTCAGACAGGTCCCTGGTAACCAATTTGATAACTCTCTCCACAGCTATAGTTAAGGAATATGAGTCAGCACCAGGCAAGGGAATTTAATACTGAATGGCAAGCAACGAAGTCACCAAACATGGACCAGATTATCTGTCCTCCTGAAGGGAATCTGCCCTTCACTCTTGGACATCACTCAATAAAATTTGTATAAAGCCTGAGTATTGACTCCTAATCCTTTTATAAAGTGTAACTCGTGTTTTCATTACACTACATATTAAAGAAAGAGGAAACATATATAAATATGTTAAGTAAAACATATTTACAAATGCATGCTATAACAGGCATTTACCATCTTTTATCAATGTGGTTGTAGATAAAAGAGAGATGGCCCTTCCTTACCTAAAACTGTTTGATGATTTGTTTATGGAAATCAGTTGACAGTTCAAGAAACTTACTGCATTATAACAACATTCCAAAACTGAGAAAATGGCCAAGGTACTATGCAGAGTGACAAGTTCCTCAAAACTTTTGAGTTATGATATCTATGAGGTCTGTTTATGCAGAGGAATGGAAATTAGTCATGTCCCATTTAAGAAGCTATAATTATAACCATAACTGAAGCTGAAGATACCCACATCTGTTACCATTCCTAAAATGAAGCCATCCAAATCCAACCAGCCTTGACTTTTGGAACTATGAAGAATTAAAAATACAAAGTGGAAGTGGTACTCAGAAGCCAAGCCAAGGACAATTGAATCCCAAATAAAGTGCAGAGTTTGCTTTGTGTTGGCAGTCTGTTGCTTTGTACTAAAATGCAATGGTTTTCTTCATCATTATTTGCATAAAGTCTCAGGTCCCTAAAGCATCAGTTGAAACTGTTGATCTCACATGACTGATGTTGATATGGACCAGAAGATATGGTAGTGCTGTGATCTCAGAAACTAGGTTTTCCTTATTAACTATCTGTTCCTGAGGTGAGCAGTGGGGTCCTGAAAATAAGTTATCATACCTTTGCAATGCTTGCACTAGAAGCTCTTTGAAATGGCTTAGCAGTGAAAGACCCATCATTGATAGAAAAACAATCTTCATTTCTTGTCAGAGAAGCAAATATATCCATATGAAAGGAATAATATCTTCCTATTAAGAGGAGAGAATCTTTAACTGCCAGGTGCACACAGTCTGCTGTTATTTTCTTCTTTTATTTCTGTATTTTATTTGATTATGATAAATACAATTAATATGGGGGTCTACCTCTCAACCAAACTGTAAGTACATGAAAGCATTCATAAGGGAGAGGTAGTTGGATCAGTGTAAGTTCAAGGCTAGCCTTCTCTTCATTGCCTGTTAAAGGCCATCCAGGGTCATATAATGCCACTTAGTCTCAAAAACAAAAACAACCAAACAAAAAATGTCATCGTGTGTACAATTCATCCATGCTAAAGATCCTATGCTTAGTGTTAATCTTTAGCAATAACATGGCGTGCTTGAATGAAATTTAATGCCCACTGGATATACAGCAGTATGTGTATGTCTGGTGTTCAAGAGGCCAGAAATATACATAGGATCTTGTTAAACCGAAGTTACAGGGTGCTGGGAATTCCACGCGAGTACCAGGAACCAAACTCACATGCTCTGCAAGAACAGGTAGTTGTGCCATCTCCCTAGACCTCAACCTTCTAATTGGTAAAAAGTTGTTGATCTACACACATAGCACAAGACAGGTCGTGAAAACTATCACAGGCCCCTCCAGAAGAGGTCTGCCTTTTTGTTTACTTTGAGAGTAAATCTCTCCCCCTAAGACAAGCCAGCCATATTCTGCTCTCCTTGCCGTCCTTAGCTCAGAAGCTGAACTGTTGCTGCCCATGAGGATTGGAATGAGAAGTGTTTCCCATAAGCTTCAGCATTTGAACACGTGGTTCTTAGTTGGCGGTGCTGCTCGGGGAGATGTAGGAGTTGCAAGTTTGTTGAGAAAAATCCATCATTGGCTTTGAGAATGTAAAACTTTCCAGTGCTTCTGGTTTCATCTTTCTGCTTCCTTGTGCATTTGAAAATGTCCCCAGCCTTCCAGCTGTCTGCGTGTGCTGCTGGGCCTGCAGCTTGCGGCCATGCTTCTCAGCCCTGATGGCTTCATAACCCTCTCAAACTATAAGACCAAATAAATTAGTTCTTTTATAAATTGCCTTTCTCATAGTGTTTTATCACAGCAATACAAAAGTAACTAATACACTGACTTTCTCTATGTCATGAATTCAATCACAAGCTTTTCTTACGTACTGAACCCTTTCTCTTGTCAGACTGAGATTGTTCATTATATGTGCAAAATTTAGCAGCAAATTTGTAAGGCAGCAGTATGCTAACTGCATAGAAAGCAAAAATAGGATATATTGTCTTTCATTTACAGACAATGGTATATTTTTTTGTGTCTCTCAAAGTACATATGGTCTCTGACTTATGATTTGATCCCCTTTTATTCAGTTTATGTTAGTATCAAAGCAATATGCACTCAATAGAAACTTTCCTTCAAGTTTCAAACTTTGGTCTTTTCACATTCTACCTACTTCTGACCCTTAAACTCTTCAAATGCTACGTAGTAGCAGTCAATCACATCTCCCAGACATCCACCTGACCGCATGGGCCAACAACTGAAACTCCACAGCATTCAGAACATTGCGTATAGTAAATATATTTTCAGTTTACTACTGGCTTATCAAGACATGACACAACTGGAACCTGAAAAGCATCTGCATTTCCCTTGAATGCAGTGACAGCGATTGGAAAACTTTGGTCAATACTGAATCAACTAATGGTCAGGAAGAAAAATAAACTACTCACAAATCAGTTTCAGAAGATGGTAGAGTGACCTTTTTCAAAAAGAAATAATTTCAAAAACTGTTTTCAATCCTGTACTGACATGACTAAGCCAACATTATACTTAAATGTTTTCCCCAATGGGTATTTTTATCTCCTCGAGCATAATTATTAGGCACCACAAACATGACTAAGAAAAGATTTACTTTCATCTTCTATTATTTTCATTTAAGAATCACAAAGCACCAGGGGACCTTTCTTTCTGTGTTACTGGTTGGATGCTTCTATCCCCTGCTGCTATTAGTCCCAAGGAAAGAAATGTGAAGCTTCTATAAATGACTTTGTCAATTTTATTTAGAAATCCAAAGTTTCAAAATGACACCAAATGAGGAAAACTCCAAATTCTATTGAACTTCACCCTCAAATGTATACCTTCAGGGGAATTTTCTCACACAAAGAAAAGAAAGTAGGCACACAGAATTGTTTTCTAAAGCACAAGATGATTTCCCTTGCTTCTGGTGTCACCTGTGCAATGACAACAATTTCAAAATAGATATTTGAACTTTTCTATTTTGTTTTTTCTTAAATTGGTTTTTAGAAGAGATAAATAGTTTTCCAACCTGTTAGATGAAATAATCTCCATTTATCGTTGTGCCTGTTGGGCTCTGTTACCTAATATCTACATTTAAGACCTAACACACACACTGAAGCATTTGGATGATTAAAATATGTAATGGGCAGCAGTATAAAAATTAATAATTTGTATCATGGTTAAATAAATGGACTTTGTACAATAATATAAACAAGAATGTTACAAAAATTTTAAAAGGCAACAATTTATAGAAAGAGTGACAGAAATGGAAAGACATATGTAGCATGACAGGGAGCCTTCAAGTCCAATAAAAACAGGATAGAAATAAAAACCCGAGGACCATCCAGGTCATCTAAAATAATGGCACTTCTCAGGACTGTGTGCAAGGTATTGGGGATTGATCCAAACAAGGCTAATGGCAGAGAAGAGACCTGAAATTACCTCCTGAAACACTTCAAGGTACTCATGTCATTGGTGATATTCATCATTTGCATCTGCTGAGATGCAAATTCAAAGAGAAAATCAGAACAAGTAATCTCATATCTCTCAGTAACACAACACCACTATTCCAGCAAGCATCATCCAGCCCTTCCTCGTGTTTAGTCTAGTCTTACTTTCACTGTAACTGGAATGGATTTAATAGCTTTTCCATAAGGTTGGGATTGTACATCCACACTACCTCCTTCTGAACTTGTCCTTCAGGTCTATAACTGGAGTTAGGTCACATGCCAGACTTTACATACCAAATTCTGTCTTCTTTTCTTACCTCGGTTTCCCTTTTTGTTGACTAAAGAATCTCTCCATTTTGTTAGGATGGTGCTCTGCTTTGTTCATGAAATTCTATCATGCAGAGGTGAGCTGATCCCTGTTTTCAGCCATATGAGCCAGCACTGGTACTTGCTGTGAGTCTGAATTCTGCATGTTTTCAGTGTGGTAGTCACATTGCCTTGGTATGTTTTGTCCAGTTTCTCATCATGCTACATAGTTAGGTCATGATTAGGTCCTGAGGGAAGATTTCTTGAGCCAAGACACAATAATTATATATCTTTCTGTAAAGACCAATCTTATTTTTTCTTTCCTATTTTATTTTGAGATTGTATTTTTTAATTTAAATTATTTTATTTATTTACATTTCAGTCCTTACCCTTCCTTGCAACCCCCTTCCAAAAGTTCCTCATCCTATCCCCCTCCTTGCTTCTGAGAGGGTGCTTTTCCCCATCAGACCTTCCCCTTCCCTGGGGTCCCAAGGCTATCAGGGTTTCAGTACGTCTTCTCCCATTGAGGTCAGACCAAGTAGACCTCTGCTACATGTGTGCCAGGGACCTCAGATCAGCCCAGATATGCTCCTGGTTGGTGGCTAAGTTTCTGGAAGCTCCCTGGGGTCTGGGTTAGTTGAGACTGCTGGTCTTCCTATGGGGTCGCTCTACCTTTCAGCTTCTTCAATACTTCCCCTAATTCAACCATAGGGGTTAAATTCAGTTCAAACATTGGGTGTGAATATCTGCTCCTCAGTCAGCTGCTGGTAGGGCCTCTCTGAGGATAGCCATGCCAGGCTCCCTTCTGTAAGCACATCATAACAAAATAGAGTTGGGCATTGGTGCCCCCCCCATGAGATGGATCCCAAGTTGGGCCAGTAATTGGACCTCCTTTCCCTCAGTCTCTTCTCCATTTTTGTCCCTGCAGTACGTTAACACAGGAACAATTCTGGGTCAGTAATTTTGACTGTGAGTTAGTAACATTACACTTCCATGTGAGTCCCTGTCTATCTACTGGAGGTGGACTCTTCAAGTTCTCTTTCCTCAATATTGGGCATTTTGGGCACGAGTCCTGAAAGTGTCTCACCTCCTGGGCTTTTGTTTGTTTGTTTGTTTTAGTGTTTTGTGTATCTATTATTATTATTATTACTATTATCATTATTATTATTACTTTTATTTTTAAAGTCCGGCTGCTGCCCACCTCTCGGTCCCCCCTCCCACAGTTCCTCATTCCATTCCTCCCCGCTGTCCCCCTGTCTCCAAGAGGATGTCTCTATCATCTCCCCTACACCGCCCCCCAGGCCTCCCCACTCCCTGGGGACTCAAGTCTCTCGAGGTAAGGCTAGTCTTCTCCCACTGAAGCCAGACCAGGCAGTCCTCTTCTATACATGTATCGGGGGCCTCGGACCAGCTCATGTGTGCTGTCTGGTTGGTGGCTCAGTGTCTGAGAGATCTCAGGGGTCCAGGTTAGTTAAGACTGTTGGTCTTCCTATGAGGTTGCCCTCCTCCTCAGCTTCTCCCAGCCTTTCCCTAATTGAACCACAGGGGTCTCTGACTTCAGTCCAATGGTTGAATGTAAGTATCTGCTTTTGTCTCAGTCAGCTGCTTGTTGGGCCTCTCAGAGAACAGCCATGCTAGGATCCTGTCTGTAAGCATACAGTTGCATCAGTAATAGTGTCAGGCCTTGGAACCTCCCCTTGAGCTGGATCCCAAGTTGAGCCTGTCCCTGGATCTCTTTTCCCTCAGTTTCATCTCCATTTTTGACCCCGCAGTTCTTTAAGGCAGGAACAATTCTGGGTCAGAGATTTTGACTATGGGATGGCAACCCCATCCCTCCACTTGATGCCCTGTCTTTCTACTGGAGGAGGACTCTATGAGTGGGGACCCTCTCCCCACTGTTGGATATTTCATATAAGGTCACTCCCACTGAGTCTTGAGAGTCCCTCACCTCTCAAATCTCTGGTACTTTCGAGAGGGTCCCCCACCTCCTACCCGCTGAGGTTACATATTTCCATTCATTCTGCTGGCCTTCAGGGCTTTCCTTCCTCCTCCCCACCCCCACCTGATCTTGTTCTCCTTTTCCCCTTTCCCCTCTCTTTGCCTCCCCTTATTATTTCTTTTTTATTAATGATATTAACTTTAGAGTGTCCCAGATGTAGGAAGCCCTGCTGATTTCTCACTGAAGCTTGTAGGCTTACCTTAAGGTTATTGCAAAGGCGCAAGAGTATCTATTAAACTTTGAATGTCTCACCAAATTTCTATCAGAAAAAATTTATGGGGGAAATACCCTGAGGGTCAGCCATTATTATTGTTATTAGATATCAACTTTTACATGTAGTTGGTACATACTACCTCACGTCATCCTCAAAGCAGCATTAATGGAGGGAGTTATTTTTCTGTCTTCCTGGAAAATGTTGAAAATGAGGAACACAGAGCTTGTTGATTTGAGAAAACCAAAAGCCAAACTTAGGACATGTGACAACAGCCTTGTGCATGTTATATTACCTCTAAACTCGATGACCTCTGCAAGTCACTCTTTGACTAAGTCTGTTTTATATCTGCCACCTGTCACTAGTCCAAATTTTACTCAAATGGTATCTAACATGGATACTTTATAGAAATGTATACATTTGCATCCAATGAGTGTACGATAACTACAAAAAAATACCCCCTTTACTCACATACTGTAACATGACAGTATGTGAGTGATAGACCTGTGAGCTCCCTTAGATGCTGCTCCTGATGATTTTGAGTGCATTTTGGTTTTGTTTTTTGACAAAGGTAAAAGTAAAAGCAATTTCTACTTCCTATGTGTCTGAATTCTAAGACTACCAGCAAATCTACGATATCCATTATTCACAGGGTAAGAATCTCACACAACTTGAGACGTAGCCATTCACCAACATCATTTGTGATGGGCAGCTGTCACTATACTGTATCATTTGTGCTGAAGAAGCAAGTGCCATCCTTTGCAGTGAGTTGGACTTCAACTCTCAATTTTAATCATTTTTCTATCACATCAAAAACACAGAGCTAAACCTTTTTAAGAACCAAGAAGACCTCTGTGACCTAGGGAGAAGGAAAAGTCTATTTAACAGGTGAAAAGGTGAAGGTCTGAAAAACATAAGTAGCTGAATTATTTATTTATTTATTTATTTATTTATTTATTTATTTATTTATTTACTTACTTACTTACTTACTTACTTACTTACTTACTTACTTATTACTTTAGTACTAAGGCCAAGTACATCAGATGGCCTGGCCTTATTACAGCATCCTAGAATAAACTTTGGGGGATGTGCATAATTATTTGAGAACATGCCGAATTTTTCAGACTCTTGCTACTTTATAAAGTTTACTAAAATACTTTTAAAACTCTTTTCTGATTCAGTTTCTAAAAGCCGAACTAAAATGAAGTACAGACGCTTGATCACCAGGGGGTGCAAGCCCCAGCATGTCCTAAATTGTTTCTTGGACTCTGCAGGTCTTCTGGTTTGCACTACTGTTATCTTATATGAACGGAGGTGGTAGGGGGTGGGGGTAGATCTCTCTGGAAAATCGGGAGTAAAGCCAGAGGACTCTGTATATTGAAGGTCAGCATCCCTTTGAACCACACCTGATGGTAAATGTGTGTCTTTGAGTTATGAAACTTGATTGAGGACTGACAGAGGTGATAAAAAGAAATCAAAAGAAATGGGACCTCTACATTCTCTACACTATTTTTAGCATTATAAAATTTGAAAGCGTCTGTCAGCAGAGTTAGCCACAAGGGTTCTTAAGGTATTGATTCGGGGAGAAAATTCCTCTTGATAGACAACCCGGGTTTTAATGATGAGCACTTCCAAAGGCGATCTGGTAGGCCATCGTGTCAAGTCATGCAAATTGCACAGAGTGCGCGCCGCAGCCATGGCACACTCTGGATTCTTTTGCATAACTTTGCTTCTGAAAACGCTGTTTGTATATCAAGAAATTATTTGAAAGCTTGTTTCCTCAGAGGCAGAATGCAACTATTGTCCTATCCCTCGGCCAGTTTCGTTTGAATCTTTCCTTTCATGCAGATTGTCAGCATGCTCCACAATTATGAAGAGTCTCTGATTGTAAAATAAAATAATAAAAAGAAAAATCAGTAGGAGAGGGCCTGGGGTGAATTTATAATGCATTTAAAGTGTGAAGCTGCCCATTTAACCCTTAACAATATTCATTTTCTTCACAGTGTGCAAACCTTGTCAGTAGTTTGAAAAGCTATGAATTTAAATAACCTTAAGCAGTCTGAAAAATGAATAATTTGATAGGTATATCTGGCAGATGGTTGAAATGTCTAAGGTTTTTTTTCTTGAGAATATGCTACGGGGTTTCTGCCAAACTTAGGTCGTAAGGGAGGAAAAATTCAAACAATAAATGCTTTATATTTGCACAATACCAACACTAAGGTAACAGCTAAGAAGAACAGTTGCCTGTCCCTCCTCCCCTGGGCTTTACTAGGATGACCTGAGCAGCAAGGGCTCTTTTCTTGTTATTATTTTTAATTATTTGTTTCACCTTGTCAGAGATAATATTTAATCTGAGATTAAAATCAATGGCTGCCCTGTGCCTCTCCATTGTGCCTTGTTTTATAACACTTAATATTTATTTCAGTATTAATATGGATTTCAACAAGTAGACTTACATTTTGATTGGCATCTCATTGAAGGGACACCAGTGAGAAGTAGTATATTTCTTTTTCCCTCAGGCTATTGTTATGTGTGCAGACATGCATCCTACCTCTTTCAAATAGCTGGAAAAAATAGCTAAAAATAATATTGTAGAGCCAGGCCAATACAAACCTTTACCCAAATCCATTTATTACAGACCAGTGTCATGGCCAGAGGTACAGTTGCATATCAAATAGATTCCCTAGCAACACCTGCTGTTATAATAAATAACCTTGACATGAGGATGCCTAGGAATAAACAGGTTGCATTATTTGCCCAGGGCTCCCAAAATAACCCACTAAACAAAATACCAATGTCAAGATGGAAGGAGATATTTTAACTAGGAACCAAGAATATACTAAGAATGTCAAGATACCTCAATAGATAAAAACACTTACCAAATGCAGGGGCATGGACCTGTAATCCTAACACTCCTACAGTGAGATAGGAAGCAGAGACAGGAGAATCTCCTGGAAACTCACATAGGCCAAGTATGATAGAATACACAGTGAGACAGAAGCAAGAAAGATTTGCCTCAGCAAGGTGGATAGAATGAATCAGCTCCCAAGAGTTGTCCTCTGATTTTCACACATTACACACACACGCGCGTGGAGAGAGAGAGAGAGAGAGAGAGATTTTATAATTTTTAAAGAATACTCTAAATACAATAATATAAATGGCCACTAACATATTAGCTCTAAGTTCTATTCAAAGGATAGGTACAAATGAAAACTATTTAATGATCTTTTACAAAGCAAAATTCCTTTAGATTCCTAACACAATAATCAACCTTTCTTAAATACAGTAGAGTTGATAAACTCATGATAGTAATAGACACAGATATAAAATTCTTAAAAGTCAAATTCATCTATATAATTTAAAAAGTCATGAAAAAAGTTAAATTACCCAAATAATAATGAAATTAAAATATAACTTTTATTATTTAAAATTTTCACTTTATTATTGTTTTAAAGCACGAGACACTGACACTCTCTCTCTCTCTCTCTCTCTCTCTCTCTCTCTCTCTCTCTGTGTGTGCGGTCTTGTCTATGGGCACAACTG
>CM052702.1:85242259-85381569 GCA_028551405.1 Uromys caudimaculatus
CTCTCTCTCTCTCTCTCTCTCTCTCTCTCTCTCTCTCTCTCTCTCTCTCTCTTCATTAAAAAATGACAGGTTTCTAAGAGACAGCAACAAAATATTAAAAAACTATATTAAGATAAAACAAAAATCATCACATTGAAGAAGGGCAAGGCAATTCAACTAAAGGGAAGGAGCCCCACAAATGGCACAAGAATTAAGAACCCACTCTTTTAAAAAAATAAACACAAATTTTAACATAAAATGGCCAAGAATTTTCAAAATCAAATCAAAAACAATAAATAGGCAGTTGTTCAAGAAACCCAGAAAAGTATAATCTTTACAAAGAGACATGAGCTGAGAAAAATAAGCTGAGTTCAAGGTTCTCTCTACACTTTGGCTTCCTCACTTTGAATATTCAATTTATATTGTATGATCACCAGCAGTAAAATTTGTTTCTTTTTTAATTTTTAGTTATTTGTTTGTTTGTTTTGTGGGGTCATCACATGCCATCACACATGTACATAGACCAAAGGCCATTTCTGTCTTTATACCATGTGGGTACTGAGCTCTTTTTGAGTTGTCTCTTGGACACAAGCACTTTTATCTAGTAAGCCACTTCACTGGTCCAAATCAGTGTCTCCTAGAGTTATCACTTGATGCTTTCTATTTTACATTTCAAGGTTATTTTTTTTTTTTTTTAGATTTATGGCTTACCTAAAGATCTAAATTGAAAATATAAATGATTTTAGAATAAGTAGTTAAATGACCCTGCATGAGCAACTGAACAGCTATTTCCTAAAGCAGTTCTGGTTTATTCCTAGTAGCTAATATATTTCTTTTCTTTTCTTTTCTTTTCTTTTCTTTTCTTTTCTTTTCTTTTCTTTTCTTTTCTTTTCTTTTCTTTTCTTTTCTTTTTTTTTCTTTTCTTTTCTTTTCTTTTCTTTTTCTTTTTGAACAATTTATTTTCCAGGTCTCCCCTTTGGAAACCCCTGTCCAGTTCCCCATGCCCCTGCCTCTATGAGGGTGCTCACCTACCCACCCACCCTCTCCCTTCTTCCCTCCCTGGTATTCCCCAACACTAGGGCATTGAACACCCTCAGGCCCAAGGGCCTCTCCTCCCACTGACATACTTGTGAAATATTAGCATTTAAGTTTTCTAGAAAGGAGTTCAATAGAGAGGATGTTGACTTTGAGGTACCCCCATCTGCTGATTTTCTACTTCTACTGATGGACTTTTTATTATAGGAAACTAAATCTGGGGAGATCTAGACAAGTCAGGATGTTTATGGTGTCCAAGACAGATTATGTACTTTACGGGTGACAGAAGGCTTCCTTCTGGGTGCTGCTGGGAATTATTTCCTTATCTAGATAAGGAAGTCATTTCCAAAGTGTTTTTAAAACACCAAAGGGTCCACTCTGTATACCTGTATATGAACCTTCCTACGCTGAGGGAGATAAGGAACATTTTCTCAGATTTAACAGAACATTTCTCATTTGACTATTTTCACCAAACTATACAGTAATTTTAGCAGATTTTTGTGATTCTACTCTTTCTTTTCATTTTAAGTAAAAATCACAAGCACTTTTGGGTACAGATAGAACATTTTGTGGGATGACTATTGATACTTTTGCTGGTACAAATTTACTTTACTTCTGACACAATACTAGGTGTCAGAAAGGGTGAACTGGAAGGATTAGAATTTCTAGTCTGTTTTCCTAATGGAGTTTAATCCAGAACTATAAAGTCTGAATTTTAGTTTTATTCATCAATTCATTATGATATTCCTCTATGCACAGACCTCATTAAAAATAATTGTACAAGAAGGTTATTTTAAATACTGTAGACAATTCAAAATAAAAAACAGAAAGCATAAATTTCTGCAAGTATTTTGAATCATTATTTGAACTAATTTACCCTATCTTTCTCCTGTAATTCACATCAGTAGATGGGGGAGGCAAGAGAGAGAGAGAGAGAGAGAGACAGAGAGAGAGAGAGAGAGAGAGAGAGAGAGAGAGAGACAGAGAGAGAGACAGAGAGACAGAGAGAGAATAGAGTAGAGGGAAGAATAGGGTGAAATAAGTCCCCGAAGTCATGGTGAATATCACTTATATTAGAAAGGCACCATTTTATGTGCAATTATGTTTTAGTTATCAATATTCAAAATGTCAAAATGCATTATTTTTGATAAAAAGCACATCTCTACTTCATTTCACAATGGAAAAATTAAAATTTTTCTACTCAAATAGCATGCTGTTAAAAAGTCATTATGTTGGCTGTAACTATGAGGATAAGTGGACAGGATGTTTCCAGTACTTGCTTGGATGCCTTACACATGGATTGAGCCTCAGTTAAAAAGATAATAATATATGTTCTGCATCATTTAACAGTCAGCATTAGAAGGAAAAGAAGGCTGTAGCAAATACCCTTGACATTCCTTTCTTCCTACAAAAAAAAAAAAAAGTCTAGGGAAAGAAAGCAATGAATTACTCCTAGGAAAACAAAACAATGAATTACACACATGTGCACACACATGCACACACACACACACACACACACACACACACACACACAAAACAAATAAACAAGTAAACTTGTATCTTGAAGCTTAGGAGTAAACAGGTAAGTAGAAAAGGAGAAAAGAAAATTATGGCAGAGTCCAATTTCACTTTTCTCCACTGCTTGTTTATCTTTTCCCTAGCTGTGGGTGTTGGAGGATTCACAAATCTAAGTTGCATTTCTCAACATGAGACAAGCTATTTTTTTGTATGTTAGTTTAATACTTGAGAACAATATGTTGTATGGAGACCTTGTAAAGTAGTGTGACATGTGAAACTTTGATCTCTAAAAAATATCAAGATCAAAGTTTTCTATGTTTTGGACATAAATCTCAGCTAAAGTAAAGTGATAATAGTCTAGTCAAGAAAAAAAATAACCTGTTACAAATGCTTTTGAATTGGTGTTACTCTATGTGGTTGGTGTATTCCTGAATTAATTAATCGTTTCTTTGAACTTCGATATTCTGCTGTCACTAGGTTAGGAGTAAATGCCAATCACTGTTAATGCATTTAAGATTCATTCCCAGCACTAAAATTTTGTAAATGAAAAGGAAAATAGTAAAACTTTGTAACTATAGGAAACAGCATGTGGAGAGAGCCATGATGTAGCAAAACGGACATACAGGATTGACTTTTCTGAACTAAAAAAATGCTCATCTGAAATAGAAATCTGATTGAATTTGTGGCTGATATTTTATAAGTTAATTTAGGAGTCAGCTTCTCTAATTAATGCACTTATTAATATAAATTTAAGAAGACTCAGCTTGCATCACAGATCGTCCAGTTACCAGATATTTGAACTTGAGCCAGTTAGATGACCTGCATCCCACAAACGTTCTACTTACCACATGGGGTTGTTGATGGCAGCTGTGACTTAAGCTTGTCACATGTATTGATAAAAGTTGTAAAATATTTCCCTCAGTGATTGATTTCGCAATACTCCCTATTCATAATTTATGAGTGTACTTAGATTTTAAAGTTATCTATCAAGAGCTAGAGTTTTAAAGCTTGCTCGGAGGAATTATGGTAAATCTATGGGAGAAGTAATGAGATGAGGTAATGGGCGTAGGAACACCCTTTTTCTATTTCAAAGGGGGCAATTCTCTTTCTATCCTCCCTCCTTCCCTCCTTCCTTTCTTTCTTCCTTCCCTTCCTTCCTTCCTTCCTTCCTTCCTTCCTTCCTTCCTTCCTTCCTTCCTTCCTTCCTTTCCTTCTTTGTTATTCTATAAGTTGGGGCAAACTCACTATCCTCCTGCCTCTGTCTCCCAAGTGTTTCGGTTGTGGACATTCTATCTCAAAAGGCTTACTTACTGCTTTACTGGGGAGTTTTAACATATACAAAATTATTGAGGATATTACAATATACCTTCACATATGCATCATTTAATTTCACAAGACTCTTTAATCAGTATTTTACATTATGTTTTTCCCCATGAGATTTGACTTGAAAAAGACTGCTTTGATTAAATGAACTGGAAATTTGTTGGCTCCTAAGCTATGAATATGAACAGAAACATATTTTTTGTGTCAGTTTAACTTTAAACACACAGATGAATGCTATCTATAAAAAAGGCATGTCAGGTTAATGTTTACCTGTGTTAAGCCCCTTCCCAGTGTTCACTCTTTGCAATGTCATCTGAGGCATAGTTTTAAATGCATCAATAACTACTGACTCTAGGTTTTCTGTGTATCACAGATCTCTCCAAGTATATAGGATACCCAAATGCTTATAGAGCAATGTTTTTCAAACTGTGGGTCATGACCCCAGGTTGTCATGGGATCTTTCAAGACCTTTGAAAACTACAGCTCTTTACATTATGATTCCTAACAGTAGAAAAACTATAGTTATAAAATAATAAACAAAATAATTTTATGGTTGGGGTCATCACAAATGCGAGGAACTATATTAAAGGGTCACAGCATTAAGAAGGTTGAGAACCACTCATATAAAGTAAGCAGGTGAAAACAAAATGTACAAATTGAACTTTGCATTTTTTCATCCATAACTTTCTTTAGCTTCTTTCTCAGTAAATGACCCTGACAACTAGTTAAATAAACAAAATCTACAATGGTTATTCTCTCTTTCCTCCTATTCTGATTACTACTGTCAGATTATTTAACTAAAAATATGCCTCGAATCTACTATATCTGATGTTATGACTCTGCCTCTCTTGCACATTTCCAACTCATTCTTCATCCACAATCAAAGATATATTGTAAAAACATAAACAACAGTTTTCAAAATCCTCTGAGGAAATTACCTTGTCTCCCGAATACATTCTCATTTCTTCAGAGTCCTATGCTGCCTAAACTCCATCTCTTCTCTCACTCTTCCCCTATTGACTGAACTCCCAACATCTGGCTTTTACCATTATAACCCCTGTACTGCACATACAGACACATACCCAAACACACCTACATAATGGACTTGTTCATGCTTGATTTGTATGTGTTTCTTTAGCTGATCATACTTCAGGAATGAATAAATAAACAGGAAGCTATAATTTTACTTCAATATTAATCAAATGAGAAAAATCTAGTAAATGCTTATTTTCTTTTATTCCATTGTGTAAAAATCCCTAGTGATCCACTGTCTACAGGTGTACACTGTAGTAAGGTTTCTACACATCCATGGGAGTCAAGGAACCAAACTTGATTCTTAAAGGTTCTGACTCCCAGGAGAATTCTTAAGTTTAACATCTAAATTGATGTTTTGTAAGCCTTTTTACCTTGAACAAAAACTTCAGACTTGAGTTTGAATCTTCATACTCAGTACCTATAACAAATGGGTACAAATCAATAGCAATACCAATCTCATGAAAGCATCATAAAAACAAACTGAATTATCACATTAAAGCATTCACCATGGTGATTACTCAGGGCATGCTATGCTTATTAGTCATGAGCCTGAGCCTGTAAGACGCTGAGATATTGAGAAACTTAGAATGGATAGTCTCCATGTTCATAACTTCTGCCTTCCTCCCTTTCTCCCTTCTTATCTTCCTTTTTCCCTCCATCTCTATTTTTTTTGTAAATCTGTGTCTGTTTGTCTGTCTCTCGATAGATAGATAGATAGATAGATAGATAGATAGATAGATAGATAGATAGACAGATGTAGATACATATCTTCACACATACATAATCTTTCTGTGTATGTGTATCTTTGTCTATGTCACCTTCTCTGACTCTTTGTCTCTCTGTTTCCATCTCCCTGTCTCTGTCTCTGTTTCCTCTGAGGCAGGATCTCACTATGTAGCTCAGACTTGCCCTGAACTTATCTAAATAAGGTTGGTCTTGAACTCACAGAGCACCAGATATCAACCAGCCTTAACCTCCTCCTGAGTGCACCACCATGCATATCCTTTCACAGCTTTTGTACATCAGATCGTATAAGAAATGCTTTGTGTGAGAGCTTGGAATACAGTTCAGTGAGAGTGGATTGCCTAGTATGTGTAAAGCCTTGGTTTTGATTCCCAACACCACGAAAGAAAGAAAGAAAGAAAGAAAGAAAGAAAGAAAGAAATCTATTTAAATTTTAGGCTATTTCTAATTGGTTTTTTTTTTTCTGTTCTTTTTTTATTTGACGGGGTTTAAAGCTTATACTCTAGGCTGTGTGTGTGGAGGTCAGAGGATACCTTGCAGGAGTGGGTTCTCTTCTTGCATCCTGTGGGTCCCAGGGATAGAAGTTGGGTCATCATGATGGTAGTTAAGTGCCTTTACCACCAAACAATCTTCCAAGCCAAAGAAATATGTTTCTTCTAGATTAGTAAAACACACATGTACATGTCCCTCTCATAATTGAGGCTATAATATGAGTCCCAATTTAACAGACCAACTCTATGCTACCTGTGGACTTAGCCACAACTTAGCTGCCATCTACAGTCCTTAGTCCATGCCAATAATAACCTAAAGTGACAAGAAAGCTAGAGCATTCATATGGAAGTGAGGCTAAGCTTGCCTTTCTCTGAAATCATCCAGGAACTTGAGCAAACATCTGTGCTGAGATCTCAGTACTTCCTTCCTCATTTTAAAACAAAAGAATTAAACAAGACTTTGTGCTTTTCGTGAGCTGCCTGTGAAACACTTGTTTAGGAATTAACGTGTATCTTTCTCTACCACACACAACTATTGAGCTTGAATCTCAGAGAAAGAACAATGGAATGGTCTCTTCTAAACGAGGATCGCAGATAATTCTTACATATGCTCAGTCCTGAACAGTACTAGAACAGCAGACAAGCTAAACAGTATCAACCAATTTTGACTTTTTCTGATGTCAAACTGATGAGTGAGTACCCACGATGAGTGTGAAAATTGACACTGGTCTAAAATATACAGAGATTTCAACATTAAAACTTGCCATTTGAAACTGCTGGTTTTGTATCACCACAATTTTGACATCTACAAAAAGCATAGCCTTAATGGACTGTGAATTGGTGAGCCAATCACAAAAGCAGCACAAAATTCAATCACAGACACCTGCAACTCATTACAAATTTAGCAGTACAAATGCCAGCGGCTGTAATGGGTCTCAGATAGTCTCTACAGCTCTGCCAATATTCACCTATAATTTGGGCTTGACATTTACAAAAAAGACAACATTTACAAAAAAGTAAAGGGCAAAGAGTTTTACCAAATAGTCCCACTCTTTCAACCTCCCCCTCCCTGCCAAGACACTGCAGGGAAAAAAATCAATTCTAAATACAGGTGCTATTTGTATTCCTTGTAAGGTGTTTATGAAACTAAATTAATTGATGAAGAACCTAAAACAATGTTCACTATGAAATTCGAGGGAATTTTCTTTTATCCTCAAAAAGCAACATTCTCCAAAAGGGTTCCTCATATTAAAAATACAAGAGTAAAAGAGAGAAGAAGGCAGAGTAAATGGAAATGCAAAATAATGTTAGTTTTATTTTTAGGTTGCCTTTCTATTTTTATGCAAGCGGTAGGTATATGGATAAACGCAGACTTGAAGTTTTCCAGTGGAAACTGTCACATTTGCAAATACAGAGCATTATGGTTGTCACTAGGTTGAGTGAAAAAGAGGGGTACGGGAACAAACCACCTGAACTCAGGCGTCTAGTGAGTAGGGCTTCTGCTTTGGATGTGTGTGACCCTGGAGAAGTTGTTCCACACCCAGAACTGTATTTCCTACATGCAGTTTTAAAGATGGCAGCCCAGGTTGGTATCTCCCCTCAGTACCTTCACTGAACATACATGAACTTTCGCCCCCATACTTCCTTCAAAATGTATCCTTTTTTTCCTTTTTTTTTTTTTTTTTTTTTAAGCATATGTGTGATATTTGGAGAGGGTCATTTGGAGCACTCCCTCATGCTAATGTGCCTATTATCTTAAGGAGAAATTTATTTGTCTTCTATAAGGTGTATTTTAAATTTTATGATTTTTTTTCTTCCTGGTCTCTCAGCACATTTTGGAAATTGCTTCCTTTCAATGCTGTTTCATATAAATTGAGCAAAGCAAAGGCATTGAAATGTTTTAAATAGGAACAGCAAGCGTTCTATTAATAACAAAATGGAAAAGAAATAAAATATGTAATGTTATTCTTGGCTTGGTAGCTCATCATTTATGAGTGTTATTTATAATTTTCTAAGCAACTTCCTCTTGTTTCCTATACATATACAACTTCCCAATCGAAGCCTATTTCCTTTCTTACTGGTGCTATAATTTGTTTTAGCCATTTTTTTTTCATACTTCAAGGAGCAAATTTCCTCCAAGTAAAGAGAACAGCTCCTACAGTAACCCTGCCACCATTTGTGCTGTAAGAGGGGAAGGGTATGACCACCTGTGACCTAACAATTTCATTTTCATATTCTATTATTTATTTATGTAACTTTTATGTGTTTGTTGGTGTGTCTGTGTGTACAAAAGTGCATGTGAGTGCAGGTGCCCTCAGGGCCAGAAGCATAAGCTCTTCTTGTACTACGGTTGTGGCTACTTGTGAGAAACCTAGTATGAGTACTGGGAACCAAATTCAGGTCTTCTGGAAGAGTCATGAGTGTACTTAACCATTCAGTTATTTCTCCTGCCCTCATTTTCTTATATTAGATGAGATGTCAAACTTCCAAACAGCAAACTGTATTTCTTAAACTATCCACTTGAGAATCATTATCATTTAAAAAAATGCATGTACTCCTTCATGTATAAATGCAAAACTCAGTTATACCATCTACTGTCTTACCTAAAGCCAAGAGTTGATGCAAGTGAAATTATGCTATGTCTTCACTCAACTCCAGGTTGAATGTATCATGACTGTATTCTCAGTCTTCATAGACATTAGGATAGAAATTTCAGACCCTTTTACAACTTAATTAGTCAAGATTTACCATGTTTCTTTTCCTAATGTGATGACTAATCTTGGTTGTCAACTTGACTGCATGCATCTGGAGTCAACGAAAATCTAAGTGAGAGATTTTCTTCCTTAGATAATTTAAGGTGGGAAGACCCATCCTAGATCTGGATGATATGTGGCTCAAAGAGCCACTATAAATCTAAGCCGTGCTTTTTCATCCCAGGCCATGTAAAAGGACATAGAAGAAGGAAGCTTTTGTCTTTTGCATGCTTGCCGTTGCTCTCACTGGAAAGTGCACCTATCTTACTGCTGAGGTATTTCTTCACTGATATTAGAACCTACATCATCTAAATTCCAACTGAGACAGAAGATCAGAAGTTCTAAGGGAATTACCTTGGATTTAAGAACCAACTTGGGACTGATGAGCTATATAATCTTTTACAGTGAACAATTTGGGGATTCCTGGCTTTTTTACCAAATGGCAGCAATTGTTAGACTCTCTAGAGCATAGTCTGTGAATCACTTTCAAAAATCCCTGTCAAATTATATATATTCATTCATTCTATCAGTTTTGTTCCTTTCGAGAACTGACTAAAAATACCTAATAAAGTTGTTCTGTAATAGTTAAAATATCAGATTCCACAAATAGCAAGTCATAAATTTATTTTAAAACAATTGTTTGATATACATGCAATTTTACCATTTTTGAAGATAAAATGTGAAATATCATTATTTCTGTAGAATGAATTAAATATTGGCTATATATTTGATATAGTAAAATATACAACATCTTCGGTATCTTATATAGTTGACCAATATTTTGTAGTCACCAATCTTAAGAACAGTTTTTCACATAAGTATATAAGATTAAGATGATACAAGTATATTTATGAAATTCCTGAAATTATTGGAAATTCTGTTCTAATGTCAAGCCAAAATTCACTTAATATTTTTGAAATCAAGTCATCAACTCAAAGAGTAATTCTTTTTTTTTTTTTTTTTTTTTTTGGTTTTTCGAGACAGGGTTTCTCTGTGTAGCCCTGGCTGTCCTAGAACTCACTCTGTAGACCAGGCTGGCCTTGAACTCAGAAATCCACCTGCCTCTGCCTCCCAAGTGCTGGGATTAAAGGCGTGCACCACCATTGCCCAGCTAAGAGTAATTCTTAAAATCAAGCATTCTAACAGTACAATCCAAGGTATAGTAACTTGGTACTTAAACTCTAAGCAATGGTGATAGGAAAACATTAAGCCTTTGTTTTCCATAAATAAGCTATTCAACTTCTGTAAGAGCATAAAAATTAGATACATATATAGCCGAAAACACTGTGGCTCATACCATGCAACAGACACAGTTCTGATTCAAAGCATCTCTGACAGAGCTTGTGACCTTGTTTGGCATTGCTATCTTTGCGCTACAGTTTGCAGAAAGTATAGTCTATGAAGCTGAAATGTAGATGATTGAAAAATACACATGCCATTTTCACAGAAGTTCTGAGACTGCCCCTTTCTAACTTCAGACAGTTTGAGAGAGAGTCTTCTTTCTGAGACATGAAGGCATCCAGTAGCTGAGCATCCATAGTCAGGTATGGCGAAAGTGAAAACAGAAATGTTGGGATGTTAACAAAGAAGGGCTAGAATCTGTGTATTGTCAACAGATACTCATTTTCCCAGAGTCCTCAGGGAAAAAATTGTTCAGTGGCCTCTCCTGATGATTCTCTTGTAAGCTCATACCTTCTGCCTTTTCCATGTATTATTAAGCAGTAGAAAGAAACTCTGCCCCTACTCTGATTCTTCTTGAATAGATTTCAACAAAAATTTTTGCCACCATAAGATCCCATTTCCACATATAGTTATAATGAGGATTGCGACTATAACATATGAATTTGTAGAGGACACAACTCCATCAGTAGCAACAAAGATAATAAGGAAATGGAATAATAAGAGCATGCTTTAGAACCAGGCACAGTTGTGCATGCCTTTAAGACCAGTTTCAGGAAGCAGAGGCACACTGACCCTGCCTAAAAACAAAATGCATGCCTCCGATGCATACATTTCTATGTTAGGTACAGATAGACACAGAAAGTGCTTAGAAATGCATGTTTGATATATTTAAGGTAATTGCTTCTATGTGTTTCTATTTCACATGCGTTCTAATCCACTGCCATTTTTATTCTACCTAGGAAAACAACCTGCCATCTTTTGCCATGATTTATAATCCTCTAGCTCAGATCACTCTAAGTGAAACCATTCCTCTGTTCCAATGAACTATCAACCTCAGAATGCTTCTGCAAGTTCTCCCAGAGTGTAAATTATGAGATTATTCCTAACCTTGTCAGGCTCTAGTGACATACTACCTACTATAATATAATAGAAGCAATTCATAAAATATTCTTTCACCTCAACCAGTGTCAATTTCTCTGGCTCTGCAGCTGCCTTTGTTCTTGTTCTACAGTGAACATTTAGTACAAAGGGTGCCTTCTAGTACAAAACAGACACACAAGAGTTCATTTTACTTGCTAATTCTCTGTTGTTGCTCTAGCATTATAGTGGTATTAGCAGGGTACTAATGATGAGACTTATCTGCATTCTGATTGGTCCTCAGTGAGTGCTTCAACTATGATATGGTCACTAAGCTTGTTTATCCAGGTGGGGCCTGAGGCAGACATAAAACCTTAGGTGTCTCCAAGGTCTCATCAACAGTGTCCAGAGAGAGGAAGAAAGAAACACCTTGTAATCATCACAGAAAGCACGCAGCAGCATCCAAGGGCAGCACTTGCAGGATCTCAGAAATGCGCACCACAAACCAAACTGCAGGAACACAGTGAAAGGAAAGGAAACATATTCTTGTCCTAAAGAAACCAAGAGTTGGGTTTAAGTACAGAAGACAGAAACACTGCATGGCTGTCAGACAAAACTCTCCATATCATTGTGAACTTCAAATCTGATGAACTATTTCAGTGACAACCAAATTTGCTTCATTTTTGATTTCTGGAACCTTTACTGTTTCTAAAAACTTGATAAATATGCTTGCTGTGACATTTAAAACCTGAGGAGCACTGATTTAGTCAAATAGCCTTTTTGTTTTCATCCTTTGAATTCAACCAAATTACAAGAAAGAAGCACTTCATTCTCAAAATCTATTTAGCACTTCTTTTGCTGCTGAGCAAAACCTGGTGCACACTTCTCTAAGATACTCCTTGGTTATTTCCTTAGCTGCACAGCACTCTGGAAGACATTTTATCCCATTGTCCAGCCAAGAGACCTTGAAGACTGTTTAGTTCCCACTCTATTAATTAGGAGCACATATTTGCCCTTACTAATCACTTCAAAGAAAGCTGAAGAAAAGTGATACATTTTCTGAAATAATGCTCTCAGAGTGAGAATTAGTATAAGAGAAAAAGTGAAGTCCTTCATTGAGTTTTCCAGGGTGCAAATATCAGTATCTTAGGACCTCTTTTGTTTATTTTTTTGACCCAAAACCAAAACAATATTTGTTCTACCAATGGACACAGAGGCCAAAAGGAAAAAAAATATCTAAATGATACTGTCAGACAGCTTCCTTTTGAAAACATCATATAATATAAACAGGGAAACAGGGATAACATTAGAAGTGTCCCCTGGGAAAGTCTCTTAGTGGGTTGGCTGACTTTCTCCAGAAAAAGTTAAACATTAGTCAGCATATCCAGGTATACCATCAATATGTTTTTCTTCATGACATTTACACTTTTTTTCATTTTTAATCTACTAGTTTCCATGTATAACACACATGTGTTATAATCAATACTTGTGACCTTACATAGCTGTGAGAACAACACAAAAAGTACTCTATTGATCTTTGAGATTTCATTCTTTGTAAATTATGAAGTCATCTCTTCTGCCTTTTCTTGGACATAAAAGAAGATAATGGAAGTATCTAAAAACTTGAAATGTTCTTTATTCAGTTTCTGCCTTCTTTCATTTCTACAGTGTCTCTTCATTTTAAATCATATAGAAACAAGGAGGCTGACATTGAAGTGCCTACAGCTTTACTTATATTCTCTACACAAGTACAGCGAAGAGTGTGGTTGAACACTGAGCTTCAGGGTTAACAAACTGGGTCTAAACTCCAGCCTTAATGTGCAGCCCCAAATATATATATATTTGTTAATTATTTAAGAACATGCATGTGAGGGTAGGAACATGTGATGCATGAATACAAGTGGAAGCCAGAGGAGCTGCATACATACAAATGGAAGCCAGAGGAGAACATGCTATTTTTAAAGATGGGAGATGAAAAATCACCAACCCAAATCATGACCAAATTAATTAAAGCAAGCAATTAATTAAAGCAAACTTTGTTGTTTGTGTATATGGGCTCCCTTGCCCTAAGGTTGGGTCCTAGAGATCAGCATTGAATATAATATATGCAAGGCTTTTATTGCTCAGTGGTAGGAGGTTTCCAAATGGTGGGTTTGGTGGGCAAAATAGGTGAGGTTACAGAAGCACGACTTAAGCATAAGATTTTAGTCCTAATGACCTCCTGAAACAAAACATGGTTGCAAGATAGCATAACAAGGAAGTCATAACAACAGGTGGTCATAACAAGCTAGTCACAGATGGTCATATAACATTTTGAGAATTGTTTATTCTATCTATATGAGTACACTGTCCCTGTCTTCAGACACACCAGAAGAGGATGTCAGACCCCCATTACAGATGATTGTGAGCCACCATGTGGTTGCTGGGCATTGACCTAAGGATCTCTGGAAGAGCAGTCAATGCTGCTAATTGCTGAGCCATTTTTCCAGCCATATAGCTTTTTGAAACAAAGGTGGGATTACAAGATGGTTATAAACAACTTCTTGAAATAAAGACATGGTTGTCATTCCTGAAACAGACAGTAAAGAACCATTTGTAGTTAGGATTACAGGTGGGACAATCCTTGAGAAATAGAGGTTTAATCATAGACAAGAATGAGCCTAGTTTATGTTTACTACAAGATGGCTTATAAGTCTGAAATGGAGGCACATTGATTCTCCAGAATTTCCAGATCATCTTCTATCACTCCCAATCATCTTGAGACAAGGTCTCTTACTGAACGAACCTAAAGCCCAACATGTTTCCCAGGATGACTAGCCAGAGAGCTTCTAGGATCTACTCTAAGGGTCCATGATTCTCTGAAGAATGATACTCCAGACTCAAATGGTATGTAAACACAAAGAGTGTTTTATTCTGCAGAAGTCCAGCATGTTGGGGTCTCCCATTACCAAGACAGAAAGACACCCGAGTCAGCTCGAAGGCTTGATTTAAAACACATTAGGGGAATTCCAGGGTAGGTGACCTTATCTTGCTCTATCTCTTAGGGACATTCTAAAATCATTATTGGGCATGGGGGTTGAAATCTGTTGTTGAGGAATTCCAGGATAGGTGGACATTCTGTCTCTTAAGGACATTCTGAAAATAATACCAAGGTGGATGTGAGTGCTGGAAACTGTTACTGACCCATTGACCTTGCTGCAGGCCAAGGGGTGGGGCAATTTCTGACCAGTTGCCTGAAGCCTGAGTTTTTAGGCCTAATCTCCTGAACTGCCAATTTGAAGCCTGTCATGGAGTCAGCCTGTCTCATCACTATCTGTATCCATCCCCTACTCTGGGGTCACAGACACACAATCATGCTTGGGTTTTTAAGTGGTTGAAGGGGTCCTCAGGCTTACACCACAAGAGCTCTTCCCTTCCAAGCCATCTTCCCAACCCATTGTATCTTATAGTGAATCTTGAGTTTTTTAATTTCTAAACTAACAGGACAAACTTTAGGGTGCTGTTGAAGACTATAAGATAGGTAAGTACATGGCATAGAGTCCTCTTTCTGTGTCTCTGTCTGTCTCTCTCTGACACTCTCTCTCTGTCTGTCTCTGTCTGTCTATCTGACTTTCTCTCTCTCATATACATACATATACACACACAAAACAAAACAAAAACAAAAAATCTCTTACTATTATTTACAGAAGTTCAGCATGACATAGATAGTATTACTCACTAATTAACAGAGAAAAATAAACACTTCAAATATTAAATGCTGTGTAATAATTCATCTGATTAAAAGAAAACAACCCATGACTATTAAACTCCTAACCATACTTTTCTTTCAAATCCAAATTCAAATACATTGGATTTTTGTTTTTATGTTTCTACAATTTAAGTCATCATTGAACGGTAATGACAAAGTAATGGAATTAAGAGCAAACCAAATGCCTAATGATCACTCTTGGTTTTTTATGCAATACATACTAGTAGCTACTTAAATCCAGACAGAAAGGTTGGCTTCAACCTGTTGTTGCCAAATATATCTAGTCTTGGCTGCTGTGCACCAGGAGGAAGTAGAGAGGATGCTTCCTTGCTAACCCAATTTGTTTGTGTTTATCTTTTCATCCCCTACTAGGTCTACATTAACATTTTCTTTCTTTTATGAAAAAAATATTCAAATGCAAAAAGGAAGCAAACACTTAATCCACTCTAGTAGATCTGTGAGACACATGGCCTGTGGAGTAATTTAATCCAGTCCACCATGGAATCTGAAAATTGCTTCTTCTATCCCCTGCTGAAGCTGAATCTGAATGCAGGAAGAACAGTCTCAAAAGCAAGAGCTCCTGAGTGCTGCTTCTAGGGGCAGGGCCACAGAGGTGTGGAACGGTGGGGGGTTATGAATTCAATTTACCCATATTCAGAACAGTGGAAGAGAAATGACTATAGTTCCACTCTCGTACAAAGCTCTGGGTAGAATAAAAAGAAATGAATTCAATGCTTCTGACTCATTTAGAGGGATCACAAAGCCAGTCTGAGTTTGGAACAGAAGAGAAATTTCCAGAAATTCATATCTTAAACAATCAGACAAAAAATGATGAAGCAAAACCGACACCATCATCCTTTCAATAAAAAATTATACTTTGTGCAATGGTGACCTCCAAAACACTGTAAGAGATGCCTATTAAAGATAGTTCTTCACTATTTAGGGAAAATAATATATACATTTGCAAATCTCTTCTTTCAAAGATTCTTGGATATTGGAGTACATTCGGTTTAAATACTTAATGGTGCTCCTTTGCAAATATAAAAGCCTCTTTATTTCAAATAGTTAAATCTCCTGTAATAGTCTCATTAATTTGATCTTTCATAATGCCTATTCCAATTGGTCCTGTTTTATTATTTTTCTTTATTTCAGATTTCTTAGGGAGTCTTTGTATTCCACAGGGCTGAAACCTGTTCAAATACCAACATCACAATTACATCAATACAGTGGCTAAGTAATGTACTTCTTCATAAAGTATCAAGCCATCCAAGAAGCATCATTTCGTAGAGACAGTTTTGAGAATTTAAATAGTTTGCTTTATCCAACATTATCAATAATACATATCAGAGAACAGCATAGTATCATAGAGAGAACACATCTACTTCCTGGTTACATTCATGACTGAATTGGAATCTAAGAATTTGTTGTTTAATTTGTTACTGTCTGATCCAGCTCTCCACATATTTATTCAATTAATGTATATTTTAAACAATTTTCTATCTGTAGAATATGTGTCATAGACAAAGATGAAAATCTACAGTCTCCTAATTCTAATTTGATAAACTGTTCATCTACAGTAGTCTCTGGGCCAAGACACTTCACTGTCTTCAGTTCCAGTTCTTGCTTTTGCTGTAAGGATAACGTTAGTTCTTAAACTCCGGGCAAATGGCTAACTGAGGTGAACATATCAAAGTGGACCTGGCTGCTGGGTTCCCCCAGCATTTTCCAGTAACTGTTAAAGAATCATTCTGGCTGGCATAACCTGCCACCTACCCTAAACTCTCCATCTCGGGGTCTGGGCTGGGTCCCTTCCCCCAGCAATTTGGGCTATTCTGCAATCTTGGTCTTCTGGTTCCCTCCTGGCATGTTTTCTCCTGGTTTCTGCCTCTCTCACTCTCCCCCACCATCTCTTCTCTCAGTGTCCAGTTAGTCTGGACCCTTCCGGATGGCTCTTGCTGTTTTCTCCATCATATTTATAATGAACTTTCTCTTCTACCATACCTAAAAATCTCATGTCCTCATTTCCTAGTTTTGCTCATCTGGTCATGAAAACCGCAGAAGTGGCACAAATGGGAATTGGCTCCTCCAAGTCAAGCAGTTGATTAGACTCTACTAAAGCATGTATCATTTGTTTCTGATGGCCTATGCCACCCACTAAATTTGACTCTAAATGCTAGAGCCCACATTCCTGTACCTGCTCTCTACCCATCCATCTCTCATGGTCTACTTTATAAGTATCTCTCTCAGCCCTGGACCGCTATGCCTTATGATCCCCCAAATATCTTATATCTAAACTTGTTCTGCTCTACACTTCCAAAAGCCTCTTTCTTTAAGGTTTTTTTTTTTTTACTTACCTATACATACATAATTTTATTTTGCTACAACATGCTATATATGTGATTCAACTGTTTTTTATATATATACATATATATGTATATATATACATATATATATGTATATATATATGTATATATATAATGGATGGAGATGCCAGCAGGTCTCTAAAATATTTTGGATTACTATGGATGATGAATACATCATACTATGGATGATGATAAACTCCTAAGGTTATAAAGATATACCCAGATTAACAGAAATTGACTTAGATAAGTATATCTAACTACTTTTGTCTTTTCTGTGTTCAACACGAGGTTTCTAGAGAATTTAAATAAGAAACAACATATTTTTAATAAATAATACATATTTATAAATTCCTAAGGTCTACTCAGATTAACAAAAGCTACTTTGGAGATTTACATCTAACTACTTATGTTTTTGCTGTGTTCAATACCAGGCTTCTAAAACATTTAACTAAGAAACAGCATATGTTTAATAAGTAATGTTTATAAATTCCCAAGGTTATAAAGTTGTTCCCTGGTTAACAGAAATGGACTTAGAGAGGTATGTCTAATTAGTTATGTCTTTGCTAACAGCTCAACATGAGGCTTCTAAAAAATATTAGATAAATAACAACATATGTTTGAATAAAGTATGCTTATTAAATAAGGTTTATAAATTCCTAAAGTCTATTCAGGTTACAAGAACCTGACTTGAAGATGTGCATTTAACTTCTTTCTCTTGCGACCTTTGCTAAGCTTCTGCTTCTTGGATAAACTGAGTCATAGAAAAACCTGATATTTTTTAATGATGCACTATAAAAGAATCAGAAAAGTAAGGTTTATCACCTCTTTATGGACAATAATTATGGATCATCAATTAAATCTTCAATTTTTTAAGGCTCAAACTTGACAGGGATAAAGCTTTAAAATTCTAATTTTATAAAAACTACTAACTGCATAAACTCCTAAAGATAATTAGGTCATACAAGCTCCATTCAACTTATTCAAACATCCAGGAGTTTTTCTCTTTAGATACACCATAACACAAATATCTGGAACACATCAAATGTTCTGGGAATATTAAAGGGACAATTTCACTCCAGAATCTATGTAAATAAACATGGTGACTGGAGTTCTTACTATTACTATTGCCATTCTCATTTCTAAGAAGCAGTCTGTGGCTGAAAAATAAAACTTTCTAACTTCCCCTCTTTGTAATAATTCTGTAATGAGTCATCCAGTCTGGTGCACTTACCTTCACTTCTCATTCTGGAAAAAAATAAAAAGCCCCAAATCATGAAAAAATATCTGACTAAAATTTCAACATCTGTACTTTAGCACTCTTTAACTCTAAATTATGCTTGTTACATATTTAATTTATTGGTAGAAAAAAAGCTTTGCCCAGACAGGTCTAGAAGTGACTATGGTCAAGTTCCTTACCTTGGCTTTTCATCTTTAAAACAGGTATACTTACAAAGTCAATAAATTACCTATTCTATGATTGATCATGGTAATTAAAATAAAATAGTGGTAGATATCTTACCAATAAAGACATGGCTCATAGCATATACACTTGCTATATTATAGTGAAAAAGGCACCTTGCCTCTTTCCTCCCCTCTATTTATAAAACCAGAGAAATACCAGTTAATCACAGTCACATAAAATATTTTATAAATGCCACTGAAAACTGTACAAGGCCTTCAAAACAGGGAAAGTTGGATGATTGTTACATCCAAGAAAAGGTGGTACCTGGGTGTGGTTCTGAAACACCAACAACAAGAGGTTACCAGGTAAAAACTAATAAGGCAGAATACAATCGAGGCTTTATCAATAATACTTGACAGAAGTCCATGAACGTTAAAATGCATCACACAATGTAAAGTGTTCCTAAGAGAAGAAATTGGATCTAAATGAGATATTTTCAGTGTTTCAAAGCTTATTTTTAAATAATTCCAATAACTAGAAAAATTGTCTAGAAGTGAACCTATATATGATAATGAACATTATTTCATTTAAAAATTAATATTAATTTTTGTGCCACTCTTCTACCATACAAATAAGGAAGGCCAGGAAGTTGGCTCTCTATAGCTGAAATCACCTGAAGAAACCAAGAACCAAGGGAAATGAGCTAGCTAACTTCCTGTAGCATAACACTAGTCATTCCTGGAAGTATCAGAATTGCAAATTAATCATACATATATAGGCCTGATTCCAGTGTGTGTAATGCACTTTAGAGAAGAGGACTCTAAATCTTTGAGAGTAAATGGGTTTTCTCTTCCTTGGCTTTTTCATAGTGATGAAAAACTGATGGATAACATCTTTGGCACTCCATACCAAAGTGTAAATGTATTATTGTGGGAAAAATGATAGAAACAATAGCAGTCACAGTTTTAAAGCACTCTGTGTGTGTGTGTGTGTGTGTGTGTGTGTGTGTGTGTGTGTGTGTGCGAAAGAGCGAGAGAGACAGAGAGACAGAGAGAGAAAGAGAGACAGAGAGAGACAGAGAGACAGAGAGATCTGTTTGTGAGGAAAGCTGTGATATTTGGCACAGCTGTGTGCTAATTGACTGTGATTATCAGGTGCAATCTATGGCCAAGTGTAAGCAAGGCAAAGATAACTTCCCACAACTAAGTGTCCTGTTCCTGAATCTTCATCAAGTTTCAAACAGACTTCTTTGAAAACTTCTCTATGATCAACTTGCCAAATCTACTTCATATCAAGGAAAATGAAGATGAGCAACTCATTACCAACTTTAGAGCTACAGACCTAGACATTTAAAGCAGACTACAGGGGAACTCTGCTTGATCTCAGTATAAAAGCATTTTCCAAAGTGTCTGCAGCATTATTAAATAGAAAGGATTAGGAGACAGACAGTAAGGGAATGAGAAAGGTAACTTATATTCTTCTTCTTAAAAAACAGAGCTCGGTTAGAAATTTCCCAGAGCTCTGAAACATATGAATCATGCATTCGCTCACATAAGATGTTCTATCTATTCTGACACAGTTACATAACACAGAATAAATTAATAATATCTTTGGTAAATCTCAAGCTCTCTATTATCATCTCTTGGAGCTGCACAGACGGAAAGGAGAAAAGGAAATGAATTTGGTGTATTTCATTTCATTGACTGTCATATTTTTATAAATTATTGGGGAAAGATACTTAGACAAAATTTAAACTAAATGAATTATTGAATAAACAGATGCTAAGTGCAAATGCATAATTCACTACTACTATGCATGAACTAGTTTAAGGATACCAAAGTTTTTCCTCTTATGCTAGACGAAAATATTCCTACATATAACCTAGTGCCCATCTGAAGGCACAGTCTGTGTATTAATTTATAGAGGTCCCTATGTGTTTTGAAGGATATAGGATTGATTGAGGACAAGGATTTAAATGAAATAACGTTTAAGCACCCACAGTTGTTTTCAGATTTACGACTATAATTGTCACTTTGCATAGGTTATTTTATTTTAGTCACCTGCCCACCATTGTGAGACTTGGACATCTTCCCAATTCTTACCCTGTACACATTTCCCCTGAAGAACAACTCAAGGATATTTTCCTAAATCTTTAGTTTATGAGTAGGCTTAGTTATTACATTTCATACATTTGCTAGGTGAAATTTTTATGTAACTCTATAAAAGACTATTCTTAACATTGACAGAGTTCTGCTTTTAATCTCTAAAAGCAAAATAATAATGATGCTGATGATAAAGTAAAAAATAAAAGATAAAAACACCATAAGCCGCCGGACAGTGGTGGAGCACGCCTTTAATCCCAGCACTTGGGAGGCAGAGACAGGCGGATTTCTGAGTTCGAGGTCAGCCTGGTCTACAGAGTGAGTTCCAGGACAGCCAGGGCTACACAGAGAAACCCTGTCTCAAAAAACAAAACAAAACCACCATAAGTCTTATCATGTACATGATGATTATGATTTGGCTAAAAGTATCTACAAAACCATTGTGATCGCTTTAGGAAATGTCTTATTCTATGTGGGAAATGGACAAGGTACTATCATTGAGAGAGTAAACATGGAGGAAAAACAAACTAAACAGTCAAAGATACTTGCAAAATGAAAGTGTTCTGTACATCACTTCTCTCCGTGTATCTCTACGATGCCTTGTCTACTTTGGAGACCCTTGGTTTTTTCCCAAGATGCATACCTTCGGAGTAAGAGCTGCACATAGGATTGTGCCCACTACTGCTCACAAATGCAGGGAATTTCCAGTTACCAGAGTTTTTCACCGTCACAGGAAGCCAGGTTTTAAGTTTTGATCATGCTTTTGGAGGTCTCACATCTGCTTTGATTTTATGGCAGCTCTGGCCTTCAGTTCAGGTGACTAAAACATCATATTCTTTACTGGCTTCTGTTCATCCTAGCATTACTGATTATGTACTATAAAGGAGCTTGTGTATTGGCCAACATGAGTTAATTTCAAATAGAGGTTTTTCAGGATGTGTAGTAATTGAGCATATAAAGCATGCTTAGTACTATTTAACTTTTAATTTATTTAATTGTAATTAGTATTAACTTTAATGTAAATAGCTACCTGTTTCTATTGGCTACTGAAAAATCCATTTTATACATTAAAATGTAATGGGGTAAATATGATCAAAGAACATTTTATATAACCATGAAAAACCAATAAAAGCTATTATCTTATACAATTAATCACATTAATTTAAACTATTTTAATTGAAATTAAAGTTACTAGATCAAATGCCACATAGGCTATAAAGTTCCTAATTAATTTCAACCTCTCCTTTTCTCCCTAAAGTCATTATTAGTCCCCCTATAAAGTCTAACTTTTAGTTATATTCAATATCTTCAAGTATTTTATGCCTGTTTTGATCACTTCCTCCAGGCTACCATTGTCCCTATCCTGAGTAAGTTCCAAGAGATCTTTCAGAGAATTTTAAAATCACATTAGCAATCTCATACTCATTCTTCTCTTTTGTATCTTTGACAAACTCCTTGCTGTTCCTGCAATGCTCCAGGTCTTTACAGCAGTAATATTCTCTTTAGATAGAGCATTTTCCTACTCTGTGTGTGTGTGTGTGTGTGTGTGTGTGTGTGTGTGTGTGTGTGTGTGTGTGTTACCACTTATCAGTAACCTACTTCTCAAATAACAAGAAATATGTAGAATCAACTGTCTGCTCAATAATAATCTACCCAAATTTAAAATAAAAATACCATGGCAAGAATAAGTTAAACTTTATAGGCAGAGATAGAAGTAGAGTCACCTGAGGAAATTCAAAATGTCAAAGCTGAGTTCTAAAACTATGCTATTCATCTGGAGATAAAATTTAAGGTAAAATCATGTTCCATATTAAGTAAAAACAATTTGGTGTTGGAAGTGGGAACTTGGGAAATATTATATGTGACTACTGTAAAATTACAAGGTGTAAGAAGTCCATCAAGGGTTGGGTAAAAGGCCCAATGGTTAAAGTGAACTAGTTGCTCTTACAGTCAGTCCAGGATCTGTTGCCAGCATTGACATTGGGTCCTCACCACTGCCTAGAATTCCAGTTCCAAGGGTTCTGACATCCTCTTTTGGCTTCTGCATACATCCATATGCAAGTGGTGCACATACTGAGAAGTGGGTATATACACATACTCACAAATAAAAGTAAATAACATATTAATCAAAACATTCTAAGAATTCTACCAATGGACAGTGAGAAGGTTCAGCAGGCAGGTGCATTTGCAATGAGGTTTCACACTCTGAAAAACCCTGAATCCTACAAGGTAGCGGGGTAGACCCAACCCTAGAGAGTCCCAGCTGATAGTAGTGGTTTGGAAGGCTGTGACACCTTAAGGAAGTGGGGCCTCCAGGAGAAAATGGGTTACGAAGGGTAGTCTGATATTCAAGTCTCAGTCCCTGTCTGCTTCTAGCTTTTTGTCTTCAGATGTAATATAACCAGTTGCCTCATATTTCTGCTGCTATGCCTTCCCTGCCATGATGGTCTGGATCTTTTCTTAAATTCTAAACCAAAATACTCCTCTCCTTTAAACTGATTGTCATCGAGTATTTTATCACAGCAACAAGAAAACTAAACAATACGGAATATTGACACACACTGAGGGGTGGTGGGTCCATTGCAATGATAAACCTGACCATGAAGAAGAGTTGGGAAGTTCTAGCTACAAAGTCTCAGAATGTGGTTAGCAGAATGCAATGAGTCATCCTGGTAGGACGTCAGAAGACCAGAACACAGGCATAAATGTGGAAACTGAAGGTCCAGCTCTGGAGAGTTCAGAAGAGAATAAGAAATTACTATGTTCTGAAAACTGGCTGGAAGTCATTCCTGTTATATTCTGGCCAAGACTCTGGCTGAGTTCTTTCCACATCCTGAGAACCTGAGGGAGGTTGCATTCAAAGGCTTATTGTTTGATAAGGGAAAGTCAGAGACAGGGAAGAATGCAGGCTATGTCATGGCTACTAGTAATGCTCTTATCCGGACCACAGGGAGAGAAAGAACAAAAGGTGATTTTGAGAGAGATGAAAAAGTGTGGTTGCATGGGAAAAGAAGGGTACTAAAACTTGTAGATAAGACAGGTTCTAAGAAGGCATCTATAATTATTAAAAAGTTGTAGTGTTAAAGAGGAACCCAAGGCTCTAATTAGACAACAGGAAAGACAACATGAGGGAAAAATACACTCATTAGGCTGCTTCTTATAAAAGCGTAAATTTATTTGAAAAAAGCCTATATTGAAAATGTCATTAAAAGTTCTAATACTGGACACAGAGATGTAAGGTTTGGTATTTTGTCTGTAAATTATCAATTTTATTATGATCTAATTCCTATGCCTATGCTTCTATATCTTGGAATTATATTTATTTGGTGACATATTTTTGAACCTAATGTTTTAATAATTTTATTGCAACAGGTGCTAACAATGAAGACTTTGGACTTTTGAACAGTGTCGGGACTATTAGACACTATTGAAACTTTTGATGCTAATGTATAAAAATTTCGTGTTTTAAGAGGACAGTTGATTTTGTTTATTTAGGAAGTAGAGTCTTGCTGGAGAGAATGGATGACTAAAAGATAATCTTAAGGTTTGATGGGTCTGCTCGCCGCTTCCTGATTGCAGAGTTAAGTGATCCGTTGTCTCAACCTTTAGTGACTAGACCGTCCTGGTCATGATGAACCACATTCCTTTTAAAATTGTAATCCAAAATAATTCTTCCTCCCTAAAGTTCTTCTTTACAGATATTTGATAACAGAGGTAAGAAATGTAATATTATAGTATCTGAGTACTGTGCATTACCAAGTTGGCACAAAATCAACCATCATGTGCTCTAAAATGAATGCCTACTGAGGGAGACGTAGGACTTAATGAAAGGCCAGTCCAGGTTCCATGGTCCTGAGCTTTCAGTCTATTTATTTGAGTATGTGGCTTTGTGCATATGCTGTTGCACCATTACATATGGACTTCTTGTAGCAAAGTTGAGAAACCACAACCTCTCCCTGTGAATGCACTAAGACATATGTGATTATTTATTTAGCTTGTATCAATTCTTCTTTCTGAAAGCTCCATCATGTGGCTACTAATCCTTTGGCATGGTCACTTCAACTCTCCAAGTCAGAATAGCATTTAAAAGGAACTGAGGATGGGAATAATCTTGACTATTTTATACAAAGTCCTGGATTTTATTCATAGGGCCTTAAATGAAGTAATTGAAATAATTTATAGTTTTGAATGCATTCCCAAGAGCTGCATAGCCTCCTTCCCTAATTCTACCTATCTCAAGAAAAGATAGCATCTCTATGGATATCTGTGGATTCTCCATTCATTTTCTAGATTTTTCACTCAGTCATAAAAAATACATCCACAAACATAATAACATGTTTACAAAGAAAAGCAAGGTAGAACGGTTTTGCAGTTTCTTTTGAAGTCTCATGATTTTTATCCTCTCCTTTGTGAGTTTTCATATCTCCATTGCCCAATAAAATACAAACACATCTTGATCTTTCTAAATGTCAGAGTCATCAGTTTTCATGTTAAAAGAATAGCACCTATTCTACATAAATAATAAAAGCAAATTTAAATAATCAATGTTTTGTTTATTTTTAAATTAGATTTTGTTTAATTTTATGCATATGAATGTTTTGCCTATGTGTACAGCTGTAAGCATCATAGGCATAACTGGTGGCTGTAGAGGCCACAAGAAGACATCAATTGCCTGGACCTGGAGTTACAGAGGAATGTGAGCCACCTCTTTATCATTCCAAAATCAATATTTCATGTTAATCACATTCAAAAAGACTGTTTTGTACTTCACCAGGCCAACATGAAACCATCTGCATAGACACAAAACATCCAAGAGATGAATGAGTGATTTCTCTCTATGAAAAATAAGAAAAATGGTGGGAAAATAGAGGAGAGATTGGAGGGGATAGAGATGGACTTAATCAAATCACATTATGTGCAGAAACGAATATTAAATGAAGTATTTTAAATGAAAACTATATTTTCCAATAATATATGTTGAGGAGCAGGAGTATTAGACATTATAATTAGGACACTCATACTAAAAAGCGAAGATTGGGACACATTAACATATGCTACCATGCAGATTTTACACAACCAAATCGATTGCATCAAGAAAAGACAAAGGAGGAAAATCTTCAAAAGCTTAGTTATGGAGGTATCCTTGCAGATAATTTTTTATATCACAATATTTGTGGCTGAGAGGACATGATAATCTAGGCAGCTTTGTAATTGTTTTGTTCAGTAGTCTAGACTCCTGCCTTAGCTCACCACCATTCTTCACATTTGCCTGACTAAATACAATACATATATATATGTGTATGTATGTATATATATATATATATATATATATATATATATATCCACTAAGTAAAATATCTATATATAGATAGATAGATTTTTGAGATATTATATATATGTGTTTATTAGCCCTTTCATAGAACTAAGTTGTCAACATGTTGGAAGATTTTTTTTGACTGCCCATTTAGAAGTTAGCTTTATTGAACTGGCTCATTTTCTCCAGAATACGGTTTACATGATGCCATGTTTTGTGAGGCTCTATCAGTGCTTCCAGATTATTGCAGTTTATTCCTCTCACCTCCTTGTCTGGTGTGTAACCTACTTTTACAACAAGGTTTGATATTTTGAACATATTTTAAGTCTGTCAGCTTGATTTCTCCTCAGTGCCCCCTTTCTAAAACATAAACACTTCCTAAAGGTCTTTCTGACAACATATCAAACTTTGTCTAACAGTGCTGACAGATCTGTACTTTCTCCTAGACCAAGTTTTTAGAGCTGTCACTTACTAGACTCAGTGGATGTGTTACGGTGCTGACACAGCCAGCGTAGACACATTGCTGGAGTATGTAATGCAATCAATGACTCGTAACTTTAGAACATATGTGATAGGAGAAAGTAAAGCAACACCCCTTCATCATCTTGGGTATGTTCTAGTATCACTTACTGAGCCAGCAAAAGAAAACATGGCCTTCTACTTTAAGCAGTTCACAACTTAAAAGAGATGTTATGAATTACATAGAATTTCAAGAATTGGGGATATTTGAATGGAAGTTCACTGAACTCCAAGCTTCGCAATTGTTTCTCTAGTTTAGGATCAAATTTGCATTATAAAATCTCACTATGCTTATCTCCCAAATGCCAGTTCTTAAGACATAATAGTAAGCAAATTGGGTTAAGAATTGAAGAGAAAGAAGCTACAAAAATCCTGTCTAAAAGAACTGAAAGGAAAAATATGGAGAAGAGGCTGGGTAAAGGAGATCCAGTGACCTACCCAAATTGGGATCCATCTCAGGGGCAGGCTCCAAGGCCTGACACTATTACTGTTGCTATGGTGTGCTTATCGACAGGAGCCTAGCATGGCTGTCCTCTGAGAGGCCCAACAAGCAGCTGACTAGACAGATGCAGATACTTACACCCAACCAATGGACTGAAGTTAGGGACCACTGTGGTTGAATTAGGGAAAAGCTGGAAGAAGCTGAGGAGGAGGGTGACTCCATAGGAAGACCAGCAGTCACAACTAACCCAGATACCTGGGATCTCTCAGACTCTGAGCCACCAACCAGACAGCACACATGAGATGGTCTGAGGCCCCCGACATATATATATATATATATATATATATATATATATATATATATATATATATATATATATATATATATATAAAACAGAAGACTGCCTGGTCTGGCATCAAGATGCACCTTGAGAGACTTGAGTCCCCAGGGAGTAGGGAGGCCTGACAGGGGTGTGGGGCTTCAGGAGACATCCTCTTGAAGACAGGGGGAGGAGGAGTGGGATAAGGAATTGTGGGAGGGCAGACCAGGAGAGGGACAATGCCTGGACTGTAGAAAAATAAAAGTAATAAAATAAAATGAAAAAGAAAAGACTGATCAACTTAACATAATTATTAAATGTCCTAATTATCAGTTTCATATTTTGGCATCTTTATTATAAAATATAACTGGGTACACTATTTTCTCCTTAGCATTAACACTTGTTTTCATTAACATAACAGAAAGGAGAAATTATCAGTCCTAGTTGCTGCTGAACATTAAGAAAGTCTCTATTGGGTGTATCTTTGAACTTATCATCCACATCTTTTGACTGCAAAGAGGACACTATTCGCATATCCTATTTCTCCAGCCCTAATCATTGTTTGTGGTGTACATGCGGATGCAAGAAGCTCAAATGAGCTTTGGCTCTCATCTGTTTTTGCTCCTCGCTAATTTCCATGTTGGAATGTAGCTTTCATTTCATTAGCACTGTGTAGTCCCCTTACTACCCTGTGCTTTACTTCTCTCTTTTATTCTGTTTCCTTTGATAGCCTAACAATTATATATAAAAAATTGTCACTTTTATGATCTTTTTTCCTTTTGGATTGAAAGAAGAGAAATTAACATGCTGATGAACATCATATGTGTAGAACATACCAGCACACTAGTACTTTTCAAGGCCTTGCTCAGTCTGTCATTATTCCAAAACTTACTACTGCCTGGCGCAACTTTGCTCTGATTTCACTTTCCACCTCTGCTCCATGGTGGCACACAATGGAAAACCAAATGGACCCTTTAGCCTGTTACTATGCCAATGGAGGAAAATGGATCCAATTTGTGCACTTATAAAAAGATGAACCAAGTATCAAGGATAAGCTAGGCAGGAATTAAAAGAAACATGACCTGTATTTCAAAGCAATATATTGACTTGTATTTCAAAATAGTATGTAAGTGGAGGTTAAGGTTATTTTTTATTGAGCAACAATTTTTCAGAATACCCAATAGCATCAGAGAAGCTATAACAAATGACTGGTAAAAATGAAATAAATAGTAATTAATGAATCTAATATTTAAACAAATGTAGGGGTGCATTTGGAAAACCACTGTACCTACTAAATTGTGATAAAGAAATACTATAGATTTTTAAGTAGAAGGAAGTAGGAAAGAGAATGGATAGAAGTGAATAAATTCAGCAACTGCCTCATAGGTGCTAAGATGTCACTGAAAATTGAGAAGATGATTTGTTCAAACACATGGTCCTGCCTTACTGGTTTAAACAAGCAATTGTTCCTTAGTGCTTCACTCCTGCCCCCCATACCTGATCATGTTCCCCTTTCCCCTCTCCCTCACCTGGGACAGCAGAATGAATGGAAACAGGCAACCTCGGAAAGTAGCAGATGGCAGCACACTCTAGAAAGTACTAGAGACCTGGGAGGTGAGAGACCTTAGATGAAATGCCCAACAGTGAGGAGAGGGAATCTGTAGAGTCCACCTCCAGTAGAAAGACAGGGCATCAAGTAGAGGGATGGGGTTGCCGTCCCACAGTCAAAAACACTGACCCAGAATTGTTCCTGTCTGAAATAACTGCAGGGATGGAAATGGAGAAGAGCCTGAGGAAAAGAAGGTCCAGTGACTGGCCCAAAATAGGATCCAGCTCAAGGGGAGGCTCCAAGGCCTGACACTATTACTATGCCATGGTATGCTTACAGACAGGAGCCTAGCATGGCTGCCCCCTGAGAGGCCCAACAAGCAAGTGACTGAGATAGAAGCAGATACTTACACCCAAACAATGGACTGAAGTTAGGGACCCATGTGGTTGAATTAGGGAAACACTGGAAAAAGTTGAGAAGGTCAACTCCACAGGAAGACCAGCAATCTCAACTAACCTAAACCCCTGAGATATCTCAGACACTGAGCCACCAACCAGGCAGCATACACTAGCTGGTAAGAGGCTCTAACACATATACAGCAGAGGACTGCCTGGTCTAGCCTCAGTGAGAGAAGACGAACCAACCCTCTAGAGACTTGAGACCACAGGGAGGGATGAGGCCTCTTGGGGTAGGGTGGGGTGGGGACATCTTCTTGGAAACAGGGGCTAGGAGGAATGGGATGATGAACTGTTGGAGGGGTGGACTGGGAAGGGGATAAGGACTGAACTTTAAAAAAGAAAAAAAAAGTTTAATGATTTGAAAAAAAAAAAAAAAAAAAACCTAGAAGAAGGAAGACCAAAGTATGTATGCTTCAGTGCTTCTTAGAAGGGAAAACAAAATACTCACAGGACGAAATATGGAGACAAAGTGTGGAGCAGAGACTGAAGGAAAGGCCACCCAGAGACTGTTCCCACCTGGGGATCCATCCCTTACAAAGTCACCAAACCCAGACCATTGGACTGAGTGTGGGGCCCCGGATGGAGGAGTTGGAGAAGGGACTGAAGGAGCTGAGGGGGTTTGCAGCCCCATGGAGGGAGCAACAGCCAACAGGCCAGACCCCAGGAACTCCCGGAGACTGGACCACCAACCAAAGAATACACATTGAAGGACTCATGGCTACTACGGCCGTGTATGTGACAGAGGAGGGCCTTGTTGGTCATCAGTGGGAGGAGAGGCCCTTGGGCCTGAGGGTGTTCAATGCCCCAGTGCATTGCCAGGGCAGGAAGGCAAGAGTGGCTCCGTGGATGGGGGAGCACTCTCATAGAGGCAGGAGGAGGGGGAATGGGTTCGAAGGGAGAACCTGGAAAGGGGAAAACATTTGAAATGTAAACAAAGATAATATCCAATAAACAAAGCAAAACAAAACAACAAAACAAAAAACAAACAAACAAACAAAAACCACTAGCAATTGTTGTGCTCTCAAAAGCTAGACTATATTCTCCTGAGTGGTACTATCAGTCTTAGTTTGCCTCATTGTAATATCTAAGTGTTGACTTGAAAGGTTAAACTAGGAGTTCAAAAATGTGAGTATGGGTTTGCACTCATGGTGCTCATCTTCTTCCTGTAGGCATCCAGTTATTCAGGATTGCTTTTATCATGGAAAAGAGAGATACAACAGAGCCCTTGGATACACAGGAGACCTCAAAAACGCCAGTGTAAAATCCACACATGTTTTTATCTGAAATAAAATAATGCCATGTAATCAAATTGAAAGTCAAAAGTCAGAGAAGAGTTCAAGACTTCAAAAACAGTGTGAAATTACTGAGAAAAATTACACAGCAAAGAACAGGAATACAGAGCAGTTGGTCTATCAAAGCTAGTAGCAGTGTACCCATAAAAACAAAATAGAAGGCTAGTCTAGATAAAAGGAGGCTAAAATTATTTTATAGTCATAGTATGAAAATTCAAGTAGAACAAATGTAAAAGTTCATGAAAACTGAAAGAAATATGAAACAAAAAAATAGCAAGAATGATGGCTATATTAGTCAGAGTTGTCTACAGGAACAACTGAGTTCATATGTCTCATTAAAGGGGATTTATAAGATTGGCTTCTGTGAAAGAGATGGACAGTCTAACAATGACTGTCCATAAGCTGGATTGTACATGGAAGAACAGAGAAGCTGGGATCTGATGGCAGACAGCAGCTGCAGGAAAAACCCTCAAACAGCAAGAAGTGTAGGCAGGTATACCAGCAGCATGCTGTTCCTAGGACTTCTCTCTATTTAGAGCACCTCTGGGAGTGCTGCCCTCTCCGAGGAGGATATTCTCCCAACAGTTAGCCTTCCTGCAACCACCCAGAATGTGTCTCTAACTTGATTCCAGAGCCAGTCACGTAGATAATGAAGAAATATTAACCATTTCCAAACCAAATATCAGAATGAAATAAACATATTATGTGTACTAATTTTAATATAAAATTATGTGATCTATGATTACTACATCAGTCTTTTAATTAGCAAAAAAATCCTGGTCTTACATGGCTTTAGCGATGATTCAGTAGTTTCACTTTTCTTTGGGAGGCAGGAGAAAGTTACCGGTGGTTAATAGCAAGCTCCATGCAGTTAACACTGTTAGGTTTAGTACTTAGTGCTGGCATGAGGTGGGACAGGGAACTTTTAGTCAGTATGTTTATTTGCTTTGGTATCCCAGCATAATACTATCACTGCCTTGTTCTGTCCTGTTTCATTAAGTTCAAAGGGTATTGTTGTAATTGGTGGTACTGCTGTGTGAAATTTGGTCACACCTATTGTACAGTGTTTTTTAAGAAACTATCATGCTGTTTTTGTTCAAGTATTCAAAGTGGACATTTTTAAAGGTATGTTGATAATTTTTCTGATACTCACCCATCATGGCTTAATTGTTTCTTTGTGTTTGTCCTACAGATAGTGACTCATTTAGTCAATATTTTGAGCAGAAATAATGAGCTGCTAATTTTCAGATTAAATTTGGAAATGGTGTTGCTTCTGTTGTGGTCTCCAGTTCTGAGATCACTTTCTCCGGAGGAGCCAACTGCTAAGATTTGAGATGCATGTAAAGAATTGTCATGTGGTTACCAACAGAGGAGTCATGGGAGTTAGCACGCTTACTAAGGACCTCATCAGTGACCTTAGAAGAAAACCCTTAAGCTTCAGTGACAGTGGCAGATGCCTGAAGTTCTTATGACACCTCAATTGGAACCTCAGGAGAATATCTGAGCCAGAATGACACAGTTAAACTTCTCAGGATATCATCACGCTGAAAACATGACATAATAATGTCTAACTTTTTAAGTCATATTTAAGGTTGAGAGTGATGTAATGGATAGAAATTAATTACTGAAATACTGATATGTTTCATAAAGAAAAGAAACTGAATGAATAAAAAGTAATGTAGTATAGCATTAGCTCAGATACTAAGGAGATAACAGCACAAGGAGTATCTAATTCTAGGTTTGGTGGCATAGACATGACTGGATTTGGACTTTAAGAGACATTACTAGAAGTTATTTCTCAATGGTGATATGCTATTTGTGTTATGTAGCAAAGCACATCTTATTTTAGAAAATGAAATAGAGATTAAGTGATTCCAAGATTGGTATAAGTGTCGCCTGCAGCTTATGTTTTAAAAGCCTGGAAATAAAGCTGTTATGGCCGCCATGTCCAAGCCTGAAAACAGAAGCTTTGAATGTTTAAGAGGGAAGGCCCAAGAAGAGGAGGAGGTCACTGTAAACCTTGAAGTGATGTCACGATGCCTCTCTGTCTTGTTCTGGCAAACATGAAGTGGCCCTGGTAGTGGAGAACTAACACACATGGCACAATGACTCTACAGCTAGGATTTAAACACCTTTGCAAAACAGAAAACTTATGATATATGTAGATATATTTATGGATTGAAAATATGACAATGTTTGACAATTGATTAAACTAAATTAGTTGGTATATAAAGACTTATTCTTTAACATACGATGAACTTAAATATTTCCCTAGAAATTTTATTTCAGTATTAGCAATGGAGAAAAATTATATGAAGTCCATGAAAAACCTTTTTGCCTTATGTATTAGAGACTCATGATCAAATCATTTTGGATAATTACTACTGTCTTTGGTATGCAACTCAAGATAAAAAAGATGAGATATTAGTTACTTATCTTAGTATTTATATTATTTAATGTGGGATGTTTCATCTGCATGCACATCTGTGTACCATGTTGTATAGTGCCTACAGGTGCGAAGAGGGAGTCTGATCCTCTGGCACTGGAGTTAGAGATAGTTGTGAGCCACCATGTGGGTGCTGGGAACTGAACCCAGGTCTTCTGGAAGAGTACCCAGACCTCTTAACCACTGAGCCATTTCTGAAAACCCTGTCAAAAATTTTAAATATCAATCTATAATCTGAATTTTTCTACTGTTTTTTAGATTATAATATAATTATATCATTACTCTTTTCCTTCTCCTTCCTCTGACCTTTGTACTGTTCCTTGTACCTCACCCAGGTGTCACAAATTCATGGCCTGTTTTTCTTAATTGTTGTTATAATATGCGTATGTGTGTATATGTGTGTGTGTGTGTGTGTGTGTGTGTGTGTGTGTGTGTGTATAAATATAAAATATAACTGGCTAAGTCTATTTAGTGATACTTATATGTGTTTTCAAGTGGTGCACTCTTCCTTGGGGAAAACTATTTCTCCTACTCTCAACGTTCCTTAGTTACAGGACTTTGTCTAACGTGAGGCTTTGAGAGCTTCCCTTCTTCCATGTTAATAAGTCCATTGGAACTGACATTTTTCAGGTACTCTTTTAGCAGCCATCTTGTACAGCTTCTCTGACATTTTTAGGAGACATCATGTCATAGCAAAAATTCTTGTTTCTTTGACTTTGCAATATTCTTGCTTCCTTTTCTGTAATGATCTCTGAGCCTTAGCACTGTAGATTATCAGTTGGGACAGGACTCTATAACTCTGATTTTTTTGATTGGTTGTAGTTTTCTGTCTGTTGTAAAGAGATGCTTCCTTGGTAAAGGGTGAGAACAATGGTTATCTGTGAGTATAAGGACAAATATTTAAAATATAGATTAGAGATCATGTTGGTTATAGGTTTTCCTCAAAGAACCATGGCATGATTTCATAAATGGATTTGTGTATTTGTCTGTGGTTAAATATAATTATTTGACATATATAATAACACAGTAAGCTGGTTACCATTTAATACTGAATGTAACTTGAGGTTAGAAAATTTATAGTGGGATTTTAAATTTATATAAATTATATGTGCTTGTATTTTTACTTTTTATTTATTCTCAAAGGAGACATAACATAAACCAATGGATGTTTTCCATATTTAATAGAATCATAATGGATAAACATTAATATTTATACAATCCAACACATTTTCCTAAATGAATAAAGAATAGTAATTTAACTTTAATGATTTTTGTCATCATACTAAAATGTTTATATTTAACTCTTTATCCTAAAGTACTTCAAGAAGATATAGTAATGAGATTCTGTGTGAATATCTAAAATATAAATTCTGTCATTTTATCTATTTAATCTTTATATATGTATGCATAAATGCATATATAATCTTATAAATATATAAATATACAAATATTACAACATGCCACAATTGAATATGGGGTGACAGTTGATAGTTATAGTTGAGAGTTGATTTCATTTTCACAATCTTTTTTGCAGTTTAATAATTGTTTATTACCATAAAATCAAAGTGAGTAGGTGACACTCACACATTTTATAACTAACTGCCTGCAGCTTTTCAGAAACTGAAAATGAAGTTGTGACTTTTCTATTGTTGTCAAGTCCCCTAGAGCACTTCAGTGTTTTGTTTGTTACTTAAGATGTGAGTTCTGGTCATGTGTTAGGCTAGCAGTCTCTTGTTTATTTCTTCTATGCCCTTACTCTGATGGATCGATCTTTAACATGAACTTTGAGTGACTTTTGTAAATCTTTGTTTACTCAACCTTTTCTCAGATCTGTGTTCAGACAAAATGCCTGTGGATGATAGGCACAGCCTAACTGTATTAAGTCACCAGACTCATTGTTCTAGTTCAAGTGTACTCTGATTATAGACATTCAATTCACCTTCTTTTGGCCAGGGGCATAAAAATTAAAGTATTATATTTATAAGCTTAAAATGAATTGGTACAAAAGATGAATCAAAAATGGATCTAAGTGGATCTAACTTATATACTCTAAATTCTTGGGACCATATTTGGGGAAATCCATTTAATGGGTTGGACAAATATGTTAAAGTTTTAACAATAGGTTGTTGACCTTTCTATTTCCATGTTGACTCAATATGACACTTCTCATGTCCTTATCATTTTGTACCTAGCATTTCAGGCACAAGACTGGCTAAGAAGTCCATCTGCTGTTGAAGATGTTGTTTTTAGAGAGGCTGTGGATATATAAACCTATATTAGGGCTTTTATGCATCTTTCACAATGGAGTGTGTGTACTGCATATGCAGGAGAAAAGAAAGGTTTGTCAGTTAAAACCCAGGAGCTCACACACATTTCAGAATGCTAAAATACCTTACTTTCATTAGCATGTATTTCATGTTTATTTTCATTAATTATCGGTCCAGATTTATAATTTATTTATTTCCTAAATTTCCTATCTATCATTTATTTTCTAAATTTCATTTTATATCTATAATATCATGACTTCCATCACTTTTCACTAAGAATAAAATAAGTTAAAAATTTGGGCAGTGATATGGCTCTAGTAAAAAACTTGGAGACTTTAATTTTCTCTAAGATAATTACAATTGAACTTCCTGTCTCTTGCTGTACACTGTCCCATTTTATTTATGACAAAGATAGGTATATATACACTTTTTAAAACAAACATTTTCCCCTTTCTGACATTTTACAAAACAAATTGGGAATGGACTATGATTATAACATTTCTTTATTCCCTGTCCTCTATCTAACCCCCCTACCCCCCATGTTTCACTCCTTTCAAGTGCATGGCCTCATTTTTTATTAGCTATAACTACATACATATATGTATATACATATAAATTTCAAAAAAGTAAATATTCAGTCCATATAACATATAGTGTATAATTTTACTTGTGGGCATGTTTTCAGAGACAACCAAATGGGATGCTCTGTATGTTTTCAGAGACAACCAAATGGGATGCTCTTCCCTGGGGAATAGCTCTTTTCCTGCTCCCAGCTTTCCTCAGTTGCATATAGTTCTTTGTTTAGGTTTCTGAGTCATTCATGCAGCTGGATCATACTTAACCCTTCATGCAGAGTTTGAAATTGAAGAGATCAGTTCAGGGCCTTTGGAAAATTCCACCAGACTCCTCTCCTCCTAGAAGAGAAAGCTCATATTGCTGGTAGGCACCTCTTCCTTCTGGAAGAGAGAGGCTAATTACATCCCTCAGACTACAGGTAGGGGACCGACCATAACCATCCGGCCACCTGCGGGTAGGGGAGGTGCCCAGAGCAAGTAGACACATTCCACAGGGCAGACCAATCATTGGCCACCTATAGACAAGGGGAGTCCTTGCCACCTCATTTCCTAAAGACCAATCAGCTTAAAAGTCACATTGGTCTGCCAATCACATTGTGCCTAGTGGCTGTTGCTCTGAAAACTGTATAAAGACTTACCAAATGGGCCACCTGGGGTCATGATCTCTCCTTCTGATGCAGGACAACCACAAAGCTTTGGAACAATAAATTCCTCTCGCTGTTGCATCGATCCTGACTCTGCATAAGCCATGTTGTTCTGTCTGGCAATGTATTGTAGACAAACATTCCACATAAAAGGTACATAATTTGGCTTTGAGAATTATTTTATGTTTTTATAGGTAAGAGCATGTACAAATTAGAAAATCACTCTGAATTTCAAAAAGAAATTAATTTTAATTATCAGTCAGTACATTAGGTAGTGTAACACTGCCTACCATGTCTTCTTCCAGATCTCTTATCAGCCATTCTACTCCCATCAGCCTCCTTTCTGCTTTAACATAGCCTGCTTTATACTTTCTACTACTCTTTGTTTCATTTCTGTGGTGTCAGGTTTTACTATTTAATGATCCCTTTTCTAGTTTCATGTCCTATATCTCCAAACACACCTGTACTGTCTAGTTTTTTGTGTCAACTTGACACAAGCTGGAGTTATCATAGAGAAAGGAGCTTCAGTTGAGAAAATGCCTCCATGAGATCCAGCTGTAAGCATTTTCTCAATTAGTGATAAGGTGGGAGGACCCCTTGTGGGTGGTACTACTCCTGGGCTGGTAGTCTTGGGCTCTATAAGAAAGCCAGCTGAGCAAGCCAGGAGAAGGAAGCAAGCCAGTAAGCAACATCCCTCCATGGCCTCTGCATCAGTTCCTGCTTCCTGACCTGCTTGAGTTCCAGTCCTGACTTCCTTTAGTGATGACCAGCAACGTGGAAGAGTAAGCTCAATAAATCCTTTCCTCCCCAACTTGCTTCTTGGTCATGATGTTTGTGCAGGAATAGAAACCCTAAGACAACACCCCTATATACATATAAGCAAAGACATTAAAAGTTAGAATTCATAATAGAGCATGTAGCAGGTACACCTATTTGTGTATGCTGAGGTGTGGTATATCAGAATCATATGGTAGTTTAATTAATTAATTAATTAATTAATTAATTAATTTAGGGTGGGTGTGTGTGTGCTCGCGCACCCGCATGCTTGTGAGTGAGAGGAGGGAGAGAGGGAAAAAGAGAGAGGAGAGAGAAGGAAAGAGGGAGAGGAGGAAAAGAGGGGATGGGAGGGAGAGGGAGGGAGATACTGATAGAGACAGAGACAGAGACAAAGATAGAGATGAAGAAGAGAAATAGAGAGATGTAGGAGAGGAGAGAGAGGAAAGGAGGAAGAGAGGGAAAGAGAGATGGAGGGAAGGGGGAGGGAGGAAAAAATATATATAGAGAGAGAGAGGAAAGAGATAAGAGAATAGAATACTTAACAGACCATGCAAGTGGAAGTCTGGAAACAACTTTCAAAATATAGAGACCTGGGATCAAATTCTCATCCTGTTTGGTGATCAATTGTACATACATAATGAGTTCATTATAATACATGTCCACAATGTACTTTGTTCATTTTTACCTATCTCATTTCCTTCTCTTATCCCCTGCCCAAATTTATGTTATCTTTTCTTATCCTTCTTTCCAAATCCATGTTTTGGAGTGATACTTTGTGCATGCCTCAGCAAGTTTAATTAGAGATCCTTCCATGAATATAGATAGGGGGTATTTACAGAAGTGCATGCAACTTACCAGTGGCCAAACCAACTGAAGAAAATGTCTGATTCTCCTTCATCAAAGATTAAGCCTATAGATCTTTAGGAAGGGGTAGGTTTCATAAACCTCTCATCCTAATAGATTATAACTGTCCGTATATCATTAGGGAAGTGTGAGGTCATGTGGAACCTCTATCCATGAGGCAATGTTAACAGGCCCAATATTTTGCAAGTATTAAGTAGGTAATCAGAGATGCTAAGCTTATGAGTTCAACAGTCATGACATACCAGAGGACAACATTCTATAACACCTCACTTTCCTCTGGTCTTACATTCTTTCTGCCCCTGTACCTGCAATATTCTCTGAGCCTTAGATGACATGGTATAGATGTTCTATTTATATATGAGGAATCAATGGTCACTTTAGTCAGTTATGAGCTTCCTCAGGAGCTTACTGTCTATTGTATAAAAAGGTCTTCACTGATCAAAGCTGAGAACAGAACAGCAGGATTGTATGAGCATAAAACTAAACATTTAGTAGGGTGTTTAGTGGGCACTGTCTGACTATCTAAAAAATAATAGTAGCAATTTCCTCAATGGAGCATATAACCTCTATAGCCACAAGTTTGTTTGCTTTTTATCAAGTTTACAGTTTCATATAGGAAGTCCCTGCTATGAAGTGAGCCTCACATACAATTAGAAAGTGGTTGGTGATCCTCATAACAGTAAAGCCGTGCAATGAGCACATCATGCTCAACAGGTTGGCAGTATAACTTGTCGATAAGACTATTAATGAGGTTCTCTCTTCCTCTAGCTGCCTGTACAGCACTGTTTGGCACTGTGTAGGCTAGCCCACAAGGAGGAAGCTTCTAGCTAAATTTCCATTTGAGGTATTTAGGTCTTCTAATCAAAGCATATGTTATATTTAAAAATAGGACATTACCATCTAGTTCAAGTAGGACAACAAAGAATATTGAAAACATCTGTGATGAATAGTTTCATGACAACTTGACACAATCCAAAGTCATCTGGGAGGAGGGAACCTCAATTGAGAAAATGTCTCCACAATATCAGACTGTAGGCAATATTGTGGGGGCTTTCTTAACTAGTGATTGATGAGGAAGAGCTCAGCCCATTGTGTGTGGTGCCATCCTGGAGATGGCAGTCCTGGAGTATAAGGAGCCTTGTCAAGCAACCATTGATGCAGCACCCATCTATTGCCTCTGCTACAGCTCTTGCCTTGTGTTTTCTTCCCTGTTTGAGCTCCTGCCCTGACTTTTTTGATGATGAATAGTGATGGGGAAGTGTAAGCCCAAGTGTAAATCTTTTCCTCCTCAAAATGCTTTGAACATTGTGTTTCATCACAGTAATAGTAACCCTCACTAAGGCAGCATCCCTCATTATTTTGATGAGATCATTGGCCTCCTGATCAACAGCTCATAGGAAAGCAGCCCTCTCTAATACATTGGAATTTTTGTTTAATAACTTTCACTCCTTGGAGATGCTTTATCCTCCTAAATGTGTTATCTCTGTTCAAACTCTTTTCTTCTTTAAGTTTTGGGTTTTATTAGTTTATATTGTAATAGATTTCCATATGGCATTTTAATAAGTCACTATTTCAAATGCTTCCCTGTTCCTTTTTCCCTCTTCTACCTACTTCCTTCCCCACTAAAATCTTTCCATCCCTAGCATTCTTACCTTCAATTTCATATCGCACGTGTTTTACTAATGTCATTCTGTATGGCAAACCTCTTCTCACCCACTTCATCTGGGTCCCTTCCTAATTTTTTTGCCTCTGTAAATGCTCATTCCAACAAAATCATACATAAATAAAGATTAGAAGCCAGGATTCATGTGGGAAAGGAAATATGAGGTATTCGTCCTACTTATTCTGGGTTTGTATTTATAATATTTTCTAGTTATATACTATTGTTAAAATTTCCTTATAGATAAATAAAATGCCATTGTGTATATATACTATATTTTTGATATATATTCATAAGCTGATGAGTATCTAGGCTGATTCCATGTCTTAGCTATTGTGTCTACAACAATGAGCACGTATATATAAATATCTCTGTAACCTTCTTTGAGTGTATGTCAAATATGCCAAATGTTAGATAATAATGTGTTCACATTTTTAAGCATTTTTTAGAATCCCCACGCTGGTTTCCCAAATGACTGCACCTATTTACTATCTTACCAGGTATGAATAAGAGTTCTTCTTTTTTCCTCATATACATGGACATTTGTTTCTTCATTTTCCTGATGATAGCTTTTTTAAGGTAAGATGGAATTTCAAAGTAGCTTTAATTTGTATTTTCCTGATGGCAAATGATATTGAATGGTTTAAAAATATTTATTGGGATAATCAACAGTTCTCTGATTGAACGTAATACCTGATCAAGAAGAAAGAAACCATGCATAATACTGGAAAACTAATCAATCACGCAGTGAAGTATGAATCTTGGAAGAAAATCTATAACCACCACTTTACTAAACCAACCTTCTAAATATTTATCCTTTTACCCACAGATAGGTATAATCCTCACCCCTCATCAAAGAAACATCTCTTTGTACATGGTAGAGACAGTCTAAAAAATTCACAACCAATCAAAACATAAGTATGTGAACCCAATCCTAAAGGATACATCTATAATACAACTACTAAATCTTAGGCTCAGAGATCATTGTGGAAAAGGATATGGAAAGATTGTAAGAGCCAGAAGACTAAGGAGTTTGCTGGGAAATCGTGTCTTGAGAAATATCAGAAGCTACACCCATAAAGTCTCACCAATATGACTGTATAAATATCACTTGAACAAGAAAAACAATAGACATGCTAAAGTAGACAGGAGTGGAGGGAGATAAAACCTTATATAACCTTGACCAGTAATCTAATAGCAAAATGCCAGCATCTAAACAAGTAGTCTTACACAGATTGAACAGGTTGTATTTGTGTATTTAGAAAAATACATATATTAATATACATGTATGTTTAGAACAACAATCAGTGAAAAAAGAGGCATGAATAAAAGGAGAAATATATGGAAGAGTTTGGAGGGTCAAAGGGGAAGAGGAAATGATGTGGTTAAATTATAATCTCAAAAATAAATGAAATAATTAAAAGTAAACTTATTGGGGGCTGGAGAGATAGATAATTCTTTAAGAACACTTACTCTGCAATCATGAGAACTTTAAGATGTGAGTTCAGTCCCTAGCACTCATATATAAAATTGAGCACACATGCACATGTTTGGAGCCAAAAAAAGAGGGCATGGCAGAACAAATCACTAGAGCTTCTCAGTCAAACAGCTTAGCCAAGAAAACAAATTTCTGGTTCAGTGAGAAGCCTTGTCTCAAGACAAGAAGGTGAACAGTGATTAAAGACACTCAGTTTCTGGTTCTGGTTTCTGTGTACATGTGTGCAGGTGTACCACTTGCAAACTCACAGGCATGCATTGTACTTCTATATACACGAGCACTCAGCACACACAAAATAATAAAAAAATATTTTAGAAATACTTTCAATCATTTGAGTTTCTTTTAATAGTTGTCTATTTTATTGCCCAAAGTAGATACTAAATTCTATCAAAATATGCCAAGCAACTATTTTATCCCATTTGATATAGACTGCTTGCTCAGCTGGTAGTTTGTTTTGCTATGAAGTGTCTTTATAATTTAATGCAATCCCTTTTGTCAGGTCCTGGGGCTATTCCATGTGCTGTTGGAGTCTTACTCAGAAAGTGTTTACGTACATCTTAAAATATTTTCTTCAGGTAGTTTCAGCAATTTATGTTTCAAATTGAGGGGTTTGATCCATTTTCAGGGGTTTTATGGACAATAAACATCCAGTTTTACTAATACCATTTGTTCAATAGTCTCTTTTGGAGATTAAAAGGTACCTTGTCAATTGTTAGGTGATCATACCTGTATGGATTTATTTCTAGATTGTCTGTTCTGCTACATTTTGTCAATGCAATTGTGATGTTTTTGTTTTATTTTTCAGTATCATGATATTTTTCTTGGTGTGGCTTCATAGTATAATTTGAGGTATTTTAATACTACTAGCATTGGTTTATCTACTTCTACTTATGATTTCTTTAGATATTCAAAGTCTTTTATGTTTTGAGTAAATTTTGAATTGTTTAAGCAAATTCTGAGAATAATGCATTTATAATTTTGATTGTGATGAATTGACTGCGTAGATTAATTTGAATATTATAGCCATTTTTGCAATATTAACTTTGCCAATTTAAGAGTATGGAAGGTCTTTCCCACAGTATCTTTAACAGTTTCATTGTTTACTTACATAGAGGTTTAATTAAAAAGATTTGAACTTCCTTGATTATATTTATTCCAGGGTTTTTATATATGGATTTGAGTTATTGTAAACAGGACACTTTTAATAGTTTCTTTCTCAGATAGTTTATTGTTGTTATGTATAAAAGCTAAAAATTTTTTTGAATTCTTTAAGTATGAAGTCAAATCATCTCTGAATTAGGATTATTTTAATTATTACTTTAATTTATCTCACTTATATCCTTGTTCTGTTTTATTGTTTCTGCTAACATTTCTTTTATTATTCATTTGCCATATACTGCCCTTCTTATTCTGAGGTATTTTCTTCCTATTCCTATTTTCTTCAAGGTTTTTATATGAAAGAATGTGAAATGTTGTCAGTTTGCCTTTCTGCATCTATTGAAAGGATTATGTGATCTCTATCACTAAGCTTATTTATATGGTATATTGCATTTTTGACTATTATACAGTGAACCAGCTTTTACCTGTAGGTTGAAACCAATTGGTCATAATAGATTAACCTTTTTGAAGTTTTATTTTATGTGTATGTATATTTTTTTGCCTCTGTGTGTGTGTGTGTGTGTGTGTGTGTGTGAGTGAGTGTGTGTGTGTGTGTGTGTGTGTGTGTGTGTGTGTACCATATGCATGAAGTATCCACAAAGTTCAAAAAAGGACTCCTTAAAACCAACATTACAGATGGTTGTGAGCAGTGACCTGGCTGGGAATCTAACCCAGGTCCCCTGGAATAGAAGAGAAGCCAACACTCTTAGCTGCTAAGGTATCTCTTCAGTCCTGTATGATTGCTTATGTGTTTTGAATTCCATTAGCTCATATTTGTTGAGAATTTTTTGCATCTGTGTTTCATAAGGAAAATTGGTCTGTTAATTTTCTTTTTGTTGTTGCTTTGAGTTTATCTAGTTTTGGTGTCAGGTCAATTGACTCCACAGAATGAATTTACTAGTACTCCTTTCCTACTTGGTGGACAAATTTTAAAGTATTGGTGTCAGATTTCCTTTATCTCTGTGGTAATTTAGCAATGATACCATCTATTTTTGAGCTTTTATTTTTAGGGGGATTTTTTAATTATTGCTTCAACTTCCTTGTATGGCACAAGTCGGATTAACCTTTATATCTGTCATATGACTTTAGAAATTTATCCATTTCTAGATTTTTTTATGTTACATAGAACATGCTAGCTATATATTCCCAACAATCTTTACCATTTTATTAGAATTTGTTGTAACAACTCCCTTTTTTCTTCCCTTATCATGCTTGATTTTTTTTCTCTTGCCTTTTCTCTTTTTTGTCACTTTTAAATTTAAGTTATATTTTTTCATAGCAAAATTTATGTAATACAAGAGAGCACATTATATGTTGGAAACTGCTATTAACTTTTTTTAGTTGGGGAAGAAATTTGCTTTCATATAAAGAAATGATAATCACAATCCTTTGGGCATGAAAGTGGCAGTTTCTCTATGTCTATTTGTTATTAAGGAACTAATTCTACAATGCAGGGCTGGGAAGACTCACCACTTTCTGAACAGTAGTTTCTTTAGAAATGAGGTATGGTTTTCTTCTTGCTGTTTCAATATTTTATTACATATATAGTTCCTGTACATTGCAAATGTCTTATGCATGTCTCTTCCATAGTGATCTTGTTTTCTTCCATAGTGATCCAGTTTGAAGCATCATCTACTAGTTAACACATTGAGCAACTCCTACCACAATGTCTGCCTTTATCCTGTCAGGAGACTATTTGTCACTCTTATCCCACTGTCCATGCCGACCTATATTTAACACAATAACGTATTAAGAAAGCCTTTCATATTGTAATTTTGTGATGGAAATGTTGCTAAGTATCATTGAAAAATTTAATGATAAAGTATATTACATCACTTGACATATACTGCCCCCTGAGAAATATAAGTCTTCTCTATCTGCAACCACAAAAGAAGAAAAAAAAAGACATGGGCATGTCCAGACTACACTTTGAATGCATTTGGTGCTGTATTAGAATGAGTTTATTGGGCTAGCCATTTTTACTTTGTACTGTTTATATTATTCACAATAATCATTTAAACTTATAGTTTAATTTTTTATTGCCATATACTCAGTATATTTGGAATTCATTGAGCCTGCTCATATTTTATTTTATCACGTACTATTTCATGGACTTTGCTGAACAGTTATTTTAGTACCATCCAATGCAACTATAGTGATAGACTTGTAAATTTAGAAAGTGAAAGCCCATAGTAAGTATATGAACACTGCATATATATGTATATCAAATATATATCATAGAATCCATATAGAAATGAAAGATAAATAGATGACAGATAGTTGATAGATATAGATAGATAGCAGATACATAATATATATATACATTCATTCATTCATACATACATACATAGATGAGAAATAGAGCTAGATCTCCATGCTTAGAAGACATTTTGTAAAAATGTTATCCTTCCCACATTCATAATCATCTTTAATGTCATAGGAACAATTCATGTATTCTATGTGAACATTGCCCTACCTTAAGTTTTAGTGTTCCTATGATATAATATTTAGTATTCCTATGATATAAATGATAAAGGTGCACACAAATTTAAAATATGTTGATAGTGTTTATATGTTATAGACTCAGATAAATGCATAATTACTGCAATAAAATAAATAATTTACAGAAATTCCACCTAAAATATTCTCAGACAAGTTCTGATATTTTATTTCATACTGAGTAATTAATATGAAATGCCTATTGGGCTTGATCATCAGGAGTCTGAAATCAGAGTCAGTAGTGTATGCAGAACACCAGTTGTGTTGGGAAGGTATTAATTTTAACAATCCCATGTTAGTTCTAAAACGTTGAGTAAATACTCCACATTCTCTAGACTTCAGTGTTGACAGCAATGTGAGTGTTTCAATGTCCCAAAGACATTAGGGGTGACCACAGCATTCAGGACACAGTAGCTCAATCAACCAGATCTGCAAGTCACTGCATCTGTTAACATTCTTATGCTTCTATAAAATCAGAAGAACTTTCTGTTAATATTGACACCATAGTCCAATATTAATTAACTTTCATATGCTGTCCTATCTCTGCTCTGTACTGAAAGCTTGAATTTATGACTGGGGCAAACCAGGAAATTAATATCAGATCCAATTTTACAATCTCAGTGTTCCTTTCTTCAGGTATCTTAATATTGATTTTCAACATCAATGTTCATACACCACATATGAGGAAATTATCTGGTCTCTATCTACAAAATTGTTCCTGGATCTCAGCGCTCACAGCTAATATTAAGAGTTACCTCAGACTCCTTTCACCAAGTTTCTGAATTCCTTGAATTCATCTAAGATGGCTACTCTTATCAACTTTTGTCATCCTCCTTCCAAAATGAAAGTTTCCTTCAGTTTTCTTTTTGCTCTGAGCAGAATCACCTCTGCAGCTCTCCAGCAGCTCCCACTTCCTTCCCGCAGTATCCAAAGCTCTGTCTGCTATTTGAAATCATTTTGGCTTATTACAAAGGCTCATACTGTACTTCATTAGCAAGGCTGCTGTGAAATTATGAAACATTTTGGTGAAAATTATGAGATATTTAGACTTGTTTCTTGCTGAAAAAATATGCAAAACCCTTCAGGGAAAATACTGCCAGATGGTGTCTGATATGTTTATTGTTTTCCAATGTATTTGGAAACAAATATGCTATGAGTTTGAAATGATCTTTAGCAATTAGGTTAAATTAATATAAAGCTAACACGAAATTAAAATATAGAAATGCCAATATCCCATTTCCATCTTGTCAGTTCATTTCATTCTTGTCTGTATTCTAAAGTTTGCAAAGTTACCAGAAATGAGTTCTTAAAAGTTTCAGAAAAAACAAAGGTGGCGGCCTAAGTCATGAATGTTACGATTCATGTAGGCACAATAATTAATACTAATTTCTCTTTATATTTATATCAAAATTCTGTGTGTTTACCCAGATAGCCTTCAATTTCATATATCCATCTATAAGCATGTTTAAATTATGCACATATTCTCATTTAAAAGTCTAAAAATGCAATTTACATTCTTTGGAGTTTCAGTTTAGAAAAGGACTACCATGTAGGAGCTCACGGGTAATACCAGGAGGCCATTAGTGGGACAAGTGATAGCACACTTGAAACTGTTTGTAAAGGAAATTAGCACTGGTTTCCAGGTGCTTTGGCTATAAGACAAAAGTTATTTATGAGTGATAATAGCCAGAGTTCAGACATGATTCTCATGTAGATCAAAGAGGCACTTGGGAAATTAGAAATCCCTACTTTAATTGATTTAAACTTTTCCCTTCCACATTGCCTAATGTTCTTTCCCTTCATTCTGATAACAACCTCACTTCTTACCCCATTTTTCATTTGGTATTCCTTTCAATTTTGTTTACAGAGAAAGCAGTGTAAAAGTCCAAATGAGGTATTTGGTCACAAGGGAAACTGTTTCTGAACAGTGCATACTGGAAATAAACGCCCTTTTTAGAGCATACCTTTGAAAATATATTATTGATAGGCAAAGCTATTTCAGTGTAAGGCATTTTATTGTATTTTGACATTCAGATTAATTTTCTCTGGCTGAAGAAGAGCATAAATATGGAGAGAAATATTTTTTCCAGTGAGAAAAGGTTAAGTTAGTGAATCAGTTTATTTTTCTGACTTTTTACAAATAGATATAGTCATTTCTTCCAACAGACTCATGAGAATTGAAGTTGGAAATTGAATTGCTGATTGTATTTTTCCTCCTTTGTTGCAAACCTCTCATTGTCTTATTGTTACTCAAAATTGATAAGCAGACACATTTCAGAACATTCTAGAGACTTATCTAGAGGACCGTGGAACATAGCAGTGCTCTTAACTACAGCTCAGTATTCTTAGAATGGACACCCATGAGAAAGGAGCTATGGCCAGCTCAGCTCCACATTCTCCACTGAGTCAAAATGGGAAGTTTACTGAAAATCGTTCAGTAGAGGTATGGTGTGTTTAAAAGTGAAATATAAGATCCTCTGATGCACAACTTTCTGTCCAATGGTAGACATAACTAAAATATAATTATCTGGGTCTTTATTCAGTTTGAATAACAAAAGTAAAATTTAATAAGATTAGTTTTAGGAATTACAGAGAGTATCTAGGATGAAATTAGTCCTTTCAATTGTTTATACCTTGCTTTTAATTTGAACTAAATTATTCAAAAACATTCTTTAGGATAAAAAAATTCTAATTTTGTAAAATAGCCCCCTAATTGTTTTAACTCCCAGTCTATACTTTTCCATCCTGTCCTCAAGTAACTGGTAATATATACTGAAAATATCTGCAGAAATCATTACACCATATGCCAATAGATTGAGAGAGATGAATTATGCCTATCTAGATGTAGAGCACATTGATAAAACTGGCTTTCCTCCACACTTCACAAGAGAAGCAGAGGCACCTGGAGATTTCATAAGGCATCATACTTCTTTGCTTCTTATATGTAAAAAATAATTAGAGATGTATGACATATTTTTGTAGCAAACTGACTTTTCCTTTGTTCCTTCACTAATACAAATCCATCTATCTAAAGTTTAATCTCAAAAGCAAAGTGAGAAAAGCGTTGTTCAGACAATATGCATCAGAGTTTGAAACTGGGAATCTTCCTTCCTCTCAACCATTTGTTAAGAAAACCTGGACATAGTAATATAACTATGAAATGTGAACACCCAAAGGTGGTGGCTTCTTTGGAACACAGTAAATGTGTCTTCTGTCATTTCTTTTAAACTAAAATATACATATACTCACATATAAGTGTGTTTGTGATCATATATATCTATATATATATACATATATATAGATATACACACACACATATATATATATATAGTGTATATAAACATATTTATGTCAGTCACAAGTCCTGCTTCAAGGAACTTGCACTGGAAGAGTGAAAGCCATCTCAGTGGACAGTTCTAATCTAAGCTGATGTGTTTAATAGTTCTGAATGGACTCAGTCAATAAAGGCACATATGACCATGTCCAAATCTCTTGATGCTTTGGGTTCTTCTTTGACACTTTAGATTTACTTCCAGCAAAATACAAATTCTAACTCCTGAAATAAAGTGAGGCAAGATTGGCTTGGGTAAGGTAAAGGATTTTAGAGTCATAAGTACATTGACTGGAAAGGCTTAACATAATCACCAGCCTCTCCTTTCTCTAAAGAGCATACAGTAGATCCCAAATCAACAGGCAAGGTTATTGAGTCATCCCATCCTGTCAGTGCCTATTCTGAATACAGGTCATTCACCCGAGTTTCTGTGTGGTGCTCTTAGCTGCTCATTTGTTTATGTTTCCATGTATTACTTTATCTACTCATTCACAGATTTGAGCTTTGTGAATAGACTTGCCTGGGCTAGAAACCTTGACTCTGTCTTATCTTAGCTGAATAGATGCCATGAGATTTAATTATCCTTTTCTTCTTTTTTTCAATCCTCTTTAAAACAGACACAGTAAGGTCTACCTTCAAAAGTTCGTGTATATTTCAAAGGACTTAGATAATGCAAAGAGTCTAGAAACATATCCAGCACACAAGACTTACTCTATGTATTTGCTATCAATTTTAGTCTTTAAAGTGTTTCTCTTTCAGAATAAATATTTTAAAATCAGGCTTTGAACATCTGATTTAACTCTGTGATTTATCTTCAGTTTTTTAATATGCTGAATATGTCTTTCTAAATCAAATATAATACCATAAATGTCTCAAATTTCACTGTTTTATATTTTAAATCAACCCCTTTCCTATATGCTGTGTTATCAAATCTGTTGCCTTCAAAACTTTACTCCCTAGAAGTAGAAAAATAGATGAGGATATTTTTAATTTCAGGGTGGTGTCAATTTTATTTGTAAAGAAGGAGAAGGACCTAATACATAAATAAATGGTCTTTAATAGTTATTTAAATTAAAATGAGAGTTTCAAGCTCAATCTATAAGCAGTATATAGCAGATGAGCTATTGATCAAAATACAAATTAGAAAAGGCATTACAGTTTGTTGTGATCGCCTTTTCCGTTCTACTTTATTTTGCATTTTTTAAGCAAATAAGTACCTTGGTTTTTCAAGAAAATAATATATATATATATATATGTGTGTATATATATATGTGTGTATATATATATATGTGTATATATATATATATGTGTATATATATATATATATATATGCGCATCTGTAAAATAAAGAAAAACCTAGTTACTGCAAAATCCCAAGAGTTTGTGGAAGTAGTATTCAAAAATTAAAAACTGTACTTATTCTTCTACAGGTACAATGAAGTTTCTCTTCTCTTAACTACACCAAACAGCCTGCGTGACTTGTGAGTAGTCATAGATACTCTAAAAGAACCTTCAAGCCAGGTTTTTCATGGTTTTTCTATGAAATATTATATATATATATATATATATTATATTTGAAGAAGTTTTTGCTAAGTTCTGCATCTCCCTGGATTCACTCATCTTTAAAAATATGTAGTAGTATTAACATATTTTAGGTTGCAGATAAGCATTATAATTTCTTCAAAAAATTTCTCATGAAAACAGAGGAGAATTATAATACAAATACAGAGAGTGTGAGAGAATTAACACCTCCCAAAGCTTTCTTGTTTCTGCTATTATGACTTAGTAGGAAGCTGCCCTAGCTAGGTACTCTATCATCTGCAAATGTTTATTAAAACCATAGTCCATAAATCAGTATCCAAGCACATACATGCCAATATAAACTGTGTGAGTTACATATTATTTATAGATAAGATTCTAACATACTATGATACAACCTAATATTTTAATTCAGTGACAAGGAATACAGGAAGAGATCTGTGCCTGGTTCCATCTAGGTACATTTTATTGATAAGCACATCATAAAACAAGGGTAGTATGCAGGCCACAAAACGAAGCACATTAACTTGATTCCCATTTCCCTTCTTCCCCAAGTTCTTATTTCAGAGAAGGATCTACTATCTCATCTCCCAGTTCTGCTGAGACTACCCTCTAGGAATAACACTTCCTCAGTCCTCATCCATAATGGACTGCCATGGAGAAAATTTAGGCCAGCTACAATGCCTGGTACAGAGCTATCGAAAATATAAGCGTGGGTGTTTCAGCCTGGGTCTTATCTCATTTGAAATTGAAATATGTTTGCAGTGCTCAGATGTGGGAAGATTAATTATCACCTCTGTTTCAAAATAAGCAGCAGTAGAAAGCCATCACATGAAAATGTGGAAGTGACATCGTTGACAGTTAACAAGAGACGTTTTCAGCTGGAAAAGGGTGCAAACAAAAACAAATGCCTTCGTATCGTAATTCTAATCTGCAGCAAAACAAAAATGATATTTGATACTGGCTCACTTATCTCAAAGAGGTAAAAAATAGCCACGTTTTGGTTAGGATGTTACACACAGCTAGAGGAGTCCCAGAGTTCCACCTCCCAGTTCCAGCAGGCTTTCACATTTCCAAGTTGACAGGAGATCCTACTCCCAAATTCCCCCAAGTACAGAGGAAGCCTGTCCGGTCATTTCTTTAGGCAAAAAAACTAATATCTCTGAGCTTTTGTTTCTCCGTTTTCACATAGTAGCAACACACTTAACTTAGAGGGGGTATTATTGTTAAGAAGCAACACAATATCTGGCACGCAGTAAGAGCTCAATAGTTGTTAGCCACTGCTGTTGCAAAATCAGCCCACACTTGCTCTGAATCCATTAAAGCCAAAATTCTTTCTTTTTATCCAAAGATAGCAGTATCGTTGGGAAGCTAGAGTAATACATTGCTTCATTTGTTCCTCCTCCGACCTCAGTGGGTCTATGCAATCACACTCACTTCAGTACTTCATTCCAAAAGGCATGTCTTTGTTCTTTTAAATGTCAGGATTTCCACAGTTAATTTCAGGTCCTTAAGAAAGGAATGTTAGGCCATTTGAGCACTGACATTCTGCAACCTAGTCCTCATTATGAACCTGCTTGGTCAATAAGAAGGCTTGATGTTTGTATGCCTGAGGCTTCTACCATACATTGAGATGAGGAGATGAAATAGTATATATTCAGATCATTTGTCCCCTTCTTCTGTCACTCTCTTCTCTCTTAATTTATGCTACACGGTGACATAAAGTATCACCTTTAGAGGTAAGTCTGCCCTGTGGTTAATCATCACGGTACACAGTAAAACACCACACACTATAATTTAACATGCAGAGCAGCTCAGGGGTTGTGCTGAAACTGTCATGACTCACAGGAATCTACTCATTTTGCCCCATTCACCTTCATTCAATAACTTTGCAAGAATTTCTCTCTACATCAGTGAAAGAGTGGAAAAGTGGTGTGGGGGAGAAGAAGTGGGAGAGAGAGGAAAAGCTCTTTGTAAATGGCACCTAGGGTCTGTGCCATTGATAGTGTTGTCCCAGTTCCCCAGGCAAGCTATTTCTGATCGACTCTAAGCCCTCCAGAGACAATCTCTTTTATGAAAGCCAAGGCTTCATTCTATCAGACTCTCACATCTTTGGCAACAGTAAGCATTCTTTAAGCTGTGACTGTTGTCACTATCTGGATATTGTTGGTGCTGGAAGAAGCAAACAAAGTCACCCTGATGTTTTGGGTTTAGATTACTGTCCTGTGCACAAAGAGACATTTTAAAAGACTTATTTTGATTATCAAAGTGAGTTGATATGATAGATGTCATCAGGAGAAAAATATGTTCCATGCAAACATACACAGATCCTAGAGCAAACAGCTCTGGCTACTTTGCAACTGCACAATAGAAGGAAAATTGCCTTCACGGGCATCTGTGAAAAAGAGTGTCTCTGAGTTAAAAAGGAAAAGAAACCAGGGAAAGGTGTCTTGCAGGGTGATGTGGATGAAAGTAGCCCTCATAGCTCACAATCTTATTGCATTATGTGTGTGGGTTGATATACGTGTATTTCTGTGAATTGTCTGTAAATCAGACACAGACTGGAAAGTTTTGATTTGTTGTATCAAAGACAATGGTAACTAACAGAAAGGAGGGTAATTTGGGCTAGGAAATTGGGAAATGTGAGCAACTAACCTGAAAAGTAAAAAATGAAAGTCAATAAAGTAGATAAAATAAACTGTATTTGCTGAAATCAATTTTAAGATTCAACATAGCTACCTAAACACCAGCATTTATAAGGACTGGCTTCTCAGACCACTTCGATCATGTTAAAATTTGCATTTTTGAATGTATTATCCAAAACAGAAAACTTTTTTTTGATATCACAGATACTATGTAATTGCCCACAAATAATACATGAAATTAAAGATGGATGGGATTTTTACTATAACTTCCTATTTTTAATCACTTGGAAATATATTATTGCTAGTTTCCAAGAAAAAGTAAACCTTTTATAATTTATCTTGGTAAAAATTATTTATATCTGCTTAAGGCTGCTTTTACAATTTATATTACTAGATCTATTTTCAAGCAAAAAAATGACTACTTTCTTTGTCATAAGCAAGTATTATTTGTAAACAAAAATCTCAATATGTTCTCCAAATGTCAGTACACATTATCATGTGATGTTCTTCATATTTACATACCTGAAAACAGACCAGAATGACTTACTTCTTCACATTTCTTAGAGAAGAAAGCTACAGAAGTTATTCTTTTGGATCATCAGAATAAATACATAGATAACAATACTTTAAAGTATTTCTAAAAACAAATATTTAACATACTTCTCTATATACTGTTAGGTTCTTTGTATTCCTTACTTTTAGTAATAAGATTGTTATAATAAACAAGAAACAAATTCCACTTGTGTTACAGAGACAAATGTTGAAAGATACTGTAGAGGTGGCATAAGAAAAGTGAGACAGACATTCAGCTAATGCTAGAATTCTGGTGGCTTTGAAGGCAAATGCTCAAAAAATCTGCCAAGAAAGAAATCTCTCAAGCAAAGTCTAGGCCACACCCACTGTGAAGTAGACCGCCTCACAGAACCTCCTGACTTTGTGCTAGGACTCCCTTAGGCCTGCCCAAATTTCCTGGCTCAGTGTCCAAACCAGAAGACAGGATGTCCATCCTGTAATGTTTGGAGTGTGATTCCTTGCTGTGTTTTCCTTAGTTTGTCTTCATTCTTTTCATCTCAGATCATTTAGGTATTAAATCTGTATAAGATATTTTTCTTTAAATATATGTGCATGTGCACCCATGTGTGACATAAGCACCTGTGGAAGCCAGAGATCAATCTCCAATGTCTTACTTTATCACATCCTACCTTGCAATTTTTTTTTCAAGATGGAATCTTCACAGGACACGGATCTTATCATTTCTGTTAGGCAGGCTGCCGAGTAAGCCTTCAGGATCTGCTGCTTGACTCCGACTTCAGTGCTAGAATGAAGAATGCAGAAGAGTTCCACTGAGACAGCTTTTGTTTGGACACTGGGAATTAAAACACAGATCCTAATGAAGCTTATGCACTTTGCCCCACAGAGCCACCTCCCAGTCCCACTATTTATTGCTTATTATCAATGTTTAATTTCAAAAAAGAAAAATTCCAAACCTTTCTTACTAATTCATTAAGATACCCTGTACCTCAAGTTTTATTTTCTTTACCTCAAGAAACCTCTTTAGGCATAATGAAGATTTATCGTGTCCAAGGCAGTTGTGGTCTGCACTGTCAGAGACTCATCATCAATTGGCTCCTTGCAGAAGATTCAGCAGTGGAATGGGTTGAACCTGAAACCTAGAAGAAGATGCTGCGTCTTACCTCCCTTTGTTTGTTTGCTTTTCGAAAGTATTTTGCTTCCTTCATCTCTCGATATGGAAGCAGATTATAGGCAATTGTCTTTCTCCTTCCTGGTGGGGAACAGAATTGGGTACTAAGTAGGTCACATTGAGCACAAGCTTAACTCTGTGGCAGTAAGGCAGTGAACTATTATTATCAACATCTCATCAAAACTACAAATAATAGAGTTTCTCCCAAGAAGCTGCTTGGAAGTAATGAGGGTCTGTGGTCATCAGAGGAGAACCAGGGATACTTGGAAGTTCAGAACAATTGATCTGCTGAGTCTCTCTGTCAGTTAACCTCCTGTGAATGTTAAGAAAAAAATATATCAACACCTGGATGTGTTTGTATTTCTCCGTCATTTACCAAATGTAGCCATCTCATGAACAAATAGGACACTGACTGTAGTGATTGGTTTCATGTGTCCAGTTTATGGGACCATATAGAACCTAACTATGTGTTCAAATATTTACAAGTATTTTTGTGATGATGGTTTTGGACAATAGTAACATTTACATGTATAGGCTGAATAAAGTCTACTGAGATACCTAATGCTGGTGGATTTAATCCTATTCTGGAAACCTGAGGCAAACAAAAAGTTTGACCCTTTTATATGTTACACAAAATTGTCTCCTTCTTGACTGTCTTGGAGATAGGATTTGGGCTTTCTCTTTCCTTCAGAATTGAACTTAAATATCAGATATTTCTGGTCCTTAGCCTTCCAGAATTTGGACTGGAACTACACCATCGGCTCTCTTGGGCCTCTAGCTTGCCAACTCACTCTGCGTATTTTGGAATAAGGCCTATATAATTATATGAACCAATTATGTGCATATGCGATTTCATATACACACATAAACACCTCTTATTGGTTCTGTTTTTTTCTGGCAACCCCTAAAATGTTAGCTTCCCCTCTCTATCTAGATTCTCTGTGAGAACCTCTGAAGCAAAGAAAGAGTTCCACAGACTTTGCATTTACCCAAAGTGCCATTGATATCTTTATGACAGAATAGTGCAAAAATGAAATTTTACTTCTTGGGCAATATTGATAGGACATGATACAGTGTGCAGGAAAAATAGCTCTCTAGTCTTCAGAGTCTTGGAATATACTGGGTATGAATGAGCAGCAATTCCAACCTGTAGACATCACCATTATATGTCAATAAGTCTTGAGGCAATCTGAAGTCTTAAGAGCAGGACTTAAGACTCTACCCCTTCTGCTCAGTTGCAGTTCTTCAGATTTCCCATAGAGGCATTGAGAAAATTAAACAGGTAACTATGTAAATAGTGCCTCCTAAAGATTACAATCAGAAAGCATTCAATAAAATATAGTTTACCTGTTTTGTTTCTGTTTATAAAAGAATTATCAAAACAGGCTTGCTATCCCTAGTTAGAACTGATCGTAAGAACTGCCCTTGGCTGACATTTAAGAACTCACATTTTAGGAACATTGGTATCACTTCCAAAAATATTAGAATGACTCACTGTGCCTAAACTACACAAAGTGGTTTAGGCTCAATGTTTGATTTCCTTTTGAGAAGCTAGAACTTTTGTTAAGAGAATCTGCCTGTGTGACCAGCCCCCAATAAAGACCTTGGGCATTGGTCTCTGCCCAGTTTCTCTAATGGATGGCATTTCACATTTGAATGCTGGAAAAATTAAGCATGTCTCAAATGACTCCACAGGAAGAAGATTCTTGGAGTCATGCACCTGGCTTCCACCAGACTTTTCTCCATGTTTCTTTTCCTTTTTCTAATTTTGTTTTCATGGTAATAAATCTTAGCCGTTCATACAACTATGCGTACATTCCTGTGAGTCAGTATGAATCACTAGACTTGTATCAGGGAGCCTCAGCCAGATCTCTGGTTTCTCAAACTCTATTCAACCTTCCAAATTTTTTATATAAGTGTCCATACCTGCTTTGCGTAGATTCCAAGCTATATCCTTTGCTCAGGGACAGTGAACCAGGACATATCCCAAAGAAAACACTTGATTTAGCGTCACAGTCTTTCCTTCTGTAATACTAGTGGGGCTAATTACCTAAATAACATATAACTGTATTTGGTTGTGTAAATTTTAAGTTTATGTTTCTAGTATGTCATAGGCATAGTCATAGCATTTTAAAAGACAAGTACCATCAAAACGTGCACCGGAGGCATGAAGAAAAGAATCAACAGCGTGTCATAATTGATCAGTGAAATAAGTTAGCAGGTAAGGGCTCTTGCCACTGACTGACGAGCTGAGTCTGATTCCCATAACCACATCTTCCTGAAATATCATTTAACCTCAATACACACGCTACAGTACCTTTTCTCCCTCTTACCCTCTCACGTTAAACAAATAAATGCAATAACTTACAAATAGTAATTTAATGATGAGCTTTTAGTAATGTTCTTTAATATTGAATTGCTAAGGTAAATTCACTTTATAAGATCTGTATCAAAGTATCTAAATTGGATGACTTAAAGAATGTATATTAAGAATTGTCTTAAAATAGATGATTATTTCCTCTTACCTAATAACATTTAATCCTCTAATCTTATGGTTCTTACCTTTTAATTAAATAGTATAATTAATGACCTTTGCTGAAATTATTTTTTGTCTCAGTCTTTCAGTAACAATAGTTTTTAAAACATTAAGTTTACTATGAACAGAACACTTTTGAATGGGATAATATTCTTAGATGGTAGGAATACTTTTTTCCTGTCTTTGCAGTCTAGAAATATATAAGACTCACTAAATACTAACAAATAAGAGTTAGCACACTAATTTAGGTTGTTTAATGGAGGCTTGGGATTTCAGAGGAATGCAAAGTTTTAAGAGCTATACAAAAGCCATTTTCTACCAAGTATAGAAGATAGTATTTATTTACTTCCCATATGCTCCAAGGCAGTCTTGTTATTCTCAAAAACTTCCAAACTTTATTTGCTAAAGAATAAGGCACAGGGAGCCAGGCACAACAGAAGGCAGGAATGAGGCACCATGCAGAGACCATGAGGATCCAGAGAAATGCTCCTGACTTCCTGGTAAACCTGCCATCATCTCTCCAAATTCCCTCCTCAGCTCAGCTTCCACTGGCACATATACTGACCCTCTCCCATGGAGACAGAAGAGTGCAGAATGCTCTCCGGAGGAACAGGCTGGCTTAGAGAGAAGGATTTAGTCCCTTGTAAACAGCCTAACAGAACCATGTTTCTTCCTGAAATGGGTCCTGCTAACCACTTGTGTCTCTCCAATCATGCTAAGTTACCAGTCCATGTGCTTGACATCCTGGACTTTCTACCTGAGAAAATTATATATATTGATAACATGAATAAAGTACTAATATATAAGACTCATGAACTAAATAGGAAGGTTTTCAACATAGAATTCTATCTACAATGGATCAGTCAATTAAAGATTGATTAAATGTATTATTAGCCATGGAAGGAATAAAAATACCTTTGTTTATCCATTCAGTATTGATTTCTATATCATACATTCACTAAGCTGTAAAAATAATTCTGGACAAAGGAAAATATTGGACCTACAAGTGTAGGGCAGTCAAAAACAGGAAAACAAAAGAAAAATCAAAGACAATGATGAGAAACTAAGAAATTCACCAAGCCAATCAACGTACCAATACAGGTTGGATTTGGGAGAAAATGTGAGGTCCCTTACAATGAAACAAAATAACCAGCCTGTAGTTTTCCTGATAAATTGGATCTAAGGAGCAGAGTCTTGCTGTCAGAAAGCTTGATTAATATGTCTCACATCTTCACTGAAACTCTACAAGAAGAAAAACATCATTCATATTATAACTTATGAAAATTTTGCAAGGAAGAATTTCATTCATAACTTACCATGTAGCTTAGTACTGATTATGTTTACACACACTAATGGCTTAAAGAAATACTGATTTAGGTCCGATTTCATATAACATGATCTTAGAACATTTGAAGACAATTATTGTATATGTGATTGTGTTTGTATGTGTCTGACTGCACACACTTGAGAAAGAGATAGGAAGATGTCAAAAGTGATTCTTCCCTACTTTTTAAGTTATCAATAAATTATTTGATATTTAAGATTGAAAATCTAAACAGAAACAACCTGCTCATATTGCATATAATTATTGAAGTATATATCTAAACGTGATGAGAATGTTAACGAGGTAGCAGTGGATGACAAGCTATAAGAAAAAAAGAAGGTATTTTATCAAGAAAGAAGGTATTTTATCATCACTAAACACTCTTTATAGGCATGTATATCATGTATATTAACACAGACATATAGGTTTATGTTATACATTACATAGAAAAATAAAGATCTCATTTTAAAAGGCAGAAAGTAATATTCAACTAAATAAATTATGTGACAAGCTTAGGACAGACAAAAATAGTGAGATAAAACCCTTAAGGAAATAGAATTTAATTTAAAATTAAGGCCCAAATAAATGGAAAAGCAAATTCTAGAACTATTTTTTATCAATAATATATTTCAAGGATCATGTTTAAGGTCTTCAACATGTTGGAATATGATACTAATGTCCGTTCCCCTACAGAAACTTCAAAGTCTTATCAATGTGTAATATGCATTCATAAGAGCTAAAGACGTCAGATGAGAAATTGCAGTACTTGAATATAGCACAGAGATTAGAGAAGAAGAATAGAAGACAGCTGGGAAGACATTGCTGCGTAGTAGTACCAGGGTTACTTTCTCCCATGAAGAGGCATGGAAAGAGATCTGAGCTGAGAACAGGAAAGTTGGCATTTTTCACTGTCTTGGGACCCCAAACCAGGCTCTTCCAATTAAACTCACAGTAATGCAGCCCCGCATGACGAGTGCTAGAACAGTACTTTTAGAATGTACCTCTAGGACTGCTCATGTTCCCGGGCAGAGCTCATACACCAAGCCTCCAGGCTAATGTAGCAGACATAATTTCTAGATTATCCCACTATAAAGACAAACCTCAATGGCTCACTCTGGAATGTCTTTAATAGCAGGACATCCCCACACTGGCCTCAGACTCTAGACAGCTACTATCGGGTTGATCTCAGAAACCTGAGCTCTGGTTCCAGACTAAACAGGCCCCACACACCCAGGCATTAGGCTCCAGATTTCTGCTAATACCTGTGGTCTGAGCATTAAATCTACTGTAATACTAGATAGGATCTCAGAGTCCCAGCTTCTGTCTGCTTGGCAGATTTGGTTCTTCCATCTTCTCTAGGGACTGTGAAGCTCTATAGTACTACCATGGTGCTCATCCATGCTAAACTTTGAATATAGTGTTATATTGAACCGACCTTGTCAGACCCAGGCTTCAAGCCACCCCTGTATGTGGTTGGTACTTCTGTTCTCAAACAGCAGACAATAACATAAACACAGTGTTTCAGCCTGCTCAGCACCAGACCAGCTTTCAAGAAAGCTCTCTGCCAATCCAGCACTTGTGTATATCTATATGCTATATGAAACTTAGGGTCTATCTCTCTAGTTTGTATGAGAAAAGGATTCAATCCTGTATCTAATAAACACTGGATTAGTTTATACAGACCCAGGCTTCTGCACTGTTCCTGAACTCCTAAATCCTAAGCTAGTCCTTTCAGGCATATATTAGTCTACTCTGGTGTATTTACCCTATAGGTCAACACCTGCCCAGCCATTTTCCCCAGTTGACCCCAGTGGAGTCAGGTTCTAGGCACCTCACATAGAATAAATATCAGATCCTTACTCTCACCCACACCCCCGTTGTGCAGCAATTTTCTTCTGTGATGAAACTCTTCATCATGAAAGGAAATATCTTACGACATGAGGTGTTCTAGGGGAAGGTAAAGCACTGTGTCATGTGAGGATGCTCCTTAAACCTAGATAAGAAACAATTTGGAGGCTTCAGGAAATCCCTGAAAATGACTAGAATCATTAGATCCCTCCTTCCCCAAGCATACATAATAGTAAGGACTGATGAGAAACACTCGCAGACAAGCTGAGATTCCTAGAAATGATTGAGATCAGTCAAGTGACATGGAAGAAGCCTAGTGAAACTGCCTATGAGAAGGAAAGAGCAGCTCAGCTTCCTGGAAGACATTTAGGCCAACTGATCTACCTGGAAAGGCTAATCTTCAACCTGTTGAGTGATGCCAGGCTGTGCAATGTGACCCAGGTTTCCAGCTTTATGAGCTCTCATTCATGCTGAGGTAGGCTTTGGGGATGCAGCTGTCTTTGAGTAATTTATGATCATTTATTCCCAATGTTAGAATTTAGTGGAATCCATATTTTGGTCTATTGTAAGTTTCCTATCTGGAACAAGTAGACTTTTGTTGGTGTCTCACCCAGAATGGACAAAGAACACAGTCACTCACTTTCATGGACTGAAGCTCCAGGTCCACTCTGTTTGTGTCAGTAGATAGGCCTATCTCAGCTCTGTAAACCACTAAAATCTCAGACTGAGTACCATCCTAATGCCATATAGGCTTTGACATTCAGGTCCTTAGCCCATATTTGTGCCAATACAGCACAGGTCAGCTTGACTAAGGATGATGATCAGAAAGCAAGCCCAAGGACCAAACTATAGAAATCACCCATACTTTATGGGTATGCTGTAAGAGAAATGGCTCAGATGAAAGCAATCTACCAAACTGACCTTTAAAGCTCATCAAATGTAGAAACATCAGTATCAGGCAAGAGGAAACATGAAAAAACAAGGATACAATTCAACCTGAAGAAACTAATTATCTCCAGCTAGCTACCCCAACAAAATGGAGATGTATAGAATACCTAGCAAAGGATTCAAAATATTTGTTTCAAATGACCTAAGTATACCAATTCTACAAAATTGGGAAAATTCCTTCCCAGTAAGAAACACACCTCATTGAAAGTATATTTTAACAATGAAATAATTTGGCTAGCAAGATGGCTCAGCAGGTCAAGGTATTTGATTCAAAGGCCCTTGTGACTTGAGTTTGAGCTCTAAAACCCATTTAAATGTAAAAATATAGATCAGATTCCGCAAAATTTTCTCTAATTTCTACACACATGCCATGGCATATCCTTCCCCAATAACAATAATGTTATTTTAAAGAATTTAAAATGAAATAGAAATTCTGATGCAATTTAACATCATTAATTTTTAGAAAGAAAATCAAAGCCTTTTAAATCAGACCTAGTAAAAATAAAAAATCTCTAAGCTTGAAGAGAAAATATTTGAGAATATATAACAGAAAAGAAAAAAAACAATATTTAATAAACAAACTTATGAGGTATACCTGGATAATAATGTTCTTCAAATAAGAGCACTCCAAAGCATACTACAGCTGTCAAATATCAGGACAAAGGAAGGATTTAGAAAACAGTAAGAAGAAAAAGATGATACATAAAGTAACATACAAAGAGTTACAACACTGTATAACTATGTATTTAGAGTACTGAGGAAAATCAGCTTCTGACCAAGCTACTGCAGCCATAAAGCTGTCCTTGGGGATGAGGAGAGATAAAGACTTTGCCAGGCAAAAAGCAGCTAAGCAAGTTCAGCACCACCACAACTGTCATATCAGAAATGCTAATGGATTTTGGTAAGCTGAAAGAGAAATCATTTGTAATGCAAAAGTTTCTGAAATGCTGAAGTCCTCTGGCAAATGTGAGTCTGCAGTTACAGGCAAAATGTTCTACCACAGTGGTGGTATCAAAACCATGGACTTTCGTGCCTAAAGGGGGCTTTGCTGAGCATGGAATGCTCCATAGGCGGGTTTCTTTGGTAGTGTTAAAAGCAAATAATATATTATCCCTTTACATATGAAATTTCTTCTGAAAAGTTGCTGTTAGGCAAATTTAGACAACTTCATTAGGTTTCTCTTGTTATCTTGAGAAATTCCTCATTATTTTTCACCCTTGAGAGGTTGGTCTTAGTATACAGTTGACTATACTAAATCTAACTAGTGACCTTTGACATCACTAAAGCTGAATACTTGTATACTTCTCTAGGTTTGGGAAGTTTTTTTGATCTGTTTGAATGCATTTTCTAGCTTTATTAAACACTTATTTATCCTTTTTTTGGTTTTGGGTTTTTTGGTTTTTTTTTTTTTTTGCATGTGTATCTTGTATGTGTTGTGCATGTTTCTATGTGTGTTTTCAAGTGTGTGTGTGTGTGTGTGTGTGTCTAGGCAACCTGCTCATTTTCTCTAATCCTGAAGTCATATCCCCTGTTTCAGTAGTATAAGACCTAATTGCCGATCTGCCATGAGTCTGAGTCTGGCATGATGATACTGTTTTAGTATAGTGAAGAATCAAGGTATAAATTTATCCTAAGTCTACAGTTATTTACCAGGAACATGGGGAGTAATTTAAAGTTCAGTCTACTACTTTGTGCATGTGAGACGGTCCAGTGAATAAAAGAGGTGCCTAGCTCCAAGCCCTGATGACTATGTTCAATCTTCAGGTCCCATATGGTAGAAAGGACAGAATCAACTTCCACAGGTGGTCCTCTAGCCTTGATATATGGACTGTGTCATACACATACCCACATATATGCACATACATAGAAAATACATAAAAATCTACTGTGGATTTCTTTGTAAAATAAAAAGTATATTCTATTTCACCAGGCATCTCTCTGGGAATAAGTGGGCAAAAACCTCTTCCAGGGTCACCAGCTTATAGCTTGTCACTGCAGAATTCTGCCTTTCTCGCTTTTGAGACAGAATCACCGCAGAATGATTATATGCAGGTTCATGTCCAATACTGTGGCCACGAAGAGCAAAACTGTTACCACAGAACCTATAATCTGCCAAAACAATCACAGCACCATACAGAAATCAAGACTCACATTTATACCGGATGCTACTGCTAAAGTTGAGCTGTCCCAGTGCTTTTGCAACTTGCTACCTATGATGCTGATTGAAAGAGAATTCCAATACACAGACTTTTATCCCACCTAACATTAGGTCAGTTCTGTCCACAGAGACTTAGGAATAGACATGTGCTCAATGTAGCCAGGTAATGGTGGTTGGGTGGTGGTGGATGCCTTTAATCTCAGCACTTCAGAGGCATAAGCAGGCAGATCTCTGAGTTTAAGGTTTCTAGGACAGCCAGGACTAAACAGAGAAAACCCGTCTTGATAAAACTAAACCAAACCAAAAAATGTATTCATTGTCAGGTTTATCCAGTTTGATAATCAATACTTTTAAAATTATTTTTATTTTTTTTCATACAATAATCTGCACAGTTTCTAATCAGAGCAAGCCCCCACACTGAGAAGAGTGGACACTAAATCTGTTTCCTTACCAAGAAGATATTTACAGTTGATATCTGCTGGGAAAAGAAAATATCTGTTTTCTCCAGTGCACTGTCACTGGGTAAATTCCATGTCAAAATCCTGTGCTTATTGCCCTATGCTAATTCTAGTCAATAGGGTCTTGTTCTATGCTATAGTACCTAGAGTTAAAAAAAGAATTCTTGATAAAGGCAGTTCCTTGGCCACCAAATCAGATATTAAACTGGACTGTAACTAAGTTTAACAGTTTCAGGGGTCTATACAATCTCAAGGTCACAAATAGGCCAATGTCCCAGATAACAAGATGGCAGCCTAATTGTATCAGTCCCACCAGGACACAGCTATGTCTACTGTCAGGGTAGGTTGACAGACTTTGTTTAAAGTTCTGGGCTGAGCCCGGAAGCTGTTATTCTTTTTACTCAATGCTTAGTTTTGGATTGGCAAACCTGGCATTGAACTCTAAGACAAAGTCCAATGCTAACTCTTATGCCCTACTCTGCAGAAGGTAGAGTATATATAGCTTTTCCCTCTGCTGTCTGAAGCTGGAGGTGTGGAGATAGTCCTTTGTTTCTCTAGCTAAGCACCAATAGCAGCTCAGTTTGGATTTTAGCCCAGACTTGGGATAGAGGGACTGTACCTCGGGCTTAGGTTTCATTGTGGTGAACTTGGTATCAGATTTGGTGTAAGGACTGTGTTTAATTCTTTTTCCCTGTGGAAGCAGGTGACATTTCTCCTCACACTGCCCTGGGTAGAGTGGGAGTAATGGTTAAGCAAACCCTTTGCTTCAGTGCATTTTGGTTTTAACTCTACTAAAACCAAGTATTTTGATCTTTCACCCAGCTTCCCTAGCTTTATGAAGATAGTTTTTCTGCAGTGTTTAAATGATTTATGTATGTGGTGACAATCAACAGAGATCTCACTCAGCTAACATCTTGCTCTGCATTTCCTTAGAGTTTAAATGTAGATAAGACCAATTACTGCAAAATGCCCTTATAAATATTAGGCTTAAAATAGTCTTTGGCATGTATTAAATGTTTTCTGGTTGCTATTAATTAATTAATTAGTTAGTTAATTAATTAATACAATGATAATACTCTCTTTCCAGTTGATGAAAACTGAGCCAGATAAAAAACAAATGTGTCAGAGGATAGGGGAGTGAGTTATGCATGAGTTTGCAGAACAATTAGTGTATAAACAAAGGGTCAAAGTATTGTGTGATGTGCACATATTCCCCAAGACTGACTTGCAAGCACTTCCAGTTTTAATCATTTTGATTTCATTTGTCTCTTGTCATATTCTTGGGTCATTTATAATTCAGTTTTAGTTGAAGCCAAATAACTCTACATGTTCATGGGGTACAGTATGATATTCTGATACATATATACATTATATAATAAACATGACACTTTTGCTTATTTCTTACAAGATTACAATTTTAAAAATTGTTGATATTTTGATACCATCCAAATAAGGAGGTCCGGTTATAAGCTCTTCAGGAATTATCACCTGTTTTCATAACTCTATAATTTCCATCAATGCTTGAAATTTATTACACATGCATATGTACATGTGTACACACACACACACACACACACACACACACACACACACACACACACCCCACCTGAGTTCATTTTCCTCCTTTCTATCTTCCGAGACAGGTACTTCTCTTACCTTGATCTTTTGAGAAAAATCCACCCAGTTTCCCCAAAATATGTGCTATATATCTTTTCTGATTTCCCCTTCGGGACCTATACTATTTACCATGCCCCATCTTGTTTCTTAAACACAGATGAGGTGATAACATTTTTTAATAATCTGACAAGCAACAATGAATTATAGAAGTTTGCCATGATGCTGGTGCAAGGTGTAAGACATCTCTTGCTAAATGTTCCTTGTCCTACGCATGAATTTCCAATCTTTTAACCTTGCAAGATGATGACCTCATTTACGAATGTTCTGGGATATATTCACAGCAATATTGGAATAAATGTGGCCCAGGCAGGCCTGTGTTAAGCATATCCACAGTCCTATGACTTTTGACCACCATGAATGAACTTAGTTTAAAAGTGTTAAGGGTAGAGAAAGGTCTTGTTAATTTTATTATTAGTATGAACTGAAGTATAAATTTTGCTGTTATTTCCTCAGAGCAAGCGTCATACCAGGGCTGTGTGAATACATGGTTTGAGTTTTTTCTTCTAACTAACCAACTAGATCCCCCAGAGCTCCCAGGGACTAAACCACCAACCAAAGAGTACACATGGTGGGACCCATGGCTCCAGCTGCATATGGAGCAGAGGATGGCCTTATCTGGCATCAATGGGAGGAGAAGCCCTTGGTCCTGTGAAGGCTTGATACCCCAGTGTAGGGGAATGTCAGGGCATGGAGGTGAGAGTGGGTGGGTTGGGGAGCACCCTCACAGAAGCATGGGGAGGGGAGATGGGATAGGGTGTTTGCAGAGGGGAGGGGAAACCAGGAAAGGGGATAATATTTGAAATGTAAATAAATAATTGATATTGAGAGATATTAAAATAAATAAATATAAATAAATAAATAAATAAATAAATAAATAAAAGTGTGGCCTTGTTGGAGTAGGCGTGGCCTTGTTGAGGAAGTGCGTCACTTGGGAGTGGTCTTTGAGACACTTCTCCTAGCTGCCTGGAAGAGAGCTTCTTCCAAGCTGCCTGAGAATGCCAGTCTCTCCTGGTGGCCTTCAAGTCAAGATGCAGAACACTCGGCTCCTGGCCCAGCACCTTGTCTGCCTGTATATTGTCATCCTTCCTGCCAGGATGGTAATGGACTGAATCTCTGAAACTGTAAGCTAGACCCAGTTAAATGTTGTCCCAAATAAGAGTTGCCTTAGTCATGGTGTCTCTTCACATCAATGGAAGCACTAACTAAGAAAGAAATTCTGAGGCTTCCAGCACATACTCTATCAATAATTGGACAGTCTCTTCATATCCTTAGGGTAATAGACCAGGCAATTCTGAAAGAGATCAAATATGTGTGATGTATAACAGATAATTTCTGGTTCTCTTTTCTGGTTCCCACAGGCACAAGTCACACATATGGTACACAGATACACATGTAAGCAAAGCACCCCTATTTACTAAATAATTAACAAAAGGCATGAGTGCCATCCCAAAGATTTCCTCTAAGCCAAGATTTGAAACTTTCTGAATGAATCGGAATAATGAACCACATTAGATGAAAACACACGTGTGCTTAAATTTGTATTTCCATTATGAATATCCAATATTTCACTACAGTTTTGTGATGATTCAAAATAGTGTCTACGTCACAATAATTTTCAGTGTTTTAATTTAGTATCTGAAAACATTTTCCTAACTAATCACTTATATTAGTTATTTGTAATAATGTTTTCATTACAGCATTCCCACATGATTTGAAAAATATTTGCAGAAACTACTACTGTAATCAAGCATATGTCCTAGGTAGGTTTCTTATTTCTATATGGGTATTAAGTATGATCATTAGTTTCATAAAAATGTCATTTCTCTTGATCCCAATTTTGTCTGCATAACAATTTTTCCATTGTACATAAATATATGTAATCTGATTTACCATTCATTGTTAATTTTTTAAATTGACAATGTGAAATATTTTTTAAAAATGTAAATATTACATACTTTTTTAATGCAATAGACAATAGTAAACATTTTGGAATCACAAAATAAAGCTGAAAGTATGCTAATTTCAAACTGGAAAGCAAGTAAGTTCCTTTAAAGTATTTAAGGTGTTTGGGATGTTTGTGTAGCTAGCTGTATGGGATGATGGTGACATAGTTGTGTGGGATGATGGTGGAGTAGGTATCTCTTCCTCTGCTGAATACAGACACATTTACCTGCACAGAAAGTATACTGTTAGCAATGAGGCATGGTTCTGAGAAATAAATCTGACATGTTGTAACTTTGTATCCTGTTTGTGATCAGTTCCATTAAACATATATAGAATATGCATGATAACCAAACCAACCGTCATTATGTTTTAGTTTTTGGTTTTTTGTTTGTTTGTTTTTTACTATATATTCTAGTCTGTGAGTTCTGGTAGCCTATAATAACTCAAAGTTCATATGAAAATATGTCTAAATAATTTAGTAATAATTTATTACTATTACTATTATTACTATTACTATTATTATTGTTTTATAAAATATTTAGTAATAAATGAGTGTGATTTCTTTTTTGCACTTTCTCTTTCCCCTTTATTTATATCCCATACTTTCACAACTTTTCTGGAGAAATTGTTTGAGATTGTATTTCTGCATTACCTTTTCCTAAAGATGACTTAATATTGTATGATTATATCCTAGAGGAAAATCACCTGGATGAGTTTCCTATGTAATGTATAACCCAAATTGTAAAAGTCTGACAACCTTACTATGAGAATGTATTGTCTGCCTGTCAGATTTAAAATCAACTCTGGAATTAATTTGTTATAAGTGATTTATATTTATAAATAATATTCATAATTTTATAAATTCATATATTTGTTATTTTAGTGCCTAATAAACTTGTAAGCATATTCATATTCAAAGTTATTTTGTTATATTTCTTTTTATTAAAATAAAAACCTCAAACTCAGATTCTTCTAGGAAGATATTTTCAAAATCCTACATCTGTTGATCTAATTTAATTCTTCAGAACACAATACTCTTCTTTGGCGTTGCAAACTCAGGTGACACTTTAATTGTGGTGGGACACTTATAGATCTACCTGACACTACTGTCGACCTGATCTAGAGCCTCTCTAGAACCTCAACTGGATAATCCTTTCTACTTACTGTGCTCTATATCCTGACATTAAATAACCTGCTAGAAGTGCTATGTATTGGTAAAGAACATGAAGCATACTTTAAAGAACTTAATTTTCATTTTCTATAATGAACAGTTTCATGCTGCAGAAATGTATTCCATTTCAGTATGTAAATTTATTAATTTTATTTCAAATTATTATCCAAATAATTGTAGAATTCCAATGAAATTACTTTTAAAGATATTTTCAGCTTTATAACAACTTACAAAATCACTTATATTCAAAACATACATTATGGTTAGATATTCATTCACTGTTAAATCAGATCCATCGCCACGCTACCCTCATATCCATATATGGAAGGCTGACTTTCACTGTGAATTTCAAGTATTCAGTACATTATTATTAACTATGATCTCTATGTTCTACACTAGCTCTTCATAACCTAGTCATCTTACAGATGGATTTTTGTGTTCTTTCCCTAACATCTCCCAATTTCCCACACCCAGAAGCCCTGCTGCCTACCCCTCTCTCGTGTTTCTCAGTTCAATTAACTTAGGTTTCAGGTATAGGAAACTTGAGTCAGTATTTATCCTTCTGTGCTTGACTTAGTTCATTTAACATAGTATCTTCTACCTCATCCACATTCTCACAGATATTTTCAAAGCTGAGTATAGTCACAATTTCTTTGTTCATATGTTAGTAAATACTTAGCCTGTTTCCATATCTTACTGTTGTGACTGACACTCAAACTATGGACTGCTAGGGCAACTCTTTGAGGTAATAATTTTATCTTCTCTAGGATTACTCTATGATATTTATTATAATTTTAAGCTTTTGAAGCATTTTCCTACTGTCTTACATAATGATTGGATCTGTTTACATTCCCACTAACACCACTTGAAGGTTCTCTTACCCCCAAATCTTTGGCAATATTTCTTTATTTTTTTAATTTTTATTTTTTGATACTTTATTTACATTTCAAATGTTTTCTCCTTTCCAGGTCTCCACTTTGGAAAACCCCTATCCCCTCCCTCTCCCCCTGCCTCTATGAGGGTATTCCATCTCCCACTTCTATCTTCCCACCTTGGCATTCCCCTATACTGGGGCCTCTCACACCCTCAGGCCCAAGGGCCTCTCCTCCCCCTGATGGCAAACAAGGCCCTCCTCTGCCACATATGTGATCTGAACCATGGGTCCCTCCATGTGTATTCTTTGGTTGGTGGTCCAGTCTCCAGGAGCACCGGGGTGTCAGGCCAGTTCACACCATTGTTCTTTCCATGGGGCTGCAAACTCCCTCAGCTCCTTCAGTCCCTTCTCCAACTCCTCCATCTAGGACCTCATACTTAGTCCAGTGGTTACTGTGAAGTGAATCTTGGGTATTCCGAACTTTTGGGCTAATATCCACTTATCATTGAGTACATACCATGTTCATTCTTTTGTGACTGAGTTACCTTGCTCAGGATGATATTTTCAAGTTCCATCCATTTGCCTGCGAATTTCATGAAGTCATTGTTTTTAATAGCTGAGTAGTATTCCATTGTGTAAATGTACCACATTTTCTGTATCCATTCCTCTGATGAGGGACATCTGGGTTGTTTCCAGCTTCTGGCTATTATAAATATGGCTGCTATGAACATAGTGGAGCATGTGTCTCCATTACATGTTGGAGCATCTTCTGGGTATATGCCCAGGAGTGGTATAGCTGGGTCCTCAGGTAGTATTATGTCCATTTTTCTGAGAGTCCGCCAAACTGATTTCCAGAGTGGTTGGACCAGCTTGTAATCCCACCAACAATGGAGGAGTGTTCCTCTTTCTCCACATCCTTGCCAGCATCTGCTGTTACCTCAGTTTTTGATCTTAGCCATTCTGACTGGTGTGAGGTGGAATCTCAGAGCTGTTTTGATTTGCATTTCCCTGATGATTAAGGATGTTGAACATTTCTTTAGATGCTTCTCAGCCCTACGAATTTCCTCAGTTGAGAATTCTCTGTTTAGCTCTGTTCCCCATTTTTTGATAGGGTTAAATCTTTGGCAATATTTCTTATCTTTTCCTTTTTTTTACACCAGCCATCCTAACTGTGCCTAGTGAGGTGAGCATTTTTCATGTGCTTGAACATTTGTGTGTTTTTCTTAGGAAAGTATGTTTTTCCTTTGTTATCTTCTGACTGGATGATTTAGTTTTCACTTTTGAATTCTGTGAGTATTTTCAATATAAACTTTTAACAAATATATGTTGTGCAAATATTTGATACCTTCCATGATTTGCACTTTCTTTGGATTTTTCCTTTATTCTGAGCAAACCTCTTCGTTTAATAACTCTTTCATCACTTTTGCTTTTGCTGCCTGTAAGTTTACTCTATATCAGAAAGAAGAAAAAATTCATTCTCGAGACCTCCATCTACTCCTTTAGAGGTTTTATACTTCAGAACTTTCATTTAAATTTTAATCCTCTCACCAGAATTGTTTTCATATGAAGTCCTTCTTATAACAGAAAAACTCAAGAAGATACTTAGATTCATCAAGGAGATTAAACATAAATTTCAATATAATAAAGATGCCAAATTAATTTAACTTTTTCTCTCTCTTGGATGATGTTCCTAAAGTTATTTTGAGAGATATGGAAAATTCATAAATGTATTCTTTAGTGCTTCTCCAGTCTGAGTAGACAGAAGTATCATACAAAGCTCCTGGACAGTGAAAACACAGCTTCTGGGATCCAGCTGATTGACTACAACTGTGTAAGCAGGGTATAGATCTAGAATTTGCATTTCTAACAAGGTCCAAGGGGTGTTGAGGCCCATTGGCTGAAGCAGGATTCTTCATTCCTAGTTTAACTTGCCTTGGTCTTTGATAATTTGGTCTTAATCTGTCCCTAATCTGTCTGTTTAGTCTTTGCAACTCTACATTGAACAATATCTCCCTTTACTTATGTTTTTCATTTAAAATGGTCTGCAACAAAATTGTTTACCTACTATTCCTTTATCCAGGACTTGGCCTTGAACAGAGATGGCTATCTCAGGAACGCTGTTACACAAAAACAAGATGAAGTCCCTAAATGTTGATTCCTCAAAACTTCACTAAAACTCATAAATTTCAAAAAACATAAAAGTCAAACAAAACAAAACAAAAACAACTTTATGTACCCACCATACACCCTAGGTCAAACTTGCTGCTTCACATGTTAGTGTTTATATTCCGCAGCACAGCACAAATTATTTTTCTGATATTCCACTTAGGCTTGAAAAGCTTTCCTCATTTAATAAACCTTTGAAATAAATTATCTAACATTTATCTTCTAATCATAAACCCAACAGGATCGTGTTTTGTATATTGAAATATTGGTTGTTCTTAGGTTTGTTCCTAGCTCATCCCTAAATATCAATTCCTTGTTTATTACATTATGAAATATCAATAGTACAGTAGCAGATATCAATAATTTACAAAGGATTTCAAGGATGAAAACTATTCTAAGGTGTAAATCCAGTATTCCCTTAATGTCTAGCAGTAGAATTCCTTTCATGGTAGAAATGCTTTGTTGAAACTATCCTGGTAAATTGCTTGAGAGGCTGAAAATATAATGATGAGTCCAGTCTGCAATAAGAAAAGTGACAGTACCTATTGTCAGGGCACCAAGGACTATTCTTCACCCTTTCAGATATTAGTAACTCAATTATCATAGCTATTTTTGAGGAGTGAGTTCTTTCTCCTTCTAGTTTTAGATAGTGAAAATGAGGAAGATTAAGTGGTTTATCCTTAGCTATTGCGGCTATAATTGGTAAAGCTGGCATTTGAGCCCATCCATAGACCGATCTTCAACGAACATGCTGACTCTGATAAAAAACAAAAATAGTTCTTCTGTGTTTGTTGTTGGTTTTTGTTGCTGTTTGTTTGTTCAAGGAAAAAGAAAAGGAAAACCAGGGCAAGAAGTCATGAAGCAGGATGAGAAAAGAACCAGAGAGGTGACAAAAAGATGAGAATAATGAAGTAAGGACTGCTTTTAGAGAGTGGCAGGAAGGATTTGAACAAGAACATTCAATATGAAATGCCATGTGCTTTTGCTTATCAGTAGATATTGTATTAGTAATAACACCTCCTTCCATCAGACTCTTAAGTTAGTAATAAGTCTTCTTAGATGAGATTGTATCTCATTGGTAGAATGTTTGTTTAACATCTAAGAGGCCCTGAGCTGTATAATTAGAACAATAGAAACAGAAAAAGATACAAATAAAACAGTAAATCCCCTAACATCACAAAGTACTGCAAAAATTTTGGGACAGAGCTTTACAATCGAATTGCTGTCCAAAGATTTCACTAGGCATGAGGAAAGACCAAGAGCCAGCAGCAGAAGTGGTCAGAAAATCATCAGTTCAATTGTTTCCAAAATCTGGACACAGCGTTGAACTTTAACCTTTTTTAAATTTCAAAAGAAAGGTAGTTCTCTGTTAGCATTTGAGATTTAATTTATTATAAGAACATCATTTAAATTTTTATCCATTCAAAAGAAATACCTGTTTGCATCCACAAACTATCCTTCTATTGGTGTTCGGTCAGTAATAGTCCACCAAGCTCAGCTTGAGAAATGTGCACCTACTTTAGTTATAGTAAGAACTTAGAATACACCCAGAGTTAAGGCAAGAGTAATAAACAATATTTTCAGAGGTCTTCCTATATGGACAAATGAGATTACTTTGATAGGCAATTTTTTTCCAGTTTGCTTTAATTTTTTTTAGAAACGTAAAAAGATATTCTTGAACTATTGTAAAGCTATAATGCCATGGAGCATTAGGAAATTAGTTTTCCTTCATAGAGATAAGCCACGATTTTCTTTTCTTCATATATATGGAACCACAGCACAAACCAGGCCAGGCTGGTGGAACATGGGGCATTCCCAGGCTGATGACCTGATTCACTCTATGCACTGACTGCTACTATGCATCAGAGACCATCTGCCCCTGAGGGCTCTCAGCTCAAGCTGTAGCAAGAGGGCCTCCTAGTAGAGTCGAGGAGATTACTAATAAGCTGGGCTCAGCTTGATGATACTCTTTGCATATCTTTGCATTTCCTTGTTCTTCCAGGGAACTGCCTCCAGGAGAAAATTCACCCAGGTCACCAATTACACTGCTCCCCAGTTGGCTTTTGAATGCCTCAGTAGTCTTACTCATTGCAAACAGATTAACATTTTGCTTACAAACTCCATATTTTTTACAAATTAAATAATAGAGTAAAATATTTATATAACTTTAAAAGAACACACTTTATTAATTCATTTCATAATTAAACTTTTATGGAGTATTTGGTATGAGGGTACTCATTTACTTGACTGGTGAGAGATAGATTTTGGCTTTTTATTTTAAAGTGTTCCATGTACAAAACCCTTTGCTAAGAGCATTAAACCTGCCATCATATTAGACCTTCCCCACAAGCCTCTGAGTCCAAGTTGGGAAATGAGCACAGAGAGTTAAGTGTTTACAAGTCCATAAATCATCTCCTTGCAAAGAGTGAGTGTCATCTCTGGCCCACGTAAACCCAGGGTCCCTTCTCTTACCCTCCCACTGTCAGTGAACCGTCTGATCTTAAAGGCAATGCCAAAGGACTAAATGAAGTCCATTAGCAAGACAGTTTATAGTACTCAATAGACCAAGTAAAATTCGTCAAAACTTTCAAACAGAAATGAAAATAGCATTCCAGAAGCAAGAAAGTACAGAGGTTAAATTTAGAACCATCTCTGGTCCACTATTGGAAAAGCATGAAAAGTTGAGGGTGATAGTTATCAATAAGACTGAGGTCAAATCAAGAAGTGCCTTATATCATAATATAAGTGCCTCATCACGTTCAGAACGTGCCATTTTTTAATGTACAACTCAAAATGGCGCATTTACTTTCACCCAAGTGTTTTGTCTTCTTAAAGTTTTGAGAGCTTCTTATTTTTGCAAATTCTATTCTTTATCTAGTTAATGTAGATGGGAGTTCACTGAATCACAGTCAATCTAACTTGATTCTAGGTCATGGTTATTCTTTTTACAAAACCCTATCAGTCTTCAGGTTCAAAGTCCAATTCCCTTATGGATGGTTGGGATGGTATCCACTTTCCCTTGATGGTTTCACAGAAAAGTAACATTTTTGGTACTAAATTTAAAAAATGTAAGTTTAGTTTTCAACATTTAAAGGCTCTTTTATCCTTTTGATTTATTTCTCATATGTTGAAGAATAATGTGGTCATAAAAAAGGAGGACTAGCTAGATCAGACGGCTGAGGGCATAGGTGTTCCTACATTCCATAAGAGTGTGAAGTATCTCCACTCTACATAATCACTATTTTTACCTTCCATTGAAGATTTTGGGCTAATATTTTGAGAGATTATAATATAATTACATCATTTACCCTTTCTTCTCCTTCCTTCCAATCCTCTCATATAATCCCCCTTGCTCCCTTTCAAATTCATGGCCTCTTTGTTTTATAAATTGTGTTACATACATTGTATATGTAACATACATTTAATGTATATTATATAGATCATATATGTATACAATATGATATGTTATATAGCATATATATTATATGTATGTTATATATATTACATATCATGTATATATATATGCAATATATAAAAAGTTAAATACATCCTAATTAATCTGTATAATGTTACCTGTATTTATGTTTTCATGTTGATCATTTAGAATTGAATAACATAATAGTTGAATAACACAATTGAATAATAATAATAGTTGGTGTCTTCATTCCTAGGGAAGACTATTGGTCTAGCTCTCATCTTTCCTTAGTTGTCTGTCTGTAGGTTTTCTTTGGTTGTTTGTTTATGTTTTTGTAGAGCTTAGATCTTATGGTCTTTCCTTCATCACTTTAGCATGTTTATTGTTGTTGTCCATGTTCAGTGCATGTTTAGGCAGTCATGTCAATAAGTACTTATAGGTGTAGCTTCTAAAACTCCTAGGAAATATAATTTTCCAGCAAACTTGCTGATCCTTTGACTTGTACAATCTTCCCACTCTCTCTTCTACATTGATCCCTAGCCTTAGGTGTTTTGTAGATCTATCCAATGAAACTGAGCTGCATAACCCTGTGTTTTGATTGCTTATGGTTTTGTGTAACAGTTGCCATCTGTTATAAAGAGAATTTTCTCTGATGAAGGGTGAATATACACTTCCCTTTGAGTATATGGACAAATTTTTAGAGTATGATTAGAGATTATGCTGGCTTACTAAAGTGACTGATATACGAGTAGGAGACACAAACACCTACAAGTTCCATGACTTTGCTAGCCCTGAATAGTTGGCTAGATTTCCAGTAGCAGGCATGATTATCTGCTTACTGAGCAGATCTTATATCCAACTAAAGAAGTATTCATTACTGCCAATGTATGCATCTTTACTGGACCTCTAAAGTTTTCCTGTCCTGTTCTTCATTGTTGTACTTAATATTGTTAGTTGCTTCCTTCCTTTGCCTTCAGGAGTTTGCATGGTGCTTCATGATACTATGCAAGCTAGTCTTCAAGAAGGAGCCTTTCACATCATTTCCAGGCCCTGTATGTGAAGTACACAGACTCTTCAGCAATAACTTATCTTTTTTACTTTGAGAGTAACCAAAGGCATAGTCATAACCCATGGGCTCCTCCAATGTTACATCTAACCTCTCCAGCCAGCTGGATTCTTCACATCCTTCTCCAGGTTCTAGACCAGTGAGTCTGCCTAATCCTCCCCTCCACACACCCTCCCCAAGTCCTAGATTTAACCCCACACTCAAGACTTAAACCATAACAACACATTCTGCACACCAACCAGGCTCCCTGTGTCCATTTGACTTTATTCCATCTAAACCATTTACAATTTCTAGGTCCAGCTGCTCCACACATCCTTCCTTCAACATCCAGTCTCTCTGCCCATATCAGACACAGAACTGACAAAAAGAATTCACATACCCATATCTCAGTGACAAAAATGAAACACTATGCAAAACTCATCAATCCTGCAGAAGTATTTGCCAATGAGAATTAACTAGAGAAGCCGTGGGATACATAATTTCAAGAAAAAAAAAATCATAAACTTCATAAATTCATTCAAGTAACTTAAAGGAAACACAAAATAATTTCTGAATTGAATTTAAAAACAACAACAACAATAGAACTTAAAGAGAATAAATACTTGAGTGATGCCCAAGAAAACACAAATATAAGGCAGATGTAAATGATGAAGACAAGCCAGGAGTTGAAAATGGAATTCAATAAAGAGAAACATTGAAGAAAACTCAAGTAAGGTGGAATTGAAAATTCCAATAATCCAACTAGAAAACTCAAGGGAAAGCCTTGCATGTCTAATAAATTAGGCAGGTTATAGAGAATATCAGGTCTCAAGATAAAGTAGAAGATATAGACCAAATAAGCATAATAGGGTACATCATGAAAAGATCAAACTATTCAATTATAGGAATAGATGAAAGAGAAGAATCTCAAGTCAATGTCACATACCAAATCTTCATCAAGATCATAGAAGAAAACTCCCTTAAACTAGAAGAAGACATTTCCATACAAATAAAAGAGCACAGAGGCAAGTATATTCAGGCATGGTAGCACAGGCCTTTAACCACAGCACTTGGGAGGCAGAGATAGGTGGATATCTGTGAATTCCAGGCCAGCATGGACTATATAAGCAAATTACAGACCATACAGGGCTATTTACTGATACCATAAAAACCCCAGAAAGAGAAACTAAACAAACAAAAAATTGGTAGCCAAAATAACTTATTTGAATTTCTGATTGGTCCTTGCTCAAACACATCCTCTTGGCCATTTGAGCACATCATGATAATGGTAGAACTTTGTCAGGACCCTCTGCATTAAATTAGTTATATTTTTAAATTTTTTTAAAAATGTTTCCAGTAAGTGTGGACAAGAAAACTAGTTTTATTGTTTGCTTTGATTTTGGCATTGCACTCACGTCAGAAGGAAGTTATAAGACTCTATCTTCCAAAATCGATGTCTTTGTGTATTACTAAGAACTGACTGATTATCTTACTACCAAATAGGAAAAGGGCAATTTGAGTTTTCCTGTTTGCTTCTGTGTACAAAGTTTATACAGAGCAGAATTAATTTTATCCTGTTACTGTTTGACTTATCCTTGTTCCTTCCATGGGGAAAGGCAAGGTTTCAAATGGAGTCTTCTAATATACTGTATACTCTTTTTTTTCTAGAAATAGAAGTTAATCATAGTAAGTGTGTTGTTTTATACCTTAAGGCTTTATGGGAGCTGGAATAGGCTCTGAGTTACATTTTGCCTTTTTTGCTAAGACAACAGCAATACATTATCATCTAAATTAATATCAGGCGTGGTATTAATATGACAAATCACATCATGGTGGGGAGGTAAGTTGATGTCAGTTCCCTTCTTTTATTTTAATGTCTTCCTGGAATGCCTCTGAAACTTCACAGGAGACTGCTTTGATCAACATGCCCCAACCTTCAAAGGCATCCTAGTGGTGCTTGTGAGATAGCTACATGGTGAAATAAACTTGATTGCTTGTTCTGAGAATCATCTCTGCATGCTACATACATTTGTGAGGAGCCTCTAACAAAAGCCACTGACACTGAAGCCTGGATTCTGCTCTCTTTGTCTATAAAGTTCCTGCCTCTCTATTTTTAAAGAGCTGCACTATGTCTTTTGTATGTGTATATGTGATTAAATATGTCCCACAGTGGAACACTTAGTGCAATAATTCACAGTTGACTATAGAAACTTTCAATATTTAAAAAGCTAAGATAAAGAGCAAATATCATATCAAACATAGCATTGGATGGTATTACAGATTTTCTAATAATTTTTACTGTGAACTGGCTTTTTTATATATAAAATCATAATTAAAATAAAACAGACAGAACACAGTATGCTAGTTTACCTTTAAGCACTCATAGAATGCAGGCTCTTTTTTTTTTTTTTAATTTATTTATTTCTTATATGTAAGTACACTGTAGCTGTCTTCAGACACCCGAGAAGAGGGCATTAGATCTCATTCCGGATGGTTGTGAGCCACCATGTGGTTGCTGGGATTTGAACTCACGACCTTCGGAAGAGCAGTCGGCGCTCTTAACTGTTGAGCTGTCTCTCCAGCCCAAATGCAGGCTCTTTTAATTAGAAAAATATCATCTTACTACTACGTTGACTCTCTTATTAAAGTTTCCATTAGCAGGCTTAAAATTTTCTGTTCAAGTCTCCAAACATCACCAAAACTCCCTAGAGAGAAAAGGGACAGGGGAACCAATTTAAATAGTTGTACAATGGAGGAATTGTAGATCTGGGCAACATAGAAGCCAATTTTTGAATTGCAGTTTCTTATTATTTAACAAAAGAGCATGAAATTCATGAATGTGTTCTGAATGGTGTGGCTTGGATAGATAAAGCGACATTTACAGTTACTAGTACACTGGTGACAGAGAGAAGGTAAGCAACGGTGTGCTGTGGCAGAGTGATAGGGAGATGGGAAGCCATGTTGAAGATGTAGACAAGAAAAGCCCATGGGGTCTTAAGGAACTTTGTAAACATAAACGGAAATGGCAGCAGGAGAAAGGGAAACGATCACCATTTGGTTTGATTTGCTTCCTGGATCAGACACTACGCTCAGTACTTTCCAAACATCACCTCCTCTAACTTCGACTGTGCTTTGAAGCAATGTGCTGAAGCAGAAATAAAAATAGACAAACCCTTTCTCCTCTAATATACACAACCGGAACGCACTCTTGATAGGTTCTTTTTTTTTTTTTTTTTTTTTTTTTTTTTTGGTTTTTCGAGACAGAGTTTCTCTGTGTAGCCCTGGCTGTCCTGGAACTCATTCTGTAGACCAGGCTGGCCTCTAACTCAGAAATCCACCTGCCTCTGCCTCCCAAGTGCTGGGATTAAAGACGTGCGCCACCACTGCCCGGCTCTTGATAGGTTCTTTAAGCAAAGCAACTCCAAACAGTTCTTTTAAAAACTCTCCACAGTGAAAAGGCTTTGTAACATTTTCCTCAATTTTGTGTCTTAAACATAAAAAATCCAATATTTACATCAGGGTTTCCTGTACCTTCAGCCACCATCTGACTTCCTAAGCCTTAGAAGTGCCGTGAAGGGAGCATATCCTTTTATATTCTTTTGTTAATCTGTTAATCTGTTATATTATTTTGATATTGTTATTTTAGTCATATTCTTGTGCTAAAAAGAGACAATCATTTAAAAGAAATAAGGACTTCTGATAGTTAAACAAAAAGCACAGCTTGCTAATAGAGATGCTCTCCTGGAAAACAGTGTCAGCTACCAGATTCACAACTGTGCATCATTTTAGCAATCTTTCATATAGCGCATCGAAACAATATTAATTTTAAAATAATACAAGAACATGTCTATCCTGTGTTTATGCTATTTATAAAAACTAAACACAATAGAAATAGTTAAACTTTGGAATATAAGATGATGCATATTAACAACTCATTATTAGAGATCAAAACAAAACTAAAAAAAAACCATGCAGACAAATAGCTCCTGGATGTTCCTCTTGCAATGTTATCTAAGATAATAGGTGGAAGAATTATTTCTTAATGTGTTCATTTTTAAGTGCAATATGGAATAGTTCCAAATAGGAGGACAAGAAAATCAGGCTTAAAAAAAAAACTTATGCTGTAAAAACATGTTTGATCCACACATAAAAATATTGTAGAATATATTCTTTTTAATTACTTTCCTATTAAAAATATTTGTGTCACATATTTACTTAATATGAATTAATAAGAAGAGGTGAGATGCCATCTTCTATGCACTGAATATAGTTGATTATTCTATTAGATTAATTTCATAGTAAAATACCACACTGTTCTGAAATAAAACATTTGATGCACAACCACTGACTTCAAAACAGAAGCATAAGGTTGGTGTGAAATTTCTAGACTCTTTCAGTACATTTCATGCTCTTATGAGACTTTAGTAGGCTAAAAAAGTCAAAACAAAATCAGAAGGTGAGAAAGCTAGGCTGGAGGCCATCCAAGGCCTTCCTATCCTGCAATGGCACGGCTGGCGGATTCTCATCTTCTTTCACCCACTAACCAAAGGCCTTGACGGAAGGAAATGGAAAAAGGAAGATATATAATAGCTCTGGTGGGTCGATTCACTCAGGAGGTATAAATCAAAATGGAAGTCTGGACTGTGTTTAAGAAAATCTATATGCCCCCAGCCCAGAGTGTACTGGTTTGGGCAAAGCAATATAACTGAACAGAATGCTCAATGCAATAGCTATGCACAGTCCTGGTTCTTAGAACTATACAACACATAGAACATTTAATTTTCTGAAACAAACATTTCTAATATTAGAAGAAATTATTTTCATATCTGCTGTCAGTGTTAGCCAGTTGGGCATGTTAAAAATATTTACTAGCTTAAAATATGTCTAGTAAATTAACACTTCATAAAATGAGAGATGCATGTATTGAAAATGAATTCTGACCTTTCTCTGACTTGAACTTCCTGTATTTATTTGGGGGAAGGTAGTGAGTGTACTGATAAGTAATTAATGCATTTTTGGTGTGAGAATTATGGAGAAATATATTAAGGGGGTGAATTCAGTGTTATAGCAAATTAGCTAATCTAGTCTTTTGGCACAAAATAAGCAGGATGCTTTGTACACATTTGGAAGATTTTAAAAACAAATCAATATAGTCATCCACTCAAGTTCAGCAGAGCTGCTATACTCCGTGATGCTCCATCACTGTAGATCCATTGTGGAGATCTGCCATATTCAAAACACCTTCCAGCTGTTGGAAGAAACCACAGAGGAACCAGCGCAGACACAGACGCAGACACCCTCACTCAGATAATTACCTTGATTAAGATTCTCAGAATTAAACGGAGTTTAATCAAGGACCCTGTGAAATCGTGAAAGTGCCAGTTTTCTGGGCTTGCCCTCTTTTCCTGCAGATGGTGAGTTGCCAAACACAATCAAAGGAGTCTTAATTACAAGAATGAGAGGCAAAGTCAAAAGGGAATGAGTGAATCTATGCTTTATGACGGAGATGGAGCAGCATCAAATCAGTAGCAACCTTAGTTTTTCTCTGCATGGAGAGAACCACAATGCATCAAAGCCAAGAACACTATCAACATTCCTGACAATTCCAAGGACTGAATTAATAGCTATGCCAATAGAACGAAGGTAGTGGCTAGTACTGAATCTCTGTCTGATATAATGATAGATGTGAACTTTTAAGGCAACATTTAGACTGATATTAGAAAAAGAAAATCCATGACACTCCAGCTGTTGCTAAGCAAGCATGACCCGGTTTGAATCTAAATTAGCCATTACTGGAAATAAACTCCCACAGAAATGGAAAGCTAAAAGAGCAATACTACATGGAGGCAATATAATTTGTTCAAATTTCCTGATTCCTCTTCATTTGAATCTGGGCTACAAGCAGAAGTGATTATAAAAATGATGTATTCCATGACATGAGCCAATATTTCCCCAAACAGAAAGTCTACCCATTACAATCAGAATACCCATTTTGTGCATTGTGATACTAAAACTGTGTACATTTTTGCAGTTAGTTCTTCTTTTCCTATAAGGAATAATTCATATGAGTTAAACCATATTATCAATAAACTGAAAGGGGAAAGATATCATTTCAGTTAACAGCAGAGACCTAAAACTTAGTCTATGTGTAGACATTCCTTTATCAAATGGAAAGGGGAATTGTGACTTGTCTTCTGTTACTATATTTTATAAAACATACCTTTATAAATGTTTCAGTACTATCTTATTTGTTTTAAACATGCATGTGTACATACACACACACACACATACCACCACCACCACCACCACCACCACCACCACCACCACCACCACCACCACCAAACAACACTACACACCATCGTGTACTCCTTTCATTTTACCTGAGGCAAGTTAAACATAAAACAGATACTAACTTAAATAATCATGTTTTCTTAATGTGGACATATGCTTTCTTCTGACTAAAGTCTTCATGCACCATCACCATTAGAGAAGCAGACGGCAAAGGGAGTGCACTAAAACAGAGATCATCATTAGAAGTTAGTTATCACAAAACAAGACAAGAGCCAGAATAGCAAAATAACTACATAGTGTCTCCAATAAGACTCCCTGGTCTGAAAGTCTGCCTTGATTTATATTATAGTTTTACAGAATTATGAACTTCTTCAGCCTTTATATAACTTATTGGCAACTGGGGATGAATAAGATTGCCTTCTTTATAGTGTCATAATGAGAATTAAATGGAAAAAAAGGAGAATTAAATGAACTGACATATAAAACTCTTGGATGGGTATTTACCACATTAGAATAGTATATATTATATCTTGATGATTAAATCCCTTTGCTACATTATAAAATTATCAACTTCCCACACCTTCATCTCTAATTGCAAATTCAGAAATGATAAATGTAAATATTTGGTCACTACACTCCCTAAGATTTCTATGTGACATACTCACTCATTACATTAGGTTTCAATCAGAAAATGTGTGCTATATTAAAGGATTTATAGTGTTCCCATTTTATGCTTATACATCAGTAGTACCTTCATGTCCCATGAAGCCACTTTCTGCAGCTCATACTGTATTGAGTCTCCAGAGCCATATCAAGGAAGCTGAGGCTCAGGCAGCTTTTCGGAATGTTTGGATGGGACTGCAAAGGATAATTTCAGAATATATACACAAAAAAATCGTAAGCAAGATAATTATCTAGTGAAAACTGCATTCACTGAGCATTCGGACAAAGGACAAAGACAGGAAATATTTAAATTATTGTTTTTAAAAATTATAAAATTCAACAAAATATTTGATATGAGTATATAGGCTCATATACTTGGATTCAGTCTTCTTCAGTTATTTCTGTACTCCTTTATATTTCAATAAATTACATTTTTAATATTAAATCCCTGAGTATATACATGAAACAATTCAATGCAGATATAAACTTACGTTTAATATAACTTAGTGTAAAAGTGTTCTAAATACCAAGAACTACAGGAGATAATTTTGTAAAATTTTTCAACTGAAATCATTTTAAAATTTTAATCAGGTAATGTTTGTTGATAAAAAAAAATCACCTGGAGAGATGGTTCAGTCATTAAGAGCTTTAACTGTTCTTCCAGAGGCCTGGGTTTTATTAACAGCACCCACATGGTAGCTTACAACCATCTGCACTTCTAGTTCTAGTGGGTCTGATGCTCAGTAGAATTCTGGACTCAGTAGGTATTGCAAACATGTAGTACATAGATATTCAGACAAAACTCTCTAAACATAAAATAAAATTAATTATTATAAAAATATAAAAGTTATGATATAGATACATCATTATAAATAAAACATCTTTAGAGTGGATGTGTTATATCCTTTTGCATTCTCAGTACAGAAGAAGCTGATGTAGGAGGATCATGAGTTTGAGGCATCAGTAATAAAATCAATAATAAATATATGAGCCGGGCAGTGGTGGTGCATGCCTTTAATCCCAGCACTTGGGAGGCAGAGGCAGGTGGATTTCTGAGTTCGAGGCCAGCCTGGTCTACAGAGTGAGTTCCAGAACAGCCAGGACTACACAGAGAAACCCTGTCTCAAAAAAACCAAATAAATAAATAAATAAATAACTATAATAAATAAAAAAATCAATAATAAAATATATGACTACGGTTTGACCTTAGATACTTGTAAGGTTATTTTAACTTCTAGTTAAAAAAACACAATCAAATAAAAGTAAATCATTGTACTCACTTTAGAAAGCAATCAAAACTAGAACAGGAATTTTATTATCGTCATGGCTAGATTTCTATCATCAGATCCATTCTGCAACATAACAGATTCCTGATAATTAATTTGTTTTGAAGATTATGCAGTCAGTAAGAGAAAAGCCAGAATTCAGATCCATTATGCCTCTGTCCTCCATTGTTAAATTCTATATTAACAAAAGATAGTGATTCTGAGTGAAAAGATGTGAAATGACCTATTATCCTGAATAATAGTCTACTCTTTTGTTACAATATTTGAGAATAAAAGGATTTACATAGCTTTGAATGCATGTGAATTATTTAATTAATTAATCAATTAATTAATTAGACATGATGCCCACTTACTTTGATTAGAGAGAAGCTGCCATGGTGTGTGTGTGTGTGTGTGTGTGTGTGTGTGTGTGTGTGTGTGTGTGTGTGTGTGTGTCTTTTTTGTTTATTTTTTTGTTTGTTTTTTTTTTTTTTGGAAAGTACCATAAATCAAATTAAACACAATAAAATAGACCTTAGATTTGCAACATGACTATGACAATTCCCCACCAGCTTCTTAGGTGGTAGAACTCAGTTAAGAATATGTCTGTGTGTGTGTGTGTGTTTGTGTGTGTGTGTGTGTGTGTGTGTGTGTGTGTGTGTGTGTGTGTGTGTGTGTATCTTGTTCCTAGCGTAAGAAAAGAAAATGAGAACAGGACAGAGTCAGAACAGAAGAAAGATTTTAAGTACTTCACAGTACTTGTCTCAACTGTTCTTGTAAACTCTAATCCAGGCCCAACAGCAAAGCCCAATGCAGAAGAAAGAGACCACTTCTCTTATTTCACTGGATGTACTGAGAAATCCAGTTACAACTCTGGGATCAAAGCTACAAGAAGATGGCAAGAGGGTAAGAACCATGATCAGGACCAAGGCCCACAGTGCAGTCACAGCAGATCTAGGTACACATAGTGTGGTGCTTTGAATAAAAATGGTCCCCATAGGCCCATGAGGAGTGGCAATATTAGGTGTGGCCTTCTTGGAGGAAGAGTGTCACTGGGGGTGAACACTGAGGTTTCAGATACTCAATAGGCCCAAGGTCACTATTTTTTGCTGCTTCCTCCTTGGCTACTTCTCTGGCACCATGTCTATCTGTTTGCCCCATGCTTCCTATCCTAAAGTTAATGGACTAACCCTCTGAAATCTAAGCCAGTAAAAATAAAATGTTCTCCTATATAAGAGTTGCTACAGTCATGGTGTCTTTTTATAGAAATAGAAACATTGATTAAGAAATAACCATTGATAGTCTCTTAATTGGTATCACTTAAAAAATTGAGAGAAGAAAACAAATATCTGTACAAACACATTCCAAACTAAATATGACAGAATTTTTCATGTCAATCATAATCCTCATTTATGCCACTGGTCATATGGCCTTAGCTATTCATAACTAAAAATGTTGACATAATTCAAGAGCAAAGATAAATGTTGTGAGAAATATTGATCCTGTTTCCCTGTAGAATAATACTTTCAGCAATGTCTAAATCTTTGTATTTTTTATAGTACCTTAGCCCAAACAAATAACAATAATCCAAATTTAGTTAAAGAAACATGGTTATATTCTCATTAAGAAAGGGTACCATATATGTGGCAGAGGATGACCTCGATGGCCATCAGGGAGAGAGGAGAGGCCCTTGGGCCTGAGGGTGTTAGAGGCCCCAGTAAAGGGGAATGTCAAGGTGGGAATATGGGGATGGGTGGGCAGGTGGGTGGGAGGTAGAATTCCCTCATAGAGGTGGGGATGGGGAGGGGAAAGGGGGTTTCCAAAGAGGAGACCCAGAAAAGGGGAAACATTGGAAATGTAAATAAAGTATCAAAAAAAAAAAAAAAGAAAAGAAAAGAAAAGAAAAGAAAAGAAAAGAAAAGAAAAGAAAAGAAAAGAAAAGAAAAGAAAAGAAAAGAAAAGAAAAGAAAAAGGGTAAGTTAATGAGCTCCATTGACTGGTTCATGACTCTGCCTGCCTTCTCAAGGAGGCCTTCCTGACCCAGAAACATCCAAGTTAAACTATTCTCCAGTAATCCCTAGCTGTCAGGTCCCCCTGGGCTGTGGTCAAAAGAGTTTAGCTGCTCTCTCCTCTGGACTCCATTTTCTTTCCCACAGCTCTACCTGCATTCCCAAGAAATCTTGGTTGCACCAGGAATATCTAAAATAGACACCTCCTTGCCAATCTCTTGCCTGCCAACTCCACCTAAAGCATCCCCAATAGTGGTTAAACACACACACACACACACACACACACACACACACACACACACACACACACACACACACACACACACCCCTATGCTCCTTTTCTGACCTAGAACTCTGAATGCATCCTCAGTGGACAGCCTGCACCAGGAACAACCAGATGGCTAACCTGATGGCCAGAATAAGAATACAATCAACAAGAGTCAGGGCAATGTGGTACCACCGGAGGGCAGCTATTGATAATAGCAAGGCCTGGATATTCTAATACAACTGAAGCACAATAAGATAACCTTAAAGCCAATCTTATAAAGATTATAAAGGCCTTTAAAGAAGAAATTAATAATTCCCTTAAAGAAATACAGGAGAGTACAATCAAACAGGTGAAAGGAAAAAAACTGCTCAAGTCCTGAAAATGAAAATAGAAACAGTAAAGAAAACACAAACTAAGGGAATCCTGGAGATGGAAAACCTAGGGAAGAGAACAGGACTACAGATACAAACATCACCAACAGAATACAAGAGGTGGAAGAACAAATCTCAGGTGTAGAAGATATAATTGAAAAAAAAATCCATTTAACAGTCAAAGAAAATGTTAAATCTAAAAAGTTCCTGACACAAAACATCCAAGGAATATAAGACACTATGAAAGACCAAACCTAAGAATAACAGGAATAGAAGGAAAAGACTCCTAGCTCCAAGGCCCCAAAAATGTTTCCAACAAAATTATAGAAGAAAAATTCTCCAACCTAAAGAAAGATGTGCCAATAAACATATAAGAAGCTTACAGAACACTAAATAGATTAGATCAGAAAATGAAATTCTCCAGCCACACAATAATCAAAACACTAAGTATACAGAAGAAAGAAAGATTATTTAAACTTGTAAGGGAAAAAGCCCAAGTAACACATAAAGGCAGACCTATTAGAATTACACCCAACAGCTCAAGAGAAACTCTAAAAGCCAGAAGGGCTTGAGAAGATTCTTTACAGATTTTAAGAGGCCATAGATGTCAGCCCCAGACTACTATACTCAGTAAAAATGTTAATTGCCATAAATAGACAAAATAAGATATTCCATGATAAAACTAAACTTAAGCCACATCTATCCATAAATCCCACCCTAAAGACAATAATAGAAGGAAAACTTCAACCCAAGAATGCTAACTATACCTATGAAAACAATGGAAATGAATAACTTTACACACACAATCACCACCAACATAAAAAACAGGAATTAACAATCTTTAGTCATTGATATTTCTCAACATCAATGGACTAAATACCCTCATAAAAACAGGCTAACAGAATAAATGCAAAAATAGAATCCATCATTTGTCTGCATATAAGAAACATAACTTAGCAACAAAGATAGACATGTCCTCAAATTAAAGGTCTGGAAAAAATTTCCAAGAAAATGAACCTATGAAGCAAGGTGCAGTATCTATTCTAATATCAAATAAAATAGACTTTCAACCAAAATTAAACAAAGGAGATGGGGAGGGACACTTCATACTCATCAAAGAAAAAAATCCACAAGATGACATCACAATTCTGAAAATCTATGCACAAATACAAGGGTACTCACATTCTTAACATTACTAAAGCTTAAATCAGACAATGATCACCACACATTCATAGTGCGAGACTTCAACATCCTACTCTCATCAATGGACAAGTCAACCAAACAGAAACTAAATAGAGAAATAATGAAACTAACATGTTCTGAATCAAATGGCCTAACAGATATTTACAGAACATTTCACCATAACCCAAAAGAATATACTTCTTCTCTGCATCTCACAAAACCCTCTCCAAAATTGACCACATAGTTGGTCCACAAAGCAAGCCTTAACAGAAAAAAGAAAATTGAAATAACTTTGTACCTTATCAGACCACCATGGATTAAAACTGGACACCATCAACAACAAAAACAACAGGAAGCCTACAAACTCATGGAAACTGAACAAGTCTCTATTCAGTGACCATAGAGTCAGAGAAGAAATAAAGAAATTAAAGACCTTTTAGAATTCAATGAAAATGAAGGCACAATATACCCAGACTTATGGGACTCAATGAAAGCTGTGTAAAGAGGAAAGTTTATATCACTAAGTGCCTTCATAAAGAAATTGGAGAGATAACACCCTAACAACTTAATAGCACACCTGAAAGCTCTAGACCAAAGACAAGCAACAACACCCAAGAGGATAAGATAGCAGGAAGTAATCAAATACGGGACTGACAGCAATAAAGTAGAAATAACAAGAACAAAATGATTAGATGAAACCAAGAGCTGGTTGTTGAGAAAAATCAACAAGATAGACAAACCCTTAACCAAACTAATTAAAAGGCAGAGAGAGAAGATCCAAATTAATAAAATTAGAAATGAAAAGGGTGACATAACTACAGATACTGAGGAAATCTCACAAAATTATCAGGTCTTTCTTCAAAAACCCATACTCATCAATATTGGAAAATCTTAATGAAATGGACAATTCTCTTGAATTAAAGTTAAAGATAAATCAAGATCAGTCAATTTATATAGACCTATAACCCCTAAGGAAATAGAAATATTCACAAAAATTCTCCCAACAACAACAAAAAGACCAGGTCCAGGTGGTTGTAGCACATAATTCTATTAGACATTCAAAGAAGAGCTAATACCAATACTCCTCAAACCTCCAGAATCAACTAACCTGGGTCCATAGGAGTTCACAAGACTGAATCACCAACCAACATGTAACAGACCTAGGCCATCAACATATATGTAAGACATACGCAGCTTGGTCTTCATGTGGGACCCCTAAAAACTGGAGCAAGGCCTATCTCTGACTCTGATGCCTGTCTTTGGATCTCTTTTCCCTAACTGGGCTCATGAGGAGAAGATGCTCCTAGTCCTACTGCAGCTTGATTAGCCAAGGTGGGTTGAAGTAAGCGAGGACTGGGGAAAAGGGAATTGAGAAGAAGGAACTGGGAGGAGAGGAATGACGCTGCCATCCTGTTTCACTGCAGAAAAACAATTTCAGCAATGCCTTAAAATTTGTACTTTTATAGTACCTTAGCTCATACTAATAACAATAACCCAAATTTTCTTATAGAAACTTGGTTATATTATATTCTCATTAAGAAAGGATAAGTTGGTCTCTCATCTTTGTAGATGGTAGAGCCCAGCATGCTGGACTTCTGCAGAATAAAACACACTGCATTTACGTACTCTTTGAGTCCGGGGTATCCTTCTTCAGCAAATCATGGACCCTTACATTTAGGGGCTCTTGTCCTGGATTCTCTGGAGACCACCTGACAAAAATGATGGAATATTTTTCTGATCCCGAAGTCTGAGCCCCAGTTGTCTTTAGTCTTGTTCCCCTGTGTTTCTGTATGGGTTTAATCAGGAGGCCGAGAGGGACAAAGCAGATGAGTATTTTGTCACCTGGCCAGGGGCAATGGAGGAAGCTCCCAACTCCTGACCAGAAGCAGAACTTGCCAGTTCTCATCTGAATTCTGAACTGGCTGTGGGTATATGGGCCTCCCATGTGCAGGGAGGAAGACCATCTGAGACACCCTTTTGGTTTTAGTTTTGCTTTCCTGGGAATATCCTTCTGTGTCTGTCTGTGTGTATTCTGTTTGTGCTTTTTTGTCCTCTCTTACAAATTTTTCTTTGATTCCTAAGATGGGACAGGCATAAAGCATCCCACTGGGCTTGGTCCTGAACCATTTTAAGGACTTTCGCTGAGTCTCAGAAGACTCGTCGGGGTCTGGTTGTTTGTCCCCACAACTAGCTATCTTTTGTAGTAATGGATGGCTCACCTATAAAGTTGGATGGCCTGAGGAGGAGACTTTCTATCTCTCCATTATGGTGAAGGTTTAGTTAGAAGTGCTATGGGCCTCACCGGTCTCCACCCTTCTTCCTCTAAAGGAGAGTCAGCCTTGGCCCCCTGCCTTGCTCCCCCTTTCTGATCCCAAGGAGGATGTTTGTTCCCCTCCTTATGTTCCTGCTTCTGCTACCCCTGCCCCTGCACAGCCAGCACAGGCAGAAAGAGGAGCAGTCCCTAACTCCCCTGATTCTCCTGACTCCACTTGGAGTCCACTTCATACTCGTACTCAGCTGTAATGCCCAGAGACTGACTTTACTATGGCTTTATCCCTCCAGGCTATGGTACCCCCAGATGCTCAGAGGAGACAGTTCTTGTCATGTGCCATTTGCCAGTAATGATCTTTACAATTGAAAGTTGCAAAACTACACACACACACACATACACACACACACACACACACACACACACACACACACACACACACACACACCATTTTTAGAAAGACCATCTTCAGCTCTCTCAGGTCTTCTAGACTCAATCATGCTGACTCACCTGCCCACCTGGAATGACTATTAGCAATTGCTCCAAGTTCCGGGAACAAATGGGCTGCCCACTCAAATCCAGGCTGATATTGATGCACCCTTTCCTTTGACGTGACCTGACTGGGATTTTAACACTGCTGAAGGTAAGGAGAGGCTTGGGGGTCCACCACCAGATTCAGGTAGGAGACTGCTGAGAGACCACCAGCTGGTCCACAAATTTATCTAAGGTGAGCCAGGTAATGCAGGGGATCTTGGGACTTTATTGGACCATTACTCAAAATGGAAGTCTTATTCCAAATAGTTTCTTATATTAGTGTAGGTGTCTCTGTTACGTTGGAGTCTATCCTAATGGCAACTTATAAAAACAAATACCATAAAAGCTTATACATATGTGCAGGAAATGCTGCCATGTGGTTGGTTTATGTTTAAGCTCTGTTGGATAACTATTCAAAGCAGTTCTACAGACTTCTATCATGATTGGTTTCCAAGGGCACAGAACATAAGATAAAATATAATCAACTTGGCATTGGAAAGTTTCCTAGTAACAGCAGAAACATATGAGAAAGTTTCCTTATACTGTTAGTTAGTAACAGAACAAAATGGCAGGCTAGCCAGGTAACAGTTACCTAGGCCTTAACATTTCTTCTAGGCCTTAATGCTTTACCTAGGCCTTAACACTACATTTCAGTTTCGAGCATGCATAAGGCAAAGTGTATACTTCACTACCCTAGAGGAAGTAGAATAGCCAACACTCTGTAACCAGGTCCCAGTGGCCTTTCCAATGCTCTTTACTTTTATCCTCCTCTGTTCCCCTGATCACTAATACAGCCTTTATGCAAATCCTTCTTCCCTTTCCCAGGAAGCTGCCCACATGTAGTTTCAAACTGTAAATAGTAACAAGGGCACTGTATTAGTCAGGTTTCTGAATATAGCAAAATGTAAGAATTGATCTCTATATATACATGAAAGAGGATTTATTAGAAAGAATCACAGGCTGTCATCCAGCTAATCCAACAATGGTTGCCTAGGAAGGGAAGGTCCAAGTTACCAGTAGTCGTTCATTCCAAGGGGCTGGAAGGCACATCTGATATTCAGTGGAATCCTGAAGAAGTAGGCTTAAGTGCCATAGAAAATTGGACTTTTTAGAGAGAGCAAAACAAAGCCAGGGGGAGAGAGAAGCACATCTTGCTTCCTATGTTGCATACAGACTGCAAGCAAAAGGCATGGGCCAAATTAGAGGGGGAAGGGAGGGGCATAACCATGATTAAGACCAAGACCCACAATGTAGTGACAGCAGATCCAGGACCCCACAGTGTGGTGGTTTGAATGACAATGGACCCCATAGACCCATAGGGAGTGACAATATTAGGAGGTATGGCCTAGTTATATTAGGTGTATCCTTGTTGAACAAAGTATGTCCCTACTGGCAGGGTTTTTAGTTTTGGGATGTTCAAGCCAGGCTCAGTGTCACTCTCTCTGCCTGCTGCCTGCCAAACTAGATGTCAAAATCCCAGCTACCTCTCACGCACTATGTCTGGCTGCTTGCTCTCAGGTTTTCCACCCTGAAGATCATTTCAATTAAATGTTCTCCTATGTAAGATGTGCCTTGTTCATGGTGTCTCTTCACAGTAACAGAAACCCTAACTAAAATATACAAGATGAACAACAGAGCCGCAGTAAGGGTTTACAGACTCCTTCATATGACCAAAGAATTGCTTTTGGTTAAACCATAGATCATAGCAATCATCTAATATCCAAGAAAAGAGGCCAGTGAGAGAATGAAGACCAGGAAATCATTGCTGGTTTGCCTTGCTCCATGCACTTAATTCAATTATCCTGTTTACTGTATCCTACACAAACATGAATTACTGATTTTTTATTCTTCTCTCTCTAACAAATTTTTTGAGCTCTGCATATCCAGTTTTATTCAGTTACTCATATACCTACTCTGTGAATCCTAATCACACCATTTAAAATCATAATTGCTCCTTATACAAAATGTATAGTCAGTTGTGAATTCATAATATGTTATGTGTAATATAATGTATAATATACTGTCAACCAGAAATAATCATGTCCCAAATCACATGTATTGCTGTAGTTAATGCTCAAATGGTCTTATTACTTAGTCTCTTGACACTTAAAATATTATAAAAATATGAGTACAGATATTCTAAGGATATAATGATGTCTCTGTAAGCACCCACCCCTAAGTGACTTTCTACAAAAGGAGTCAGGATTATAGTTACTTGTCTCTATGCCCAGAAAGTTTCCATGCATTTTACTAGGACATACCTTCTCTCCCTCTCCATCTCCTGTTTTTAAAGACAAGGTTTTTCTGTGTAGCCATGGCTATCTGGAACTCATTCTGTACAGCAGGTTGGACTTCAACTCAGAGAGATCCATATTTTTCTGCCTCTCTAGTGCTGGGATTAAAGGCATGCTGTAACTCTACTCAGCAGTAGATTTTCTTTTAATATCTATGACTTCAGTAATTGCAGATCACCATCTAACTTTCTATACCAAGTATGACTTCCCTCCTGCTGTGTGGGCCTTAAGTGCGATTAAACAGCAGTTAGTAACTACTAACATGTGAGTGCCACATTGGACCTGTACATACTAGTCATTGCTGCAGTTCAGAAGTGTCACAGCTTGGTGTGATTATTAATTGCTTTCCTCCCTTGACAGCTTGCATAGTACTTTCTTGTACTTATAGAAACTAGACTAGAAGGAGGCTTTCACATTACTCAAATCATCTGAGTTCCATGTTCTAAGTGACTTTAATACTTAGAACTTACTTTTAACCTCTGAGAAGCAACCAAGAACAACAAACATTGCCTATATATTTTTGGAAGTTACTTAGATTGTCAAAAACAACAACTCAAACTGGGCTTTGTGCCTGAAAGTTTTGTTTGTGCATTCTTCTCCTTTTTTTTTTTTTTTTTTTTTTTTTTTTTTTTTGGTTTTTCGAGACAGGGTTTCTCTGTGTAGCCCTGGCTGTTCTGGAACTCACTCTGTAGCCCAGGCTGGCCTCGAACTGAGAAATCCACCTGCCTCTGCCTCCCAAGTGCTGGGATTAAAGGCATGTACCACCACTGCCTGGTTGTGTATTGTTCTTATGGCATTCATTTTCAGTCCAAAGGTTTCAGTCACACTTATATATTCTAACTGTTTAGTATCTTCAGCAGTATAAATTTAAACCTCTGAGAAGTAACCAAGGGCCTATATCGTTTTGGGAGTTATTTGAATTACCTTAAATAACTCAAAGGAATTTTATGCATATATGTATGTGTATATGTATAAAACACACACACACACTATATATATATATATATATATATATATATATATATGTATATATACATATTCATACTTTATATCGCTTATATAGTGTATATTATTTTAGGTAAATAAAATGATTCTTCAAGGCATTGTCAAACAACTTTATTGCTCTTTGTTCCCTTCTTCTCCTTCTTTAGTAACTTTCCCCACCAACTGGTGTACCCCTACCCATTTTTCTGTTCCTTCATATCATCTGTTTCCTGCTCTTCCCCTCTCTAATAGTTAATGTTCTACTATTTTTACAAATAAGAGAATTACTACTTGAGATATTATTGAAGTTAGGTAGGATTTTCTTGTTATGCATTGTATCTTTTATATCCCCTTAAAAATTCAGCATGAAATAAAATCCCTAAATATTGAATTTTTCTAGAAATTTGAATAATCATCTTAAAAATATAACATTGTTGCTAAGTAAAATTGAATGAATTTATGAATAAAAATACATTTTATCACATTGAAAGATTGGTAACGCGAAGTTTTCATTTTGATTTCAGAACAAAATTTTATTTCATTTTCAATTTTTCTCCAGTATATTCACTGAGGAGAGTCAAGGAAAGAAAACTATCAAGGAGAAAGAGAAGGAGATAAAGGTTTAAGATTGAGGAAGAGGGAGAGAAAGGAAAACATTGGTGTGAAATGGCCTATTTTCATTTCCTTATGGAATCCCTTTGGGTATCTAAATTTTTTTCTTTCTGGCATAGAAGACTATATAGACTAATCCAAGTGTAACAGTCCTACTGAATTTTGGGTTTATTTTATTCAACTGATCACAGAGCAGCCTAGGTTAACATCTGGGAGATTATATGGCACAGACAGCAGAAAACAAAATACTGAGAGAATTTGTTCTGAACAGTTCAGCTGCAAAGGACTCTCACACTACATACAAAAATCAATCAGGGTGTAATCACCATGAGCTCTGTTTTAAACACTTCAGGACATTCTGGTCTTCTGCATAGGGAACTGGACACATCTGCTAAAATATTAAGGAATAATTATTGTGTAAACATCTTAGATACAGACAGGCAGCAGAACACACAATCCCTTATCCTCTCATTTTACAGGGGTTTGTGTTGACCTGAACCTAGCTGGGGTGGTTTCTTTCCCAAAGAGAAAACCCCTGATCTTTGAATATTTCATCTGTTTATAGAACAGCCACATGAGAATATGTACAACTAGGAAATAGTAGAAGCTGTCTATTTAGGAGCAGAAATGGTCCAGATTAGTGGGAGGATGCTGGAAGGTCTTTTGTGCCTTCTCACTCTTCCAGTAAACTCATCATCCAGCTAGTCATTTCATTAGGAAGCTCCCATAATGAGATGGCGGTTGAGTATATTGTGTTACCCGAATTCATCTCTCCCCAGTTGGTTTTCTTGTTTACTCTTTACATTGAATGATGGGTCTTAAAATACAAATTTTACAACATTTTGGGTTTTAATATTGCACAGGATAAACAAAATCTAAATATTTTCACAACTAACTTATTCCATGTTACATTTATTATTTTGAAATTCTAACTTTGTTATCTATTATATTTATGACTTTGAACAAGTCACTAACCTTCATTACCTACTTTACAGTGCTATTTAATATAGAAATAAGCTACATAAAACACCCTTTGACATAAATGCCCTTTCTTTTGTCAGAATGAGAGGAAAATAAGGCTCTTATTTTTATCTGTCCTAGCTAGGAAAGACTACATAATTTGAAAACCTTTGCTTATTGAAAATGTTAAACACATACAATACATCAAAATGGCACATCTTCACATGATTACTTCCTTATTTTTGTCTCTCTACACATCATCTTCTATTTTAAGAAAGCAATATGAAGTTCTTAAATGTGTAAAACTTATGGTAAGGGGTCATTTCTGAAGCATACCTGCTTTCAGAAACTATGGATAAAAAGTTGTGTTGAGCACATTTCAGAAACAAGTCCAAACCAGTCATATTTCCACCTTAACATAAAAGTCATAATTTCTTTTTAAAAATTTGTTTTTGGTTTATGTATGAATGTTTTTCCTGCATGTATGTACATGGACTACATGTATACATTACTCAAAGAGACTAAAGGAAGGTGTATCTCCCCTGGACCTGGAGTTACAGATGTTGTATGCTGCCATGGGAAAACTGGGAATGAGCTTGTGACCTCTGCAAGAGAAAGTAACTTCTCTGAACATCAGAGCCATCCATCCAGGCCCCTCAATCTAACAATTCTTGTTAAAGGAAACAAACTCTTGCTACAAAGAATACAAATTTATTGTAGATTTTAAGTGTTACGTGACAGAGAGTATGCAGTTGTCATTTACATGGCTTACCACATGCCCAGTTTACTATTTTAATGTACATGACAAGGTCTAAAAAATTTCTAAATCCCTCTTTGATATTTGCAAAACTAACTAAATTCAGCCTCTGGTTATCTGAGAATTTTAATTCCTTGGCTTATTTTCCTTGGTAATTTTTTAAAAATTAAAATGTTACTGTCTACATTCAGATGTATTCTAGCCAGCTCTTTCAAATCATGAGCACATATTCTGAGCAGAGCTCAGTATACCCTAGGTCTCAGATTTAGAGAAACATGACATCAAATCTCTTGAGGTACTGTACAAAGAACTTTTATTTGAAAGATAGTGTCTCAAGAACAGGTTTGACCTGAGGCATATCTGAAATGAAATAATGGTGACGTGTCAAAACAGACTGTTTTGTCACCTAAAACATTTTCCCAAATCTCCCACTGGTACTATAATGATATTTTAGTTCTGAAAAGTAGGTCCACTCTGGTGGGAAAAGACAAAGTCATAAGATCATGGATTCTGCTTTACTTGAGATCATGTCTCTTACCTTGATAGCTCAAGGTAAAATGTGTTCAAATATAGAAATAAGTGGAAAGTGTGTGTTTTTTAGATTTAGGGTAAGAACCGATGCTTTGATGTTTAGACTGAGGGCAAACACAATAGCAGTTAAATTCCTTTATGTTTGTCTCTGTAGAATAGCATAGTTATACTTTTGTTTGCTTTATATCATCCACAGACATTCTGGGAGCTTGGATTTCAGAGCTGCTTTTAGAACATTCTTTACCCTTGGAGCACCTAGCAAGGCTTACAATCTCCATCACCCATCATAGATTTTAAATGAGAATTAATAGGTAATGATAAATAACATTGATATCACATAAAAGAGCCCATGCTATTTTCCCTAAGCCACACAGAAGACTAATAGAAGAGCAGGTGATTGTGATTCTCAGCCCTGTAGAAACAAGAGGTTCTGGAAAATAAGCAGATACATGAGGCAGGTCTAGTTATTTATTCAAACAATTGGTACTTGCCCCACACCACATCTCTCATTCGCTAGCCGAGGTACATACTATAATGACCAGAAATTGTCCTTTGAAGGACAATGCTTACATCTTTTAACCATAAACCTACGTATTAACTCTGTTCTTATACATTGCTTAAAGTCTAATGCTTAAGTCATCAATGAAAAGAGCTTAAAATATGCTTTGTTCAATACCTCATCATTAATAAATAGCATGCTTTCCTCTGTCACCTTTTCTTTAATGTGTAGCGTTTTGAATTTTTGTGACACAGAACATGAGGAAAAATAAAAATAACAATTAGATTAAAATGATTTTGAAAACTAGAATAAAATGCTCCAAAGTGTCAACTTCAGAGAAAATGCCTGGTCTCTATTTTGCTGACCTTACAATAAAATCCTGTCATTTCCTTAACACATCAATAAATCAGTGCTGGCTACTTTGTCACACTGAAGTTTGACTTCTAGCTGTAGGTCAAAATGTTCCCTTTAATCTTAATGGTTCCTACTACTGAGTTTTGAGATAAATCTCATTAAATTGTACTTGGGGGAAAAGCACCTTCACAGCATAGTTGCCATCTAAAACTAATGAATACTGGAATATATTTTTCAAATTAATTTAAAAAAATATCTAGGAAAATTTTATGTTCAAGAAATCTTTCTAATTTAGAGACAAATGCTTATCTACGAGGGCGAGACAACAAACCACACTGTACTGCCCTTGTTGTACAACTGAAGGATTTACAATAGTCAGTACAGCTCCAGCTGTAGCTCTTAAGTCCTTTGCGAGGGCGCTAAGGCCCTTGCCACCACACCAGAATGTTAGAATTAATCAGTTGTCATTGCTTATAAGAAGAAGCTTCAACTTTTGCAAAAGTGAAACAACTATCTAATTCAAAACAATTCTAAACCCCTCTCCTCTAAATAAGATATGTGCCAAGAGGAATACAATTCTTTCAGAAAATAATCACCTCCAGGAAATCCCCAGAGGATAAGTTTAATACATTGTTCCAGACCCTCTGTGCATTGCTTCAGCATAAGACAGCAAGAAAATTAAAAGCAGGGTATTGTGCATGGAAGAGGTGGTCTTTCTTTCAGTACTTTTAAATGAACTCACTTCATTCTTATTCATGGAAGGAAAACACCCACACACTTCTATGAAACCAAAGTCAATAGAAATACCCACAAATCCAAAACAAAGATTTTTGTGAAAAGACTATGCTGAAAGTATCTTAGCATTGCACAACTTTGCACATTTTGAATTTAACTGTGTTTTTTTTTTTTTTTTCTAAAATAAGGGCAAAAGCAGCCTCCTACCTCAGAAACCTTAAGTGGTACCTATTGTTTTTTTGTTTTTTTTTCCAGAACCTGCATCTATTCAGAAAGCAAGAAAACCAAACCTCTTCAGATATGATGGGAAAGAAATTATTCTTCCTTACAATTGAAAAAAAAAATAAAGAGGAAGCAGCTGAAAAACCATTTTCAATGTGATGAAGCCAACATTAGCTCATTTAATATTGGTATGAAATTAGCTCATTTACTGTTGGTATAGGGAAAAACCAGTATGTTTTCAGAAGTTAGTGGACACTTTTGAAAATGTCTATTATCTTAACAATTTCCAAATCTTAGGCTGAGGCCTTTCCTGTGAGAATGTGTTTTATTACTATACACAATAATCTATCCACACAAAGAGAGTTTTCATGTTAGTTTGTAATAGCAAATCTACCGAGATTGCCAACATTCATGGAAAGCCAGTGTTAGTACAAAAAAAGATGGTGGCATTAAGTTGAAGCTTGACATCAGCACTGCCATCGCAAAGACCTCAGGTGGTGACATCTAATTTCGAATGGAGGGCACTGAACCATATTCCTAATATTAGGTGAAAGAGAAAGTGAAAATTCAAAATGGTAAAAATTAATGAATGAATTAGCATATTTTAGTCCATCCTGACAACTTTCCTGCTCTAAGATGTACACACATATTAAGGCATAATTCTTTTTCATAAGCCAACATATTTATAAATAATGAGTCTAACTTCTGGAGCTTCTCTCCTTAGGAGAAAACATCATTACATTTATTTTAGTAATGAACCACAATTACATTTAAGAGTCAACATCTATTCATATTGGAATGATGCTAACCTGATTTGCAATTCCTGACTCTTTTAGAAATACCATCAGACAAAGGAAAGCTCAAAGAGAAAGATGTGACTCTGTTTAGCTAAGCATGAACTATATTTCCTGATAAACAGTGTTTTATTCATTTTTTGTTTTCACATTTCTTTATCTATGTTTACCTTTATCGTTGGGTTGAGTTTTTGTTTGTTTTTCTTTCTTTTCTTTTTTGCTGAGACACGGCTTTTCTATGTAATTGTCTTGGCTGTCCTGGAACTTGCTTTGTAGTAAGCTTTGAGCCTTGAGCTCACAGAGATCTGGCTACCTCTGACTCCTGAGTGCCGAGATTAAAGGTATGCTCCAACATGTCCATGTTTGTTTAATATTTTTAGATGGGGTCCTATTCTGAAGGCTAGACCGATCTAGAGATCCCTGTGTAGCCCAGGCTAGCTTCCAACTCCATGCAATACTCCTAACTCTGCCTCCTAATTGCTGGGATTATGGGTACAAGCCAGAATTCCTAAGTTAATTATTTCAAGTTTTACATATATATCTCAAAAGGAAACATTTTACAAAAGCAAAATGTTAAAGAATAACTAAATTCAGTAATAAGGTGCTGTGCTAGTTTTACATATTTTCTATATATTGTATGGCTTCTGGTTTTGTATTTTATGGGATCCGTACATGAGCAAACCAATGTATCTGTGTCTCTGTCTTTTTCTTGGGCTCTTTTCCTTCATCTTTGTTTTGTTTTGTTGTTGTTGTTTTGTTCTAGTCTGATTTGTTTGGTTTTGTTTTATACTCTTATCCCTGATGCACTTTTTATTTGCGATGAGAGACTGAAAGGGAGTGGATCTGGATGGGAGGGGAAGTGGGGAGAAACTGGGAGAAGTAAAGGGGCAGGAAACTGTAATCAGAATATATGAAATGAAAAATCTATTTTCAATAAAAGATAAATAATAAATAAATAAACAAAAAAAATAAATAATTACATAGTTCCAATTTGCCAAATAGAGTCAGGAACATTAAACAATGTTTTTTTAATCACATAATTCTCTACAAGTTCTTTTTGTTTATTCAAAGGGTGGTTATGAAAAAGGATTAAGGAGGAAGAGTATCCTGCATTCTTAACATATAGCCTTCTTTCTGAAGCCATAACCTAGGTACATAAAGAACAGGACAGTAAAAATCATTATGAAAATAATGCTATATGTTGGAATGCATTATGCAAATGTATATTGCTCACTATTGTGCGTTATTGCGTTATATTTCCTCAAAAAGAGGGAGGAGGAATGACAATGAGGAAGGTTGACTTATAGAAACAAAGAAAAGATCAAAATATCTGTCCTATTTTCAGTGCTATCACCAAGCTCTTGCTCACTTAGACTGAAGCATCTAGCATGAGAAAGGTCGGCAGAAGAGAAAGACTTTTTCTTATGTCTATGTTATATTAATGTAAATCAATACATTTTCATTTGTTATTTGGGACTTTTGTGTGAATGTCTAGGTATGGTAGGTGTGATGTATGGGTGTGTTGTATGTCTACAGGTGTGCTGGCCTGTGGGTCCATGGGAGGTCTTAGGGAGGGAGTCAGATGTCCTCTGTTACTCTCTAACTACTAATCTCTGTGGCTGGCTCTTTTCTTGAACCTTGAGCTCTGGTTTGTTTTTTGTTTTGTTTTGTTTTTTGAGGAATAGTCAGGAAGACAAACTCTGGTGATCCTCCTCTGCCAAACTCAACATTAAGATTACAGCCTGTGGAACATGCAGAACTTTCCGCTTTCTATAAAGTAACTAGGATCTGGATGTTAATCCTGAAGCTTCCACAGTAACTTTTCTTAAATAAATAAATAAATAAATAAATAAATAAATAAATAAATAAATAAATAAATAGGTTTTCCTATACCCCATGCTGGTGCCAAACCTACTATGTAGTCTGTGTCCTCCAGAAAAATCCCTGATCCTCCCAGATTTACTCCTGAGTGCTGCTGACAGACATGCTCCACTATACCAGATTCGTACAGTACTAAGGATGAAATTGAGGACTAGGAACTACCTCTATACACCTCTTACATGTTCTTATTCTTTTTTTGTTTTTGGTTGGTTTGATTGTGAGGGTTTTGCTATTGTTACTGTTGTGCTGTTTGTTTGCTTGTTTGTTTTGTTTTCTTTCATTGTTCTTCCCTTTTATTACACGTCAATGATCTGGGAACTTTGGAGTTAGTGGTCTTATTACTAGGTATATAGATCTCCTTCATGAGCCTCTATTTCACCAGTAACGATGATGAATAAATGAGAAAGACTATGATATAATCATTTCTCTAAGGATTTGGAGAACAAAGTGTCATTGATCTGACAGAAACAACTGATAACAATGTCATCTATTTTAGTGTGTGGATACTGAACACAATTATAACATATTTAATTAAACTATATAAACAAGGAGCTGAATAGATATGGGTCATATGTTAACATGTATTGTTATTCTTATGATCCCAAATGGGATTCTGTAATGTTGTTTGTGATTCTATCATTCTAGAAAGACAGTTTCTGCTTCTCACACAAAAATATCATTATCCAATATATTTAAATACCACAAAAGGCAATTCACTAAATTATTTTATGTTTCCCAAACTGATTAATCTAGTTTAGTACAGTAGGAAGAGATATTTCTCAGAATTCAAGCAAACTAGAGAAGTTATAACAAGGTAGATTATTAAATGGCTGTAGTGTGTATTTAGTACTAAAATGCATATTATTGATTTAGACTACCAGATATCTACATACTCATCTTGCATACACATAGTCACCTACAGAAAAAGCTTTGTTTAAATGAGTTTTATAATGAACTTGAAAATGTGAATATTCATCTTGAATCAAAGGTTAAGAGTAGACGAGGGAGTGAACAATTCACTCCCATAGAAATGGAACTGTACCATGACCTGATACCATTTATATAAAGACCCATGGGATAAGTGATTTTTTTCCTTTTGTCAGAAATGAATGTTATTTATTTATAGGAATAATAAAAATATAGTTAATTATGCTTACATTTGCTCATAATTCCCAGAGAACTCAGTCAAGCAATAGACTCAAAGTATAATTTATGTTAATAGTTTGATTTGTGCTTCATTTGTTCATTTTATATTAGTGATACTGCCATAAATATGTTATTTTTATATCATGTTAATTCCTTTTAGGCAAGAAAAAAGTCTACTATATAAGTAACTGGAAATATTTTCTTTATGGAAAAATCTTAGATTTTTATAAGAGGGGGGAGATACATGATAAAACCCAATTTCTCTAAGAATTTATTTTTAAAATATTATGATAGAACTTTCAGCATCTACTTTAAAAAGTTAGATTCTTTCCCAATAGTTAAAAATAATCTGTCATTCCTAAATAACTCTCCAAACTGAACATGGGAGAGGAGGGTGGGTGAAGAATGTAAGAACTGAAGGATGGGGAGAGAGCTGGGAAATACTGTCATCTGGACATGATATGACTGTTGCACACATCAACCCACAGTGCAAGATCCAGCATGGCTAGAAGAGATTCTGAGGGCCTAGACCTATTCCAGGAACTACTGTCAGTTAATGGCCACTGGGAGAAGGAGAGTCATTCTTCTTTGGACTGTAGCTACTGGTAGATTGCCCATGCCACAGTAGATAACCCCATTCCCATACACATAGGATCATTAGTAACTGTATACTGTGGGTTATAAAAACAGTTTTTAAAGAGAAAAAGGGAGTGAGAGAGAACATGATGTTGAAAGACATCTGTTGTTTATAAACTGGACGCTGGAGGAAGTGGGAGGTTGGATATGAGCATGAAACTTTGCATATATGCATGAACCTTTCAAAGAATAAATACAATGATGACAAACTGTTAAGGGAAAGATGTCCACATCACTCCGTCATGGTTTGTGTATGCTTGGCCCAGGGAGTGTCAGTATTAGAAGGTGTGCCCTTGTTGGAGTAGGTGTGTCACTGTGGGAATAGGCTTTAAGACCCTCATCCTAGCTGCCTGGAAGCCAGTATTGTGCTAGCAGCCTTCAGATGAAGATATAGAACTGTCAGTTCCTCCTGAACCATGCCTGCTTTGATGCTGCCATATTGCTGCCTGATGATACTGGACTGAACCTCTGAACCTGTAAGCCAGCCCCAATTAAATGTTGTTCTTATAAGAGTTGCCTGGGTCATAGTGTCTGTTCACAGCAGTAAAACCCTAACTAAGACACCCCAAATGCCCACAAATTTGAGCTATATTTCCCTGCATTTTGTCCCTCCAGTTATCCCTCACACCTGAGCCTTCTCACTCCAATTCCCACCTGCCCCCTTACCCTGTTTGCCCACAGCATCTATTCTATTTCTCTGTCTCAGGGAGACCAATACTTCTCCACTATAGCTTTCCTCTCTGGTCTGTGGATTGTAGCTTGACTGTCCTTTACTTAACAGCTAATATTCATTTATGAGTACATAATACATTTGTCTTTCAGTACCTGGGTTGCCTCACTCAAGATAATTTTTTTCTAGTTCCATCCATTTGCTTGCAAGTTTCATGATGTCATTTTTTTCTAAAAGTTAAACTCCATTGTGTAAATGTACCACTTTTTTTTTTATCCATTCTCTGATTAAGTGACAACTAGGTCATTTCTAGTCTCTGGCTATTGTAAATAAAGCTTCTATGAGCATAGTTGAGCAAATGTCCTTTTGGTTTGATGGAGCACCCTTTGGATATATGCCCAGGAGTGGTATAGCTGGGTCTTGATGTAGATTGATTCTCAATTTTTTGAGAAACCATAATGGTGTACAAGTTTTCACTCACACCAGCAATGGAGGGTTTCCTCTTGCTCCATGTCCTAACCACCACGAAGTGTCTCATACTATTCATCTTAACCATTCTGACAGTATAAGATGGGATGTCAAAGTAGTTTGGATTTGTATTTCCCTCATGGTTAAGGATGTTTAATATTGCTTTAAGGGATCTAAACCATTTGAGACTACTCTAGTGAGAATTCCCGCACTCTAGGATGATCTTAGTGTGTACTCCTAGTAATGGAGGATACAGAGTTTGAACTCACCATCTTTTATAGCCAGGCATGACTTCCAGAGATGGGACTGGGTTGTATGCGATGTGTTATTGTCAGAAGAGGTCTTTTGGGCATGCCTAAACAAACCAGGCTGGTGCTAGAAAAGAAGGTCACCCTCTGAAAACTGAGAGCAGAACCCCATTGCAGGGGTTAACTTTTACTCAGCTCATTTCACTGAGAGAGATTGAGCTGTTGTGGGCTTGGAGCTTTCACCCCAATGTGCTAGTCTCTCTCATGAGAAGGTAATCAGCAGGCTAATAAAAGAGAAATGTCATCACCAACTGAACTACAAAACTTTCTACCTACAATGGGTCCTGCCTGCAAGATGTGCTGAGGGAATGGTGACCCTGAACTAGTGAAGGTAACTACTCAATGTCTGATTTAACTTCAGACATAGTCCACAGGAAGGATCCCATGCTAGACAATGCTTGGATGGCCAGAATTTGGAGACTGGGTAGCCCAGAGGCCCAGGTTACAACCAAATAGGATTTTTTTAAACCAATGAAATGATTTCTGATGACATTCTGCTATACTCGTAGATTGGTACCTTGTCCAGTCATCATCAGTGAGGCTTCCTTTGGCAGCAGATGGGAGCAGGTTCAGAAACCTACAGCCAGACATTATGTGATAAGAGAGTCTTTATTTGGTCCCTCACTTCAGAGATCAGGGAACCTCCCTGAAAGGGGCGAAACATGACTGTAAGAGTCAGAGGGGATGGAGAATAACAAGAGAACATGACCCACCAAATCAGCTAATCAGGGTTCACATGGATTTACAGAGGCTGAAATGGCAAGCACAGAGCCTTTATGGGTCTGTAGCAGATCCTTTATGTATATATGACTGTTAGTTTAGTGGTTTTGTGGGACTCCTTACAATGGGAGAGGGTGTATCTCTGACTTTTTGCCTGCTCTTGGGGGCCTTTGATTGCCTTGTCCAGCCAAAAATTGGGGGTTTTGCCTTGTCTTATTGTATCTTGTTTTGTCCTGTTTGACTGTTGTCTCTTGGGGGCCTGTATGCATATTAATTCTGGTAGTGTTGATGCCACCATCCCCACTATACAGTAAAAGAATGGCATATACAGATCTGTATTTTCTGAAGGCTTTAAAAATTGATACCACCTGACTCAGGCCTGCTCACCACAGTCTACACACATGCTGAGTTTTCCAGGATGAGACAATTTAAAAATGAATATTTGTTATGAATCTCAAAAGCAGAGGCACGAGAATGTGGTGATTTTTAAATTCATTATAAACACCCATTGGGCTGTATAACATACTTTATTTTACGAATTATTCCATAAATGTTTTGGAATTTACTTTGTATTATCATTTTCTGCACCTGGACCCCAGATAAAGTACCAACAGATAAAGATCTTCTTCTGTATGGAGGTAGGCACATGGATATTTAGCAGAAAATACCTATTTCATGTGTTTAAAATGATTTGGGGGAAATAAACAGATTTAACACATAGAGCTGTTTTGAATAATTGTAAGGAAGTGATTGTTGAGTTAAGGCCAGGCACGTGACGATCTAGTCAGATCCTAACTGTAATACTGATGTTTTTAGTCAGAGGAACTAGGATTTTCAGAGTCTCAATATTATAAACAGTTTATGTGTCTTAAAATTCGGAAGACAACCACTGTGGCTGAATCCTAGTAAGAAGACAAGAGTAGATGGGCTGGTGATGAAAGGGATACCTTGGTTTCTTTCTGAAATCAAAACAACTTATAGACTAGAAGGTTTATTTTGGCTTATAATTCCAGTGGTTTAGATTCCAAGGGGACAAGGAAGACATGGCAAGTAGCAGAAAAGGCACTCAACAGGAACAGGAAGCTGTCCAATTCCTGCCTTCCAGAAGAGCTGATATCCTGAAAACACAGATTGGATTTGCTCCAAAGAACTACTTCCCAACAGCTCCACATCTTCTTTGCTCTATTAACCTTGCCTTTCCACTACCTCTGGTGGGTAGTGGGCTAAAATGGAGGTTAAAGCATTTAAAAACCTTACTAAAAGTAGGTTTTAAAAGAATCTAAGCCTACAGGGCCCAGAGACCCCAAAACTGGAACTGTTCTGAGTGTCCCTCCCTGAAGACTAGCTTTCATAGTATCAGAGGATGACATGCAAGCTTCCAAAGAAAGGAGGCAACCAACAGTCTTACCCAATTCTGATACCTATAAACCACATCTACAACCAGCATAGTGCAATAATGGGTGCAGTCATATGCATACTCTGGCTATAACCAACAACTCTACAATTGGACTTAAGGCCCTCTTACCAAGAGGGAGGTCATTCCTGGTGCTAATCTGGCTAACTGTAATTTAGACAGTACTAGTGAAATCATGGTTATTAGAGGAGAAACAACAACCATTAATGTAGTAAAACATCATAATCCAACAACAATCTATAAAATTTCTCCTTATGCCCACAAATACGTGTAGTCCTACTCCTTATTTTTGAACAGATAGAGATCATTATAGAAAATCACAACCAATCAAAATGTGGAGCCCAGTCCTGATAGACACATCTACAAAACACTTCTGCACCTACTGCTCAGAGAACATTGCAGAAGAGGTTGAAAGATTATAAGAGCCAGTTTGTTGTGAGACTGTGTCTTCAAGTATCTTTATACCCACAAGTCTCACCAAAATGATCTCCGAAATGTGAGTTGAACAAGAATGATACCAATAAATATACCAAAACCCTAAGAGCGCTCAAACCTACACACAGAACTACCGGCAACTGTGTAAAGTTGAGAGTAGGAGTGGCAGTGCTTCCTAAAGAAGAACATATGATTGGTTGTCCAGTACCACAAGTCATCCCTGAAAACATACATATAAGTAACATTCTGTAGACACAACAGGTTCTATTTAAAGATAGACATACACATACAAAACCGTATATGCATAGAATAACAATAAGAAAATAGTTCATGAATTTGAAGGGAATTGGGAAGGAGTATATGGTAGAATTTGGAGGAAAGAAGGGGAGTTGAGAAACATTATTATTAGATTAGAATCACAAAAATAAACAACAATAAAATAATGCCAACAGTATCTACTTGTAAGCATCTTGGAAAAATATACTCTAGGAATAACAATATTAAAATAAAATATTAATTGGTTAATCATTTCTGTAAAGTAAGAATAAGAATGTTATTTAATTTTGAATGTATGCATTTCTCTGAATCTTGTCATTTGTAGCACCTATGTAACAATTTGAAAAACAAAAAACTATAAAGGTATACATATTGAAAAGAAGGATCTAAAATATGAAGAATAAAATAAATAACACCTATAAATAAAATCAATACATGTTAAAGCAAAATAACAGATATAGATTTGTTTCAGAGGTTTTTAAATGCTAAACACAATTATGTAATTAATAATATGATATATGAAAAGAAAATTACATATAATTATTAAAACTAGTCATATTGCAAATGGTGTAGCAGCTGTATTAATTGGCCACCCTTCATTCTTATATTTAATTTATGCCATACTATATGAAAGGTTCCATCAACATTTGAGAATAATTTGGCTTCCACATTATATGTCAATAAGAAATATCATATAACTACAACAACCTAATTAAATAACATAGAGACTAATGCTACAAAGTTGACTACTTTGTAATTTAAAAAATATTGTAGTGTAGGTATATTGAGAAAACATTCTTTTACTAAATTGTTCTTTCAGATTTCCTAAGAGAAATGATTCCTTGCCTTGGAAGAAATGAAAAAGCAGACTTCAGGGGCTTTTAAGTAATTAGACTCTAAAACCACTTCTTTCAATCACTCAACAAATAGTTGATGGATGACTCTTAGGCAACAGAGATAGAGAAAAAAATAAAGCAGATGACAAAACTTTGCCAATGAAGACTTGTATTCTAGAGGGTGATTAGAGAATCAATACAATTGACTTAAAATAAGAACATGATAGGTAAAGGAGAAAAATGAGAACATGAAGAAACAAGAATTCATAAATAGATATGAGATTAAAGGGTCAAATGGAAGGTATGTAATGGCAGAGAAAGCCAGACATTGGGGCAGATGATCTAACACTTTTGTCATCTCACATTCTCTGCATTTACCCTATGCATGATGGGAAGCTGACAGCAGGTCTGTTGTAAGATCTGTCAGCTCACCTCTGACTGATATGCTGAGATCATTGGACAGTCCCTAAAAGTGAAAACTGGATATCTTGGCCCACTTGTGCTGCTATAGAAATTTGATACTGGAAAATATATAAAGAACAGAACAATTTATTTATCACCATTTTGGAGAGTTAGAAATCCAAGATCATGTTCAGGTGTCTGAATAAGACTTCTCTCTTCTTCATGTGGTGATCTCCATTCTCCAAAGTATGTCTTCACGTGGGGGAAATTTGAAGGAGAAATGATATCCATAATTAGTGTGCAAAAACATTTTAAAAACTTTTTATAGATTCTTTGTGAATTTCATATCATGCATCCCAATCTCACTCATCCCCCCTCCATTCATATCCACCCTCAACCCTTTCATATCTCCCTAAAACATATCAAAAAATAAAAATAAATAATGAGATCATCACTCAGTGGAGGCTGCAGTGTCATAGTACACCCCTTTGCTCTCATGCTTTATTTGCAGATGTTCATTGCAAGGAGTCTGGTTTGACACCTCTGGCTTCTGCAATACTATCAATACTGGATCCTCATCAGGACTGCTCTTGGATACCCTGTTGTTGCACTGTGGCACGGAGATCCTGCATCTTTGGTTCTATAAAACAGGCTCCCTCAAGCACTCTAGCAGTTTGTAGATGGGGTAGATGTTGGCGTGACTGTGGTGGTTTAGACAGGCTTGGCCCTGGAACTGGTACTATTAGAAGGTATGGCTTTGTTGGAGTAGGTGTGGCCTTGTTGGGGGAGCTGTGTCACTGTGGGGGTAGGCTTTGAAACCTTATTCCTGGCTGTATGGAATTCAGTCTCTACTGGTTGCTTCCAGATCAAGATGCAGACCTCTCAGCTCCTGCTCCAGCACCACATCTGCCTGGATGCTGCCATGCTTCCTGCTATGATAATGGACTAAACCTTTGAAAATGTAAGCCAGCCCCAATTAAATGTTTGCTTTTATAAGAGTTGCCTTGGTCATGGTGTTTCTTCACAGCAATGGAAACCCAAACTAACTGACCAACTCAAAGGCCTTGATCTATGCCTGGGTGGTAACTGAGCTGGTCAACTGGCCCACTTTCTTCTTGCACAGCATCACCAGAAGAAGCTCTCCTTGCAAGGGGTGGGGTCTGCTTTCCCACACTCAAGTCCTAGGAGCCTGCTCACCTGTGTACTTGCCACAAGGGCCATTTGTACTATGCTGCCCAAGCTAGGTGTGGGACCCACTTTCCTGAGTGCTGCAGCCAGCAAGAGGTTAGGCTGGCTCTGTGTAGGCTTTGTACAAGAACATGGCCCCAGGCAGCAGCTCACACCAAGGACATTCACATGGCCTTTGTTGGTAATATGGGTCATGGACCCTGACGTAGATCCCTGATGCTGCAGGGCCATGGACTGCCTCAGCAGTAGCAAGGACCTAGACATCACATGGTCTCAGGGGCAGTGCAAGTTACTCACATCAGGCTGTTACCCACCATCTTTGTGTCTCCAGTTCCACCTCAGTCTATAGTTCACACACCTTTAGGCTTCTCCTTCAGGCTTCTCTTTCTTTCTTATCTCTTACGTGTTTATCATAGTGGCACCCATCTGTCCTATGGCCTCAGATGTCTTCTGCCATGCCGTGCCATGTGGCTGCAGGCAGGGGCCTCCTATAAACAACTTTAATTTATTATTTTACTCTTTATTTGATTTATTGGTTTTTAAATTAGTATACAAAATAATGGATTTCATTGTGAGATTTACATACAGATTTTTTTTTTATTGATGATATTCTTCCTTCCCTCCTCAAATCTCACCCACCTCCTAATGGTCCCCCTTTCATTATTCTCCTTTCTACTTTCTTGTTGCATGCACTCTGTTGACTTCCTTTCTTCTTTTGATCTCATTCCCTAAGACTTTTTTAAACCCCCTTTTCCTTTGGGCCCTTTCCTATTTTTCTGACAGATAATCACCCCCAACCATACACATACACAGAGAGAGAGAGAGAGAGAGAGAGAGAGAGAGAGAGAGAGAGAGAGAGAGAGAGGATAAATGATAGATAGATAGATAGATAGATAGATAGATAGATAGATAGATAGATAAATAGACCTGATACAGAGAGAAAGAAAGGAGAGAAAAGGGGGAGAAATCTAGGATACTCGTTTAAGAGGAAGACAGTAGTGTTTGCCTTTCTGAGTCTGGGATGCTTCACTTAAGACAATAATTTCTAGTTTCATGGATTTTCCTGAAAAATCCTGATTTTATGTTTTCTTTGTGGATGAATAAAATGTCATTGTGTATATAAACTGCATCATCTTTATTGGTAGACATCTAGGCTGAGCCCATCTCCTAGATCAGTGTTTTCAACTTTGCTAATGACCTTTAATACACTCCCATGTGGTGATGACCATCAATCATAAAATTATTTTTGTTGTTACTTCAGAAGTATAATTGGTTACGAATCATAATGTAAATATTTTTGAGACTGAGGTTTTCTAAAGGGGTCTTAACTTACATATTGAGAACTGCTGTTCTAACTACTGGGAATGCTCCAATAATGAGCATGAATGTGCAAATTATTTTGGGGTATGGTATGTTGACTTGGAGTCCTTTGTAAACACCCAGTAGTAATAAAGGTTGGTCATCTTGATAGTTCTAATTTTAGTTATAACTCTATAATACTGGCTTTCATAATGGTTACACCATTGTACATACTTACTAGCAATTAATAAATGTTCCTCTCATTCCATATTCTCCTTACTTATATTTTGGGAGGTCTTGTTGTTATTGTTTGATATTAGCCATTCTGACTGTGGTGAAATGGAATTCAAAGTAGCATTAATTTATACTCTCTGACATAAAGCCTCATTTATAAATACTTTAATACCATGCAGAGTAGTAGGAATTCTCATGACCCTTTTTAAAAGCTGCCATTAAATGTTACACTTGAGGCTTAGAGGAGATACATTTAAACTATCACACCAAAACAGCAGATAAGAAGTAACTGCAAGAATCCATTGAGAAATGATGGTGGCTTTGATGCTAGCATTAGTTGTTACAGATAACATCAGTGCTCTGTCTGTACTATCCTCCAATAGCAGATAGGGTTGGTATAAAATTAGCAATAGCTTTATCATCCCAGATCCTTATGACTCTGAAGCTTGTGCTTCGAGTCCCCAAGGGTGATTTATCACTATCTGCCCATTGTGGGGATTTACTTCATGATGCGCATTCACCAGTTGCATTCCCTTGCCTTTCTCATTTTACCGTGGCCCACTGACATTTCCTGGAGTCATCTCTGTATAATCTATTGGCACTCAGTTTGTCCTTTTAAGACCTGAATGTTGACATAAGTTCAACCTAAGAGAGAGTTAGTTTATGGAATCAGAACTTCACAAGGCAATTCTGGACACTGTCTACTTCCCTGTTGTCCACAAGCTTTGAACTTTGGTGGTAAGTGAGATAGTGATGGATCTGTATTGCTACAGAAAAAAATCTTTGCTGAGATTCTCACCTACTAATTTTGGAGAAGTGGAGGTAAATGCACTTATTCAGATACTAATTCCAATATTAGTAACACGGGGGTAACATGTAGGTAACCAGTCTATAGAGTCAACTGGATGCCGTTAACTGCTAAAGGAAGAAAACAGCTGGCTCATGAGTCAACTACTGAGTGAAGCACAGCAAAAGCCAGAAGGTCTCAGTGGGAGCATTTAAGTGATGTTAAGCTCCTACAGTCAGTGCACACTATGCTAAAAATCAGAAGCAAGGCTTTATTTATAAGAGTAGCCTAATTACAAAAGAAAGAAAGAAAGAAAGAAAGAAAGAAAGAAAGAAAGAAAGAAAGAAAGAAAGAAAGAAAGAAAGAAAAAAATATCACTTCATCAAGAAGCCCTTGTACTTTGAGGATATGGAAGCAGCTAAGATGAAGTACTAAGTTGTTTAGAAACTCCAAGCCATGTGAATACTTGAAACTGATAGAAGCAATATAGCAGTATATTCTCAATGGCCATTGTGGTATGCATGTCGGAGACCAGCTGTGTTTCTGGCTCCTCCATTCCCTCACTCAGGATGCCCAGATGCCACTGCACACTAAGCTGGAATGGAGTCTAGAACAGGTGGGGTCTGCTGGATCCTGATCCAGCTGAGAGTGAGGGCTGCAGGTAGTAAGGAAGAAGGCCTTCTCTGGGGATTTTACAGCTTTTATTTTTTTTAGAAGATACTCCATGAATTAGCTCTCTTTAGGTGATCTTTGGTGAAATGGCTGGTGTGCATACAGTTTATTTGGGGTGACCAAGGGCTATATATGAACCTTGGAGAGTGGGAAGATTTTAGTGTGAATGTAAATTTGTTGGCTGTAGTTTAATGTACTATGAATATCTCATTTGTATGGATTCCAGGAACCTCAGATACTTGTTCGGCGTGTTCCTATTGAGAAAGAGGAAGTTGCATTTCTAGGTTTGCCAAGGGCTACAAGACTTCTACAGGTGGGGGTCAGCTCCTCATACAAGTTCGGGAAGGAGAAACCCTGCTAGTAAAAAGGGATTCCTAGATTTCATTTTGCACTCAGGGGAATTATCCAGATACAGTACACTTTGACCTTAACTAGCAGGATTTCACAACAAGACCTTGCTTGCCAAGAATAATGCCGAGGTCTCAAATGAAGATAAAGAATATGATGATGCTTACTCCTTTAAAGAATTTTCTCTATTTCCTCTTTTATCTTCTGGATCCAGACCAATAACTATAATCAAGCTGCATTGTAAATGGGCTTTCTCTACTATGGGACAAAATGATCACCAAGGGTGTTAAGACCTAAACAGTATGTTGGGCCGAAGCATGGCAAAAATACTTGGGACTGAACCTTCACAGCAATGAAATAGTAGGAAGTACTTGAGACTAGGTTAGAAAAATATATTGATATGAAACACAGTTTCTTGTGACTTCAAGATCAATTTTCTAAAAAAAAAAAAAAAAAAAAAAAAAAAAGATGATTTTCATTAGCTCTAATGCACCTCAGATATTCCCTTTAAATTTGAGGAAAAGAAATAGTTATTTAAGTGAGAGGCTAGGGCAGCCCTGGTGGAGTACAGAGAAAATGGGTAGAGATGTTCAGAGATTGTGCATGTTGGAATATATTTATTAATAGAGCCAATAGAAAATATCAACAGATTTTATTATATTGAAAGTGCAGAAAAATGTCTTTACTCTGACAGTGAGTGACGTGTTAATGAGGGGTCACCATCACTGAAGGTTCAATGGTGGCCCATCTCTGAGGACAAAGGACAGACATACAAGAGGTTTTTTTTATAAAAATGGGTTTCTAAACATGTATGGGTATGATAAAATTGCAAACCATTAGAGGTCAGGACAGATCTTAATCACTATGAACCAGGTAGACATCAATTACCTTCCATTGTAGATATTGACACTCCCCCCCCCCTAATATAGATTTCATACTAGTCTTCCAATCCTCTGGAGTACACAGAGTAGTGGCTACGGATTCAAACAGCTGCTCCACAAAGGGGGAGTGTGGCCAAGTTTCAGCAAATGCCTTCCTATATTTTTGCAGCACCTGCATAGAGTAAGCTTTGGAGATTCTCTGTGGGGGATCATTTCCCACATGAGGATATAAGATCACTGGGAGCACTGGTACAGGTGTCACGGCTGAGGGATTTGGCACAGGAGGATGTAAGTTTACTGGAAATGCTACTACAGATGATTCCCCTCCACATTCACTTTCAAGGTCTATCAGATACGGGTAAAACGGAGCCATACCTTTATCTACAGGGACAGCAATACACGTTGGCTCCACTGGCTCCTCGTCTATGGAAGCAGCTGTACCCTCTGAGCTGTCTGGGAGTGCCCTTGGGGAGTTATCCTTGCAACTTGCCAACAACACAAGCAGAGGCTGCAGATCTACCACAGAACCAACCGCAAAGGCAGCTCAAGACTCACGCCACTCCTGGGAAGAAGTATAGAAGCAGCTCTTCTTCCAATTCTTTCTTCCCTGCCAGCGCCACCGCCCATTCCCAGGTATGCTCGTCCCAAACTTCATTGGCCAGCATAAGACTAGAACTTTCTCACAAAAGGTATTGAGTATCTTTTCAGAACATGTCAGCTACCTACTTACTCTCCAAGATCCCTTTCAAAATATTCAATGGACTAGGCTTTCTCTGAGAGCTAGTATTGCCCATTTTGTTTGGAGAGGTCCACTCACCCACTCTTCATCAGGCACCAGATGTGAGAACAGGACCAAGGATGGGGTGGAGGAGTATTTGTGAGAGGAGATGGAGTCAGGTGATGAATCCCAGCAATCAGACTCAGGAGGCCAGCATCTGGCTGCAGATCTACGTTCAGTGTGAAGTGCATACACTTATATACAGTGTTTGACCCAATCCAAAACCCCTAAATCCTCAGCCAATTGTATCTTGCCACACTGCCGCCATGCCCCAATGAAAGCCCAGCATGATGAAGTAACTCAGAAGTTGGTGGTGGGGGGAAATCATACCTGTTAGGATTTCCACAAAGATGGGGGAAGCAGCTGCATCCCTGGCCTCTGTTGCACCGCAATTCTGGGAGCAAGCTTACATCCAATGCAGTGTGCAGCAGACCAGGACTCTTTGAGGGAGTTGCAGAACCCTGTGGCATCTCAGTCTCTATCCCATTTTTTCCCTCACAAGGTTGACCTTCATACCCCCCACAGGATATGTGCCTTGATTTTATCCAGTCCCATTTCACGTGACATGATGACTAAATATGCACCTGATAATGAGCTAAATAGTTCGTTTATTTTTGTGCGAGTGTATTTCTAGATTAAGAGAATCACACATAGACTTTGAATTTGTGAATAGCTCTACATCATGATTCCAAATATTTTAAGACTCTCAAGTGCTGAGGACTATTTTGTCACTTAAAGGGTTAATGTTATATATGAGCAATATTGAAGATTGAAGTAGATTCAATTATTCTAAAGTATTCATTGTTTCCCTAGTCTAGCCTTTATATGAAAAACATATGTCTCTACTACTTGGCATTTAGCTCAACTGTGGGAATAGACTAGTTGATGGAATGGTATCAAACATGTTACTAGTAGAGGCTGAAAGTGTCCTATTGATATGACCATCTTGTAGTTCTGCCTTCTTCATGAGTGGCTGTTTCTGAAAAGAAACTTCTGCCACTTCAACATAGTCCTCCAATCTTAAATAAAATATAAAACATAGACTCCCAAAGGCCATTAGAGGTCAGCACCATATCAAGGGCTCAAGGATATCTGGTTGATTTTCCTAGTATTCCTCACTTTATCTTCTATAATGAGTCATCCACTTTTATTGTGAAGTAAATAAAAACCATAAATAATGGAACCCACTGGATCTTCTAGGCATTGCAGCACTGAAATACTGCCAATGACATGATAACATGAATGGTTTCTTAGAGTTACAATGAAGGCATTAGTTTGTCCAGAACCATTTCAGAAGTCAGCCTTCAAAGGCTTCAAAGTCTTCAAATGCTTTAAGAGTCATTGTATCTTCTGAATCACTGAAAATTACAGTCCAAAGCACAAAGCACATACACATATACCTTTCTCCCTCAGTTTCAGAGATGTGTCCAGGAATAGAGGTTGTTGCAGACTGCTAATTTACCTTTTCAAGATTGAAGAAATGGTCTTACAAGGTGTTATCTATCAGGAACAGAATAAACATTCTCTCAGTCTTATAGTCATAGTTATTCTTTGGTTGTTTGAGACTCTCTACACCAAAAGAGACATGGTTAAACAAACAACAATATTGGGAAAGTAGATTAATACTGATGACAAGAGAAAATATGGTTGCAAAGGGAGTATGTCAGGAAATTTACTATGATAGTAACACTATGCTTTCATGACTGAGTGTAACTTTAAATGGATATTTCCAAACCTGGATTCAGAATAACACAAAATTGAGTCATTTCTTTCTTGGATACTGAAGCAGGAAGATCACAAAATTGAGACCAACATAGAGTGTACATAGAGACCTACTCTCAATGAACAACCAACAATGTTAGAATAAATAACTAAAGAAACAATGGAAGAGAATACCTTTAAAATATAAACTCAGATACAGATCCAAGACATGCTATTAACATACAGCCATGTAAAATAGAGTACAACTAAAATATGTTTGGAAACTAAGGAAAAATTTTAAGCACTCCTGAAGAGTGAAAAGAAAGAAGTTATGATTGTGTAGCTTGATTTGCTTGTTAGACTCTTAACAGTGAGAGTGCGAGCTGTCTCTGAATCTTTTGCCTGCTTTTGGTAAGCTTTTCCTCCTACTGGGTAGACTCTTCCAACCGTAATAAGAGGGCTTAGGGCTAGTCTTATTGCAATATGATACACCATGTTGGGTTGATATCCCTGGGAGGCCTGCCCTTTTCTGAATAGAAATGAAAGATGAATGCATCTGCGGAGTGGTGGCTGGGAGGATCGGAGGGAAGGGAAAATGTGGTAGGGTTGTAATATATGAGAAAATAAATTTTTAAAAAGAAAAAGGAAAGAAAGGAGTAGTCCTGTAATGGTAATATCTACAAAATTGACAGCTTCCCATGATACAGTAGGAAATTTGTAGAGTATGATCTTCATGGAGTCATAGAAAGGAACAAAGCAATGTTAATTTAAATTTGATATCCTATAAGAATATCTTTAGTACAATTTTTGAAAGTTATTATCAGTCAAAGAAAAGTATAAATAATTTGAATCCTAAAGACCTGCTTTAAAGAAAATATAAAAATGTGTTCTTAAAACCAGATCCTGCTAGTATGCTTAGAAGTACAAGAATAAATTAATTAAACTAGTAAAAATTGTGAATAAATATAATAAAATATTGATCTACACAACAATAGTATCAATGTTTTGAAGGCATATAAATATGCAAATGCATTTCTTGGTGTCTGCAAGTGTGCATGTCAAATATGCATAAGATGGGGAGAGAAAGGGAGTTAAAATATTCTAAGATAGTTTTATTTTTAGGAGGCAGAATAACTGTTCATTTATGTTTTATTTAATAGCTTACAAATATGTGTCACAATCTTCAAAGTATCTACTAAAATATTACTCATACTTGTACAGACCAAAGTGAGAAACAGAATTATAAAACCACAGGTCAGCTGCTGGACAGGAAAAGAAAGTAATATGGTAAGCCTAAAAGAATTAAATTATATTAAATGTTTATTAAAATGTAATGAATCTTCAAGATGTCTACTTCCAACTCTTGCCTTCTGGCATGTATAATTCCTCTTTCTGAGCATGGATTAATGTGGTTATTTGCATCTAAGCCCACAAAGATTCTCATGCCTCCCACTAATAAAATGAACCTAGCCACTCCATGGCCTCCAACTGTCCTATTCACTCTTCTTAAGCTCAGAGTACAAAACCCAAAATGAGTTTCCATGCAGTTGTGGTAGGGAAAATACACCTTTGTATTTGAACAACAATGTGTTCACCTTTGTATGTGAACTTGAGAAACTAAGATAGTGTATTTTCCCCTAATGGTAAGACAGGCACTGGCTAACTGCTGTGTTAGCCTTCTATTGCTATGCAACAAATTACTACACAGTGGCTGCTTTAAGAAATTGTTTTAGTCTGCACTGCTATGACAGAATATTATACATTGCTGGCTTATAAACAGCAGAAAATTGTTTCTCACAGTTCTGGAAGAAGGGAAGCTCAAGTCAAAGTGCTGGCAGAGCCAGTGCCTGATGAGGGCTCATTTCTCTTGGATGCTTCTTTCTCACTATGTCATCACATGGCAGAGAGATCTGATTCTCTGTGAGTGTATCAGTCTGTTTTTTGCCTGTTTGTTGGTTTGTCTCTCAACTCGTTTCTTTTGTGGTACAAGGAGTCAAATGCAGGCTCTCACATACACTGGAAAAGTTATGAACTAAATCTTCAGATCTGGGGTCTTCTTAAATAAGGACATTAATCTCATTCATATAGGCTCTGCTCTCACTATAGAGTATCTTACAAAGGCCTAATTCATTACATTATATCATGGATTCTGCTTTTAACCTTTAAGTAGAGAAGAAATTCAAATATTCTATCCAACGCAATAACATAAATGTATTATCTCACTAAAGAATTGACATATAACCTAGCAGGATCTTTTTAGAAAGACTGAAATCAAGATGTAGAGCAAGGTCTGGTGCTACAATTAGAATCACCATATTGAGTAAAATCATTTCTTAGCAGCTTCCTGATCATGGAACTCACTCGTGTTGACTGTTTGCAGGAGACAATACTTGGCTCTTCTCTAGGTTTGGAACTCAACATACAGCCAATAAATTTTGTATGTAATATTTTCATATGCATCAGTGGGTTGAATGAGCTCCAGCATTATCAGGAATTCGTTAGATTTATATGACCATATCTCTCACCATGGTGCTGAACTGCTATCCTAAAGAGTAATTGTGTAGTAGTATTATATTCTAATCAGTACCTCTATTTATTCTACACCATTAGGAAAGAATAGGAATAGGAAAAGTGAATTGTGTCTTGCATAATGCCACATATAATGAGAACGTCTTCATCTTTTTTATTGTATGTTTTTTCAGAAGCATTCAAAATGTCAATGAAACAACTGCATTTTTTTTCACAATCACATAGAGGCATTCCATTAACAGAACAATTATTTTCATAGATGCTGCACCAGAGACAAATGCAATTAAAACACATAAACAACTCATATCTTATACATTACTAATTTGTGCTGTGCACCAAGAAGAACCTATATTAGACTTTGTGTCAATTCAGAAACTCACATACTGTCTCAGGCAAAGTTAGTGTCTATTGACAATTTCGACGTATTTTTACGATGTTATTGTTGTTTTAACTTGGTTTTTCTGTTTGTTTTCTAAAGACAGAGGAAAAAGGAGTATCTATTAGATAGGTATGGAGTTGGAGTGGAACTGTGAGGAGATGAGGGAAAGGAAAAACGTCATCAGAATATATTACATGAATTTTCATAAAAAATACCACCAGATCAATATTATATACAAACCCATTCAGTAATGTGTGAAATATACAACAAAAGATACTGTATATTTTATAAACAATATTACAAAGGCTTATATTTCCCTATATTTTCTTTATATATACAGGGGTGTTAAATATTTTACACACAACAAAACAAAACAAAACACCCTTCTAGAACCAAATTATCACTATCATCTTTAACATCTCCCCCACTGTTTTCCCAATTCTTTCACCATCTCTTATCTCCCACTTCTCCTCATCCTCTTCAGCATTTTATCTCTTTCCTGTTTGTTCTTTTTCATGCTCTTTTCAACCTTGATTACCCTCCCCCTTTTTCCTGCATTGGATTTTCCTGTAAAGGCAGCAATGTCCTTTTGTGTTTTCCTTCTGTTTAGTAGCCTTCTCTTCAGAAGATGCTTGCCCTCTGCAGCAGTATAGCTCCAATGCTATTTTCAGTCCCAGACACACCAGCAGTGGAGGAACCAGATGTTCTCCTTTGGTTTGTGGGCAGTACTCCAAACACAACGAATGAAACTTGTTTTCCTTTGGGAAGGAATATAGATTTTCATTTTACCTTCATAACCAGCCGTGCCTGGTTTTGCCATGTCTTCAATTTTTCTTTAAAAAACATAGCCAAAAAGGATATGTTTTTCCATTGCTGAGCACTTCTTAGAAACTCTGAGAAGCTGACCAAAGTGTCCAGTATCTCCTTGTTCTCTTGCAAGTTTGCACAAAGAATGTGTGTTGCACCATTTTGCCTCTTGGCTTATTAGAATCTCCCTTACCCAGGTTCAGTTTGGTTTTCTCAGTAAGGTACAGTCACCTAGTGCCCATCTAGGTCTCTGAATTCACTCATCTTGGTCTAGAGAATCACTTATTCCTAGTCATATGCAATTGTCTTTATGATTAGAGTAAATAGAGTCAGTCTTAGGTTTAAGATTCTTAAGGATCTTAACTTGAGCAGTAAAAACTAGAAGTGAAAGTAGTATTGGGATTTGAAAGTGTTCCCAGAGGCCAGTGAAGACACTGTGAGGAGAAGTACACCCACTGAACTCAATTAGGTCTGAGCAGAACAGTAATTCACTTGGGAGAACAACATCAACTGGGAATGAAAATTAGCCTTGCTTCTGTCAGGGATGATTTAACTTCATCCTTCTGGAAGGCAGGAACTCTATGAATCCTTTCTAGTGCTTTGATTCTAAGATCTAAAAGGAAAGAACAATTTTGAAAAACAATTTTCCTGTGTGACATGAAAGACTTTTCTTTTGTATAGATAAAAAAAAAAAAATACTGACCCACTTTAAATACCCAGTGATTGCCAAGAAAGTATTAATAAGCTGAGATTATCTGAAAAGTCAGTTGCCCAAAAATTAATTTCTTAATCTTATTTTGCATGAAGGTTAAGTTTTTCTAATGATCCTAGCTATACTATTAGTCATCAAATGCTTCATTTGTTCCTTATGTATTTTCAAACTCACAAACCTGCCAGTGATGAACCATGACCTGCCATTTATCTCAGTGTTCAGTGGTCCACTTAGCTTGGGGAATATTTCATCATCCATGTAAACCTTTCCCCTTTTCAATGTGTTCATTGTTTTGAGAGTTGTACTCCAGATAAATGGGATTGATCTGGCTCAGCATGCATGTTTGGAGCAATCTATAATCATTAGGCAGATTACTGAGTCCTTGAAAGCCCCCATCCTCAAATGAGTATGGGATAATCAAATCTCTGTAAACTGGATTCTTTCTTTTTTAATTTATTAATCAATTTATTTGTTTATATTTCAAATGTTAAACACCTTCCTGGTCTCCTCTCCACAAACACCTCATCCTCTCCCCTCTCCCCTTTGCCTCTAAGAGAGTGCTCCCACACCCATCCACCCATTCCTGTCTCACCCCTCTAGCCTCCCCCTTCTCTAGAGCATCAAGGCTCCACAGGACCAAGTGCCTCCCCTCCCACTGATGTCAGATAAGGCAGTCCTCTGCTACATATGTAGCAGGAGCCATGGACTGGCCCATGTATACTCTTTGGTTGGTAGTTTAGTCCCTTAGTGGTCTGGTTAATTGATACTGTTGTTCTTCCTATGGGGTTGAAATTCCCTTCAACTCCCCCTTCTTACTTGATATCATGTCAGTTTTATTTTTTTAGATAAATTACTGAATACAAACATGAAGTAAAAATTCATATCAATTTAAACCTACCTACTTCAGAGACCACCATAATAATTTGACCATATAACTTTTTTGTTTTGCTACACACACACACACACACACACACACACACACACACACACACACACTGTAAATTTTAATCATTTTATAGGACCTATTCTGTAATTTGTTTGTCTCATCAAAGGGTTTACTGAAAACATATTTTCATGTCAGTAATACAATTCTACTATGATTATTTTAATTGTTGCATAGTTTTGTGCTGAAAGTTGTTAAGCACTAATTATTTTATTTTCAATATTTATAGATTGTTAATAATTCACCATTCAAATCATAATTTTTTAATACATCAAATTCTGACACACAGAAATCATGCTTATTTGTTTTTTTTCTTTCTTCCTTTCTTTCCTTTTTCATTTCTTTTTTGGTTTCTTTTTTTGAGACAGGTCTCACTATGTAGCCATGGCTGGACTGGAACTTTCTATTTAAGCCAGACTAGTCTCTATCTAACTCAAAGACAATCATTTGCCTCTGTCTCTCAAGTATTGGGAATAAATGTGTATACTATTACACCTGGCTAAAAAAAAAAAAAAAAATGTTTTTTATTTAATTTACTATATTTGCCATACAGTATTATTTTTCTAAAATTATCTATAAAATTATTCAATTCCATATATTTATGGTAACAGAGAAAAATGTTCATAACAGTATTTCCTAAAAGATGTTTTTTCCCTCTTGTTTCCAAAAAACTTTGGTTCAAAAGATTTTGAAGGACATATTTGATATGCATAGTTCATATTAGCATTTCATACACTCTAAAAAGTGCAACAACTAGAGAAAACATATTAAACTTTAAGTCAACATTTATTAAATCAGTTACACTCTATCAGTATATACAGAAATCAGATTATGTGGTGTAAGGTCCCAATTAAAACGTATACAACACAATTACTACACTTAAAACTGGAGGAATAATTGTGGATTAGAGTGTAGAAAGATTGCAAGAGGAACAGGAAGTTTGCTGTGAGACTGTGTCTCCTAAAAATGTCATAGAGGCTGCACATCCATAAAGTCTTATCAGCATGACTTCCTGAACAATAATAACATCAATATACCCAATAGACTTGCTAATGTGGAGGTAAGAATGCTCATGGGGTCCAGATAAAGAACTTTGGGCAACTAGGGACTGCATAGAAACAGGAGATATGATCTTCCCCGGGAAAGAACCCCCAAATGGTTACTCAATACCAAGCAATCAGCCCTAGAATCATGTATATACAGGTAGCATAAATTGACTGATCAGGTTTTATTTTATATATTTAGAACACACACATGCAATGACACACATATGTGTGTGTGTTATTGTATGTGTACATATGTGTGTATGTGTAATAATATTTTTTAAGTCACATAAATTTGAGAGTTAGCAAGGGGGTGAACATTGGAGAAGTTTGATAGAAAAAAAAGAGAAATAATGTAATAATATTATAATTTCAAAAATAAAAAATTGTTATACAACTAACTACTTAAGCATACATGAAAAATCTGAATAAGAAAATCATAAAGAAATATCACTGTGAACTTGAATAACATGATTAAGATGCCTTCTTATTCTGATACTTTATGGTTCACATCTAATTGATTGATATACTTTAAAGAAATATTTTTATTTTTGCTATATTTGAATGCACATGATATTATAATATATATGTGAAAATCTGTATTATATATAAAATGAAATGGAGTTCAAAGTCCATAGAATATGTATTTCAATAGTTAATTGTATTTCCCATACATAATATATTAATATCATAAAGTAAATTAATCTCATGACTATATATTATCTAAGAGAAATAAAATTTAAAAATATGATCAAACATTTGAGTAGCTCTCATTTTGCTTTTGAATAATAACAACTCTTAGGTGGAATATAAAGTTATATTGACATTTTTCATATGCCAATCAAAGACCTAGTTATACATAAGTATAACATCACAGCTATGAATAAAAAACTGCCTTGTCAATCAGATGTCTTGTTATACACAAGTTTGGCATCAGATTTAAATATAATAAGATATAAGATTGGCAGCTAATTAATCAAAGTTAAGAAAAATAATAAATTGTCCTTTGTTTTCCTTTTCCTTTCAGACAGATTTTCATTTGCTCATGGCTAGTCTAATATATAATGTTTCACCATTAAATTTACCCAGTATATCCTTCAAATATTAATGCCATCTTTCTTAATTGCATCAATATGTTCATGCATATAATTTACATATATTGGTAAACATGTGATGTTCCTTAAAGATCAATTACCAGTTGATACGTATTCATCAATCAAGACAATTTTAAAAATAAGGCATAGACTGTTGAATAGGTTATTCATAACAATAATTATGACAAAGTTTGAATCCAAGATTAATACCAACATTTTGCTTTTTTATATATTTACCACAAAAATTCATAGTAGTTTTATGTGCTGGGAAGTTCCAGTGAATTCTTGAATTACTCCCAACATTTTTGCCCAGGCTCTAGAATATTCCTCATCGTAGTATGATGGGTTTAATCCCGTTTAGTTGGGATTTAATGTCAGATAATGGCTTAAAATCATAAGCAACATTCCTAGCAAAAGAAATATGTGAGTGTTCACATCCACATATGACTGCATGACTCTGGATACTTTTCATCGTGGCATGATTTCTTTTTAAAGAAAAGCTGAGTTAGTTGGGAAGAATCAACGACTATTATATGTTATTGATACTGAAGCAATGCTGGGTTTAAGGCACACTACATTTTCTGAAACCACTTTATTACATTATTTGGACCCAAACTGAGATTATACTACTGAATTATTGCAGCTCAGTTACAATATTTATTTAGCTCTGTCCTTGTAGAAGCTTTGGTGTTAAATTGAAGAAGAATGAGGAAGATGAAAAGGAAGAACAGGAGGAGGAGGAGGAGGAGGAGGAGGAGGAGGAGGAGGAGGAGGAGGAGGAGGAAGAGGAGGAGGAGGAAGAGGAGAGAATAGTTGACAATATGTAGTCTCTTATTTCAAAATGTTGACTCTTATAAGGGATTTGGTCAAGGTATGTAGGTATGCTAAGACAAAGCAAAATCTACATTTGCCCCAAGGCAATTACCTCAAATGTCAAGTGGATGGAAGAAGGAAGAATCTGTTTTTATGACACACTATGAAAGTACATTAACTCTCAGGACTCAAAGGGAGGGACCTTAGTTGAAATGCCTGACAGTAGGGAGAAGGAACTCATAGAGCCCACCTCCAGCAGAAAGACAGGACATCAAATGAGGGAGGGGGTTGTCATCTCACAGTCAAAACTCAGACCCATAATTTTTCCTGTCTGAAAGAATTACAGAGATGGGTATGGAGAGTAGCCTGAGGATAAGAAGGTCCAGCAGCAGGCCCAAAGGTCTGGGTTCAATCAGAGATGATGCACTTAACCCTCAAGAGATTGGAAGTCCCAGGGAGTTTAGAGGTCAGGTGGGGCAGGGGGTGGGGACATCCACATGGAGACAGGGGTTTGGGGAGGAGGTATGGGATGTGCGACAGTTGGAGGGTAGATGGGGATGGGGGATAAAATATGGAGTGTAAATAAATAAATAAATAAAGTTTTTAAAAATTAAAAAAAGGAAGTACATTCTCACAGCAGTCATTGGAGGGAAAGGCTTGACTCAATTACGGGGATGACTAAAGATCATAGTGTGAGGTCATGAGGTGGAAATGCAGACATACTGGAGGTTGGAGAGATTCACATTTAACTGAAGAAAAAAAGATCTGAAAAACTGAAAAATAAGTCATTGACCCCAATAAATAGACAAGTGAAAACGCGGGGCCACAGTTCAGTGGCGTTTATGAAGAGATTTTATTCTTTTTATTGAACAGTGTTCTTTGTTTTGTTTTTTTTTTCAATTCTATTTTTTAATAATCTTACATAGTAGTGGATTTCCATATGAATTTTTTATGCAACCTTAGTTTGGATTAACCTACTTCTCCATCTTCCTAACCCCCTGTTCTCCTAGCGCTTTCCAATCCCAGCATTGCCACCATCTGCTTTTATGCTGATTCTTTTCTACTCTCCTCCTTTCCAGTTCCTGCTCCCTAATGACTCTTCTATTCTGGCATCTCATAATATTCAAAGTGAAATATACTACTCTAAAAATTCATAGCTAGAATATAGGTAGGAGGGAGAACATGTAGTGTTTGTTTCTCAGAACTTGAGTTACTTCAATCAGTATGTTTCATTTTCTGGTTTCCTGTACATGTCATTATTACATGCTTCTTTATTGCTAACTAAAATTTCATTGCAGGCATTAAACATTTTCTTTATCCATTCATCCATTGTTGGACGTCAAGATTGGTTCATTGTCTCGTACTGTTGGTAAAGCCCGATAAAAATCTCTATTGTAGGCACCTCTGAATGCCCAGGAGTGGTTTGGCCTGGTCACATGGCAATTTTGTTTATAGGTTTTTAAAATAGTCCCATGCCAATTTCCACAGTGCCTATATTATTTTACATCACCGTCAGTGAGTACAGGCTTCATCAACTTCACATTCTTACTAACATTTTCAGCAAGTTTGTTTTTCCTTGCTTTCAATTTGACCAGAGTAAAATGAAATTATTTTCAACTCAAATTATTTTTACTTTACAGTTTATTTTAATTTATTTTAGACAAATAAAGGAAGTAGCATGAACATCTAGGTAGCAACTGCATCGTTACCAAAGAACTATAAAGCAAAACAGCTTCTGGGAATAACTGGAAAGGTATACTAGGAAACAGAAACACACCAAAGATTGTCCTGGGCTATTGAAGTATATAATAGAAAATGGAATGTGAAAGAGAAGTGAGGATTGATGTGGAAATTTAAGACTGAAAGAGAGATAACAAAAAGTGCAGTAGAGGACATCTGGGACATGTTATAAATAAAAAGGTTTAGCAAGCTTAAGAGACAGAAAGAAAGAAAGCAAAATATCAACTCAAAGAAAAAGTCTCTCCACAATCAGCTAGCACTTCTCTACACCCCTTAGTAAGGCAGCAAAGCCATAACCTAGGGTTAAATGGTTGCCTGCCCATCAAAGGGAATCACATTCAACCATCCCCTTTCCTTTCTTCTCTCTTTTTATTTTCTGAATGCAAGCCCATAAGGCATGAATGGCAGAGCCAATCCCTCAATTCAGACATATTCATCTTTCCCTGGCAAGATTTTAAACCAAAAATGGAAGGTTTCAATGGAAGTATAGAATAAAAAGCTAATCTCTATGGTATTTCATAAGCATGACACTCAGACTGTATTATGGTCATGAAAAACCTTTTCATAGAACAATGATGTGTTTGCTCCTGTGTCCCTTGTGATGTCACGAGACTGCCTATCACAAGACTATTGCTTAGGAAACACATTTTTTCAACAGCTGTGTGCTCTCAATATTCTATTTCAAGGTTACTAAGAGATTTTTTTTCCTAGAGTCTAGCTGAGTCTGACAAACATGATAGTTTAGACAAGATATATTTAAATTTGTATATTTATTATGGTTCACTTTTATTAACCTTACTTTAAAGTAAGTTATGTTTATTAGACACTACACACATTCATAGTGCTTAGTCCAGTAATGTTATTAGTATAAGGGTGTGGTTACAGGACTGACAAAGAGAGAAAAAGGAGGCAGTGAAAAATGGACTAATATGCTGTTTGAAAGCAACCATATGTTCTGATAGAATAGACTGTACCAAGTTCATGTGTCATCACTGTAAAGACAATGTCAAAGCAATGGTCAGTTACTATAGAAGATTGGTTCTCTACAGTTAATTGCAAAGATTCTTAGACTTTTAGTGTCTTGCTCAACCATCATCAGAGAAGCTTCTTCCTGTAGCAAATGGGAAATATACAGAGGCCCACAGCCCATAGTCAGATAATATGTAGAGTGAGAGATATTGAAAACTCCCGCCTTAAACAAGATGTCTCCATCAAGTCTTTCCCCCACAGTCTCAGAGAATTCTGTGGAAGAGGAAGTGGAAAGAGGGTAAGACCCTTCACTCTTCCACAAGTCCTTCCTTTCTCTGCCTCTCCTCAGAAAAGAGCAGGCCTCCCAGGGACATCAACCAAACACTATATAACAAGCTAGAATAAGACTAGTCGCATACCATCACATCAAGGCTAGGCAAGGCAACCCAGTAAGAGTAAAAGGGTCCCACAAATAGGCAAAGGAGTCAGGGATAGCCCCTACACTCATTGCCAGGATTCCCACAAAAACAGTAAGCTATTTAGCCACAATATATATTCAGAGGACCTAGGCCAGACACCTATGTGCTCCCTGCTCTTTGCAATCCCACATGAATCCCTGTCAGTTGATTCTGTGCTCTATGTTCTCATGGTTTTTTTGGTGTCCCTGATCCCTATGACTCCTCTGATCCTTCCTCCCCCTAATCCAAAGGACTCCCTAAGCTGTGCCTAATATTTGGCTGTGTATCTGCATCTGCTCTTGCTAGATGAAGTCTCCCTGTTTTCTTTGATGAAGATTCTGCTAGGCTCTGGTCCCAGAATACTCTGTAAGCAGGACAAACTACAGGTTGAAGGTTTTGAGGTTAGATTGGTGTCCCAGTCCCTCCACTTGAGGTCTTGACTGGTTACTAAAGATGGCTGGTTAAGATTCCATGCTTCCATTGCTAAGAGTCTTTGTTACGGTTACTCTCATAGATTCCATGGAGTTTCCACAGCACTGGGTTTCCACCTCACTCCCAATTCCACTCATTTCTCCCAGGATACACCCCCAACCTGATCCCTCCTGTACCCACTCACACTTACCTCCATTCCACCCTCAGAATCAGAAAGCCTGGTGGGTAGAGAGAAAGCTATGGTTGACATGTAATATGAGAGGAACTTAAAATTAATTAATTAATTAATTATAATGAAAAGGTACCTGTTACACATGCATCTAAAATAAATATTTGAATTATCAGGCCCTTTGCCTTCATAGCACTTTCTAAAGTTAGAAGATTGGTGTTTCTCAGAAGAGGTTTCAAATACAAACCGTAAGTGAAAAGCCAAAGAAAGATGAATACATTTTTGCTGAGTGGCAGTCTCATATTCCTGATTGTGCTGGCACTGATGAGCTTCAGTTCTGAGATGATACTCATATTAATTACTTTTCTGTTGCTATGACAAAATTTCTTGACAAAAACAGATTAGGGAAGAGTTGCTTTTTGGCTTACAGTTCCAGAGAGATAGAGCCCAGCATGGTAGAGAAAGTATGGCAGTAGAAGGCCAGAGACCAGGCTAACAATCAGTAAACAGAGAGATCATTTTTCATCCGTACACAGGAGAGAGGAGGGAGGGAAGGAGGAAGGGAGGGAGGGAGGGAGGGAGGGAGGGAGGGAGGGAGGGAGGGAGGGAGGGAGAGAGAAAGAAGAAGTGAGGTGAAGCTATAAGCCCTCAAAGCTCATCTTCATTGATGGACTTCCCCCAACATGACTCCACTTCCTAATGGTTCCATAGCTTTTCCAAACAGCACCACCAACTGGTAAGAAAGTGTGCAAACACAGAAGCCCCTGGGGGACACTTGTCACTCAAGCCCAAGATTCGTGGTAGATATTTCCATTGCAGTTCTGTTGTTTATACACTTATGCCTGGTGGGAGCAAATATCAGGCAACCCTGATAGCGCCTGCCCCACTGGACAACTTCTGAGGATTCAATCAATTACACATGTAAAGCATATAGTATCTATATGGGAAATGACACATAGGTCATTTTTGCCTGAGGCTTATAATGATGGCAATAAAATTCCTATAAATAACATGGAAATCACTAAGTTATTTTATATTACATAAGATGAAATATATGTTGTAAGTATAGCATACTGTCATTCCTTCTTAACAACTGTCAGATACCACTTTCAATCTCTTAAAATACAAAGTGAAAAACAATTCCAAAGTGTATGTGGGGTGTAAGAACTAAAGGGGAAGGAGGACAAAAAGGAAACAAAATCTTCTAAATACTGCAGGACCAGTAAAGATGTAACCTCACAAAGACTATGGCAGCATGCACAGGGCCAGCATGCCTGCATGGATGTGAACCAGGTGGGGTCTTAGAACTGAAAGAAGAAGTACACACAAACACACACACACACACACACACACACACACACACACACACACACACACACACACTTACTAACCCAGAAACTATCTCCAAATTATAACTACACGCACATAAAAGTTTAAGGTTTTTTCCAGAGGACTCTCAGTGGGGGTACAAACTCCACTTAAGGGTAGGCTCCATCCCCAGCAGTAGTTGGCCAACAGAAAATGAACTCAAACCTACCTTGAAAATTCCTTTTCTCATAATGTTATGTCAGGGCTTTTTCTATTTATTTATTTATTTATTTATAACTTTTTTTCCTCCTTGCAGTTCCTTTGACTATGTATTATTTCCCATTTTGTATTTTTATGGGATTCCTGAGTGTGGAAATAAATGGGTCTCTGTGTCTGTATCAGCTTCATGTGACTTTGGGGAGGCTCTTTTCATTCTGTTTAGTTTGTTTGTTTATCATATTTCATTTCATTTTATTTTAGACTATTTTCTAAAGAGACACAAAACTAGGGAAGATCCAGATTGTGAGTGTGTGTGTGTGTGTGTGTGTGTGTGTGTGTGTGTGTGTGTGTGTGTGTGTGAAGGAACTAGAAGGAGTAGGGGAAAGGATCTTTAATTAAGATATATTATATTACAAATTAATATCAATTTAAAAATAAATATTAAAATTAAGAAAAGAATTCTTGAAACAAGGAGTATCACAATTGTGTACACATGTATTCTTGCACACACATTTAGTGACATTTTAACAAAACTATAAATTGACTCTTGAAGCCCAAGTGCCTAATTACATGTAGTCTACTTGATTATAAATTAATTAGAGAGATGCCACCAAAGAATAGAACTGTAGCTTCAAGAAAATACATATCTAAGTGAGAAACACATATTCTTAATTAGTTGTAGTTTATATCATACTTATTTGAATCAAATATGTACAAAAAGGTAACAGTCCTGCTTTTCCTGAATCACCTTATTTTATGGTAATACACACTCATAGAATGCACTTTTTTTCTGAAATATGAATAAAGATAAATTCAATCAAATGCATGAATTTATTGTAAGCTATCATTATTAAATTGAATTTTTTTATCAAAGGAAGAAAAAAGACCTAAATTCCCACCCACTATTTCTTAGCAATTTTGCCTGACAGACACTTTGGTTGGATCAATCAACATTGGTCCAGTAATCTCTTTGATTTGCTGAAAATAAAATCTCTGATAAAGTAAGTAAAAGAATGCCTCTTTTACTTACATGAAAAATATTCTTAATATGCATCTGCCTAAGGAAGATATTTTGAGATATTGTGACATAAGCATCAAGTGGTCTTGTAGCAGATTATGTCGACAATATTTACAGAACACTAACTAACTCCAAGACATGTTCCTAGGAAATGGAGAGACAACTGTGAATGAAAGACTCAAACAAAATTCCTGTTTTTGTTTGAGAATGACAGTTTTAAGATGGTGTTTTACAAGATGAGTTACAGATTGGATATGGCAGAAGAGGGTCTTAGGGGAATCCATTTGAAAGAGAGGGTCTTTGGTACTCCATCTTTGAGAGGAAGGTTTTTAGATAAAGACTTTATCAAGGCAGTGAAGGAGTGAAGAAAAGAGTTAAGGCCAAATTCCTATGAGAGGAACATGCTTGCCATAGTCACAGAACAATAAAGAAATGTTAGAGAACAGGATGAGAGGTTAAAACAAGAGAAGAGTAGGAAGTAAGGTGTCAGATATTGCAGAGTCTCTGTGGATTGGATGGTATTGTCAAGGTTCAGAACAGGAATGACATCATCTGTCTGGAATTTCAAAATATTACTTTGCTACAGCTTGGAGAGCTGTGTTGAATCAAGAAGTTTAATTACAAGGTAATTTACTCATGATGTAGTATAGATAAAAGGTGATAGGAATTAAAAGAAGCTGGAGTCAAAGGAACATCACATGATTCATTTAAAACTAGCGCCTATATGTTTGGTTGTAAGCCTAGTCTTTAATGGCTAAGCCATTGCAGACAAATGGATGGAACTAGAAAATTTCATCCTGATTGAGGTAACCCAGACCCAAAAGGATATGTATGGTATGTACTTGCTGATATGTAGATATTAGCCATAAAGTACAGAATAGTCATGATACACCCCATAGACCCAAAGAAGTTAAGCAAGGAGGAAGGTCCAAGAGAGGATACTTGAATCTTACTTAGAAGAAGGAACAAAATAGTCCTAGGGTCCAGAGGGAAGGAGGGAATTGGATGGAAGAGGGAAGGATCGGGGGATGGAAGCACAGGATCGGTTGTGGGGAGAGACAGGAAAGAGATCCAGGAGAAAGAATGGAAATCTGCAGCTGCTGGGGTAGGGTTAAGGAGGTGGGGGCAATCTTTACGAAGGCCTAGAGACCTGGGATGGGAAAGGCTCCCCAGAGTCAATGCGGGTAACCTTAGCAGAAATGCTTAACTGTGGGGCCATGGAACCAGACAGGACCCAAAGTAGAGTGATAAGAACTCCAACCCATCCACAAAAATTTCAACCCAAAATTTGTCCTGTCAAAAAGAAATGTAGGGAAAAAGATGGAGCAAAGAAGGAAGTAATGGCCAAGCAATAACAAGCCCAAATTGACACCCATACCATGGGCAAGCACCAATCCCCGACACTATTAATCCCTGGCACTCTTATGCTTGCAGAAAGAGCATATTATAATTGTCCTCTGAGAAGCTCTACCCAGAAGCTGACTGAAACAGATAGACATGCAGCCACACGTTGGATGGAGGTCAAGGACTCTTATGGAGGAGTTGGGGGAAGAACTAAAGGCCCTGAAAGTGATAGGAACCCTTTAGGAAGACCAACAGAGTCAACTAACCTGAACCTCTGGTAGCTCTCAGAGACTGAGCCACCAATCAGAGAATATACCTGTCCTGGACCGAGGCCTTCCTGCACCTATGTAGGAGAAGTACAGAGCAGTCTCCATGTGAGTCACCTAACAACTAGAGTAGAGGCTCTCCCTAAGGCTGTAACCTGACTGTGGTATCTGTTCCCCAACAGGGATGCTTTGTCTGGCCTCAGTAGAAAAGGATGTGCCTAATCCTGCAGAGACTCCTTGCACGGGGGTGGGGGGGGTGGGGGGGTGGTGATACGCAGGGGGCCCCATCCTCTCAGAGGAGATTGGGAGGGGGATGGAGGAGGGACGCTTTAAGTGGGAACCAGGAGGGGGCAGCATTTGGAATGTATATTAATTAATTAATTAAAAGAATGAACAAAAGAGAGAGAGAGAGAGAGAGAGAGAGAGAGAGAGAGAGAGAGAGAGAGAGAGCGCAAGCACCCAAGTGCTACAGGTTTGCAGTTCTAGCTATCTGGGAAGGTAAGCAGGAAGTTTAAAAATTTAAGGCCTGCTTGGGTCATATAGCCAGATAAGAGAAGTGGGGAACAAAGCAAGGGTACATTTAATGGCATCACATAGCCTAATGTCCATCAAAGTGTATTACCATGAGAAATATCAGAGATTAAAATTTCTCAATCATAAGTATTAAACTGGTCATCAGAGATCAAATTATCAGAGTTCAAATCAACAGCTTACATACCTAAATCAATAAATTGTCTATTGTGATAGAATAATGTAACAACAACAAAAAAAACTTAGAAACTGGTTTAATTGTCTTACAATACTAGAGGGATATAGTTCATCATGGGTGAAAAGCACAGAAGTAGACACTTGAAGTTGACCAAACAATCAGGAATCAAAGTGATTAAGTTTCATACCCAGACTTATGGGAGACAAGGAGACCAGGAAGTTTGGCTGGGCTATGAAACCTTAAATATGCCCCACTCTTCTACTAGCAAAACTTTACTTCTAAAATCTCCCAAAACCTTGCTAGAAGAACCATTACATTAGCTGGGGACTAAGTGCTCAAACACATGAACCCAAAAATCCACAAAGTACCCAAACTCCATAAAGTTTGACTCAGTGCTAAGTGTACAGTAGGACCTAGGACTGTACATTTTTGGAGAAGTAAGCCCTAGACATTATAAGACAATACAGTTATATTATAATACACTAATGAAGAAAACCTTGTAAATACAGTTTGCGTTCTACCTAATTTTAGCAATTGCATCCTCGTTGTAGAAGGCTTTCCTTGCTCTGTTATATGTACAAGTTCCCGACACGTTTATACAAACTCGACTGGGGTTTTCACCTGTCTCCCTTGAAATCACTTTCTCTGTTGTATGACTAGTCCTGGACCATCTAATACTCTTCACCTGCTCAAACAAATAAATTGACAACAGACCAAAGAAACATTTCAATTGAAGGCTAACCTGGTAAGTCAGTGATTTTCTTAAGGTTATATTTACAGGAACAAAGTTAAGGGACAAACTGTAGGATAACCAGAGGCTCATCCAAGCAACTAGTTCTCTTCCAAACCTCCCAAAAGCTTGGTGAAGGTGGGAGAAAGTTCCATTACTGTAGTTTCCTTAACAACTTCATGAGATATTTAAAATGCATAGTTTTCATTCCATAAATGAGATCGCATTTGTATATTTTGCTATGTTATGTATTAAATGAATTGGTCTAAGAAAATACCACATATAAAACAAGACATATAGTCATGATTAGTGTCCCTTTAAGTAGACACAATGAGGCATTTGGCCCAAAGTTTTTTCTGTTGACTAAAGCACCTGTCATAGTTGGTAGCTCAGTGGATATTTCTTTCAGTGTGGTTTCAATTTTAAGAGTCTTCAATTTAGTTTTTAAAAGAAACATTTTTCTTTCCCACTTATATGGTAAATGGTTATTGATTTTGTTTGTACACATTCCTTTCAAAAATAGTAAATTAATCCAGGATCTGAGGTTCTGAGATTTAGCTTTGAAGCCAATTTTCCTAAAAAAAATAAAATTTGGTAAGGAATTTAACCATAACACCAAGAAATAAAAGCAGATGTCCCCATAGAGATATAGTTTTGAACACAGTGTTTAGCAATACATAAATAGATAGATAGATAGATAGATAGATAGATAGATAGATAGATAGATAGATAGATAAAGATGGGCATTCTCTTATGGCATATCTTTTCCTAAACAAATTCTGGCTAAGATTCTTTTGACACAGGAGATTTTATTCAAGATAAGGCAGTGCACCCTGATGAACCTGCAGCAGGTGCCTGTTGACTAAAGCAGTGATGGTAGTCTACTCACCTCTGTGATCCATCACACATTTTACATATCACCTTAGACAATATCCACTGCAGCAACTAGGAGGAAATAATGACTTCCTTCCAGTATGGATGCAAGGATTTTGAATTTATCTGCTTGCTTAATATGTAATCCAAATGATTGCAAAGTAAACAAAATAATTCCAGCATAACATAGCAGAATCACTAGAACTGTTTAAAATTGCCATGCAGGTCTCTCACAATATGGATATTTGTGTTTTAATAACTACTATTTGTTTTAATAACTACTATTCGAAGCTTATAACGTGAAGTTGATAGAACTGATTCAGATTTTAGAGTAGAATTATATTGCTTATCAGGATACATTGAAAGAAGTTAAAGATTAAGCCAAAATGTCATATTTTTAATGCAGAAATAACAGAAATATGATTTTTTGTGAGAAATATCCCTTTGCAAGTGAATGACTTCATTTACATGCTTTTGTGTATAGATATAAAAGAGCGTTAATATACATTTTGAAGCAATATGCCACAACTCTTCATGTCTAGACAGCTCTGCCAGCAATAACAAGCATAGCTTTCCTTTAAGAAATTAAATGTTACATTTTTCACACTTAGTCTTGCTTTCCATAACACGCATCTTCTTTGCACAGGGCAAATGATCGAATGTTCACTGGCTTGTGTTTTCCTCCATGATAAGAAATTGCAGTTTTTTACTTTCTCACCATAGAATGTGTTAAATCAAGTCCAATTTATTGAAGAAACAGTATACAGAAAGAAGTTGAATTGAGTGTATAAGCAAGGAAGGGATCCCAGATAGAATCAGAACAGAAATTAGACTTTGATTCAGTTTTATGGCTTTCACTAGAAAAAAAAAGAAAAAAAAGAAAAACTATTCTGAAAATGGTAGCGAGCAAGTGATTCTAACTTAAGAAGAAATCACTAAGTCCTCATTTTATAACATATGATCACTGATAACAAATACCAGCGTGAATAGGGAAGACCCTAAACTTTGTGTTAAATGTTGATGGAAGCTGTATCCAGTAGACAGAGAACAGCCTCTGCTATCGAGGAATCAACTCTTTTAGAAGAAAGTCTTGATGTCACGGAAAGAACAGAATGCTATAATGGACACATGTGTAAAATATTAAATATCAAAATTAACTTTGAGCAGAAATGATCATAAAAGACTTCAAATTCAGTAATGTCTTAAATTTATTGACAAAGACTAAAAAAGATAAAGAGAACCCCAAGTATTGAGTTTTGACCACCCAATCTGTTACTTCTAACATAGTTTGTTATTCTGTGGCCTCCTCAGTGGGAGACAGGGGATAGCAAAGGGAAAACTGCTACACTTTGTCACACGAGCAAACTAACAAAACCTCCACATCAGGTAAATCAAATCTACTTTGCCCAATTCTGGAGCCTCTACCCATGTAGCAATAGGCAATAAGCAATGTGATATTCAAACTCTCAGTTGGAGATGCTATAATGTCTATAGCAATCTACAATTCATTGACTTAGCAAAATCATTATAGAAATTTGCATCCAGGATCCTGAGTATCTCCTTTGCCTAATACAGAATCATTCCCTGAAGAACTTCCATGTCTTATTGGAAGACATTAGACTGTTTACCAGATCATGTATGTCTCTCTCCTGTTGGTTATTATACATTTTATAGATGTATGTATGCATGCATATAGGTTTAAATAGTTTAGTTCCTTATTAGAAAAAATGGACCATATACAAGGACCTTTATTATCAAACAGTGTTTGAAGAACTCAGTTTACCTTGTTTTATCTTTATTATTTAGTCAAAATCAAGGTGGGTTTGTAGGTTTCATCAACTCTACTGCCATTAGAAGGTAAACATTTCTCAGTCTCATCTTCTGCCTCTTGTCTTCTTTTCTGTAGTGTCTTTCTGGTTTGTAGCATATCTCCTTAATTCTCTAATTTTTCTTAGTCAAAAATTGGTAGTGCTTATTATGTAGAACTTAATACTTAAATTTTGAGTGTTTAAAATATACTTGGTGAAGTAGTAGAAAATTTGCATAGGCCACTTTTAATATTGATTATAGCTCATTGAAGAGGTATCATTTTCCCTCTTTATACAGAAGAAATGAGAAGCTTAGTAAATATGAGGATGCTCAGACAACAAGATAAAAATGGCAAGTAAATATATCCAATCCAATACCAAAATTGCAATTTCTATTACTGCGATTCTTAAGCTTTGGCATTCCTTGACATTGATATTGGAAATAATGTTATAATGAACATAGGACTAATACTTTAGTAAACATAGGAATAAAGCTATAGTGAACATGGGACTGCAGGGATTCTTTGTAAATGTTTAAAATCTCAATTCCATTGGGCAGAATATATTCTTCAGAATACTAGATTATATGATAGTTTTATTTTAGATATTTTAAGGAAACTATATACTGATTCTCATAATTGATGTACAAATTCCCATCAAAAGTACAAATTTTCATGTGCTTCACAGCTTTACTAATTATTATTACCACTTAACCTTTTGATAACAGTATAATAGTTAAGAGATGATGTCTCATTGTGGATTTGCCTTACATGTTTCTGATGATTACAACACCAGTGGGCAAGCCAATATGGATGGAGGAAATCTCATAAGGTCCTGCCCTTAGGGGAGAAGCTATAGGCAACTAATGGCAGCTGATTGAAAACCAGTCTTCCCCAGGAATGAGCAGCCAGTGGGTTATCCAATGACAAGTAGCTAGCCTTAAATACACACACACACGTGCGCACACACACACACCACCACCACCAAATGGACTCAGCAGGTTGTATTTATACACACTCACACAAACACACACATACACACGCATACACACACACACATACACATACACACACACATAATTAAAGAATAAGGTATCATAAATTTGAGAGGATATGGGGGACACAAAGAGTTGGAAGGGCAGAGGGAAGGAAAATAATGTAAATACAGATTTCATGTATAAAATAATCAAGAAAAAATATTGAAAAATAAAAGAGTGATAAAGAAAAATTTTTGTTAAAATTAAAAGTAAATAAATATAATAAAAAAGAAAATAGTTTACGGAAACAAGCAGGAAATAGTATTTACGAAAAGCCAAGAAAAGGATGTTATGTACCTATTTCCTCTGAATTGAAACATCTGCCAGAAGGAGGAAATTGGCTTGTAAAACTCGGGAAATGAAATTATGAGGTTTACAACACTCCTTCTCAAATTTATATAAGCAGTAACAGTTGCTGAGAAAGAAAAAAGTAAAAAGAGAAAAGAAACCCCTCAAATTTCTACAGAGCTGCCTTCAGACTGCATGACCTCCAGCATCAGCTGTCCTAGGATTTTCAGTGAAAATCTGCCTGATTCATCTCTGTTTCTGTAACCCTTCCCACACACCCCTGTGAGTAATCCTTTTCCACACCCTTAGACCCCTGTGAGTTCCCCTTCCCCCACAACCCTGGAGATAACCTTTCTCCCACACTCCAGTAAGCATCCCCTGCACACTCACTGGCTCCTTAATTTAAACTTGAGTAGGACTGTTTCTTTAGCCTTCTGGTGAACTAGCTGACAGTTGTTCCCATCTCTCCAGAAGAAGTCATCCAGCAAAGAAGGAAACTTGGTGGTATTGCTTTGAATTAAAAAGGTTTGAAGCTTTGATTATGAAGTTAGTCTCCAGAGAACCAAATAACCCTATCAAAAAATGGGGAACAGAGCTAAACAGAGAATTCTCAACTGAGGAAATTCGTAGGGCTGAGAAGCACCTAAAGAAATGTTCAACATCCTTAGTCATCAGGGAAATGCAAATCAAAACAAGTCTGATATTCCACCTCACACCAGTCAGAATGGCTAAGATCAAAAACTCAGGTAACAGCAGATGCTGGCAAGGATGTGGAGAAAGAGGAACACTCCTCCATTGCTGGTGGGATTACAAGCTGGTACAACCACTCTAGAAATCAGTTTGGCAGGCCCTCCAAAAAATGGACATAATACTACCTGAGGATCCAACTCTACTTCTCCTGGGCATATACCCAGAAGATGCCCCAACATGTAACAAAGATACATGCTCCACTATGTTCATAGCAGCCATATTTATAATAGCCAGAAGCTGGAAACAACCCAGATGTCCCTCAGCAGAGGAATGGATACAGAAAATGTGGTACATTTACACAATGGAATACTACTCAGCTATTAAAAACAATGACTTAATGAAATTTGCAGGCAAATGGATGGAACTTGAAAATATCATCCTGAGC
>CM052702.1:85382069-85460266 GCA_028551405.1 Uromys caudimaculatus
GGCAAATGGATGGAACTTGAAAATATCATCCTGAGCGAGGTAACTCAGTCACAAAAGAACGAACAGGGTATGTACTCACTGATAAGTGGATATTAGCCCAAAAGTTCAGAATGCCCAAGTTTCACTTAACAGTAACCACTGGACTGAGAGTGAGGTCCCAGATGGAGGAGTTGGAGAAAGGTCTGAAGGAGCTGAGGGAGTTTGCAGCCCATGGAGGGAGCAACAGCGTCAACGTGCCTGACCCCCCCCCCAGGTCGTCCTGGAGTTTGGACCACCAACCAAAGAATACACATCTATGGACCCGTGGTTCGGACCACATATGTGGCAGAGGACGACCTAGATGGCCATCAGGGAGAGAGGAGAGGCCCTTGGGCCTGAGGGTGTTAGAGGTCCCAGTAAAGTGGAATGTCAAGGTGGGAATATGGGAATGGGTGGATGGGTGGGTGGGAAGTGGAATTCCCTCATAGAGGCGGGAAGGTGGAGGGGATAGGGGGTTTCCAAAGAGGAGACCCAGAAAAGGGGAAACATTGGAAATGTAAATAAAGTATCAAAAATAAAAATAAATAAATAAATAAACACACCCAGAGATACATCTGATAAGTTAAGTCACATATCTTGTAGACAAATGAAGTCTTCTGTTCTGGAAATGGGAACCATCTAACAAAGTTGTTGGTAAGAGGGTCCCCTTGGAAACTCCACAAGCAACCCAGGCTTTTCCTTACACTATTGATTTTTCTCCACAAACTCAGAGTAAGATCCATTTGCAGAAAACAACTGCACACCTCGTTAAATATGGAAAAGCTGAACTGGTACCTAGTCAGAGTGTTCATCCATGCTGACTAGTGTTCAGGGTACTGGAAAGTACTAGTATGCTACCAAATGGAAATGGTAAAAGCCAGCCCAGCTACAAACTTACCAATCTACAATGGTGACGTGCATGCAGTTTGTACTAGTGCAATACTGGCACAAAGCTTGTGAGACTAGCTAACCAATATCTGATTTCACATCTACTCCACGAAAAGGGACCCATTCCTGACACTGCTTCAGGGGCTAAGAACTTGAGGCTATGTAAGCTATGGTTCTACGTAAAAACCAATACTGCTGTTCTGCTAAAGGACATCACAACAGAAAGACTCCCTTTGACATTCTGCCATACTCATAGGTAAGTTTCTTGCTCAGCTGTCATCAGAGAAGTTTCCTCCAACAACAAATGGGAATAAATACAGAAACCCACAGATAGACAATGTGCAGAGACTGAGAGACCTTGGAACACTTGATCCTAAATTGGATATCTCCATCAATTTCCTCCCCTCAAGACTCAGAGAACTCTGTAGAAGAGGAAGGACAAAGATTATAAGACACAGAGGAGATAGAGAATGTCAAGGAAGCTAAGCGTGTAAACACAGTAGAGCTATTACACATAAGAACTTACAGAGACTATGGCAGCAGGTACAGGGCTTACATAGGCATTAGACTGACGGGATCCAAAGGTTGAGTTGAAGTAGACAAAAGCTCCGGTCCCTAACCCAGAAGCTATCACCAATTGATAAGTACTTGTATTGAAAAATTAGTTTACTCCAAGTGAGGTTTGTATACTCACTGGGTATACAAACTACTCAAGAGTGGGCTGCATGCCCAGCAGTAAATCACCATTATAAAATGAACTCAATGATAATTTTGGAGGGGTTTTGTTTTGCTTTGTTTTGTTTTGTTTTGTTTGTCTCATAGGCTTTGGGCATTTTTTTCTTTTTTCTTTTTTTCTTACCCCACAGGTCTTTTACTTTTTATATTGTGGTTTACAATTGTGTGTTTTTAAGGGACTTGTACATTTGTGACGTATATGTCTCTGCATCCATTTCTGTTTATAGTGATTTTTCTTTGGTTCTTTGTTTTCCTGTGCATGTATTTTTTTTGCCCTATTCAAATATGTTAGTTTTTTAAAATCACTTTTTATTTAAATATTATTTTTCTTTCTTTTTTCTATTTATTTTGAGATGCCTGTTTGCTTTTTAATAAGAGAGACCAAGGAAGGATGTGAATTTGGGTGGTTGGGAGGTAGGGATTATCTGGGAGGCACAATCAGAATATATTGTATCAAAAATGTATTTTCAATTAAAACTTGCTTTAGACTAAATATAATTGAAATGGAACATTATGAATCAAACCATAATGTGAAATTGATTGAATTTTTAAGACAATCCTTAATGATGACTAATTTCTTCTGCATTTCATATTTTTTTCCTTTAGATTTATAAATTTAGTGGGTTTTTCATAAAACATATATTATCATTTAATGATTAACATATCATAATATTACTTAAAATTAGAAAAAATTGATTTGAAAATCCATAAGCACTAAGAAAATTATTATTTCAGTGTTACTATTTTAGAATATTAACATAAACTTTGATTTTTAAAAATAAATTATTAGTATTATATCATGAAAAAAATAAAAATAAGTCACATTGATGATGAAAATTTACCTTCCCAGAAGAGATCCATTAACACAGGACAATTAGACATTGGTGCAGCATACCACAGACACCATGGAAATTCCTGAAATAGAAGGAAGTACCAACTTTTAAAGGATACACAGAACTCAAAAAGATCAACAAGCTGAAGGGCCCAAATGAGGATGCCTCAGTCCTACTTGGGAGGGAGAAAAAAGCAGCCACAAGGGGGAGAGAGAGGAAGAGACCTAGGAGGGAAAGTGGACAGGGTTAGGGGGGAGAGGAGAACCTGATCTGGTATTGGGTAAGGGAAAAGGACTGAAGCCCTGAGGGCCAACAGAAAGAAGAAACAGCCAACCTTGGGAAGTAGGAGGTTGTAGGGACCCACCAGAGACTTGGGAGGTGGGAAACTCTCAAGACTCAAAGAGAGGGACCTTAGATGAAATGCCCTACAGTAGGGAAAGAGAACTTGTAGAGTCCACCTCCATCAGGAAGACAGGGCATCAAATGAGGGAGGGGGTCACCATCCCACAGTCAAAACTCTGACCCATAATTGTTCCTGTCTGAAAGAATTACAGGGATGGAAACTGAGAGGACCCTGAGGAAAAGGAAGTCCATCAAAAGGCCCAAAATGGGATCCAGCCCAAGGCCTGACACTATTACTGAGGCTATGGAGCGCCCAGAAAAAGGGACCTAGGATGACCACCCCGAAAGACCCAACGAGCAGTTGAAACAGTCAGATGCAGATATTTGCACCCAACCAATGGACAGAAGCTGCTGATCTTCGTGGTTGAATTAGGTTAAGGCTAAAAGAAACAAGGAGGAGACGCTGTAGGAGGACCATCACAGCAGTCTCAATCTGGACCCCGGAGATCTCTCAAACACTGGGCCACCAAACAGACAGCATATACCAGCTGATATGAGGCAACCAACACATATACTGCAGAGGACTGCTGGGTCTGTGTTCAATCAGAGATGATACACCTAATACTCAAGAGTCTGGAGGCCCCAGGGAGTTTAGAGGTCAGGTGGGCTGTGGGGGTTGAGGGTGGAGACATTCTCGTGGAGATAGGGGGTGGGGAGAGATATGGGATGTGGAATAGTCGGAAGGTAGAGGGGGAATTAAATCTGGAGTATAAAATAATAAATAAATTTTAAAAAAAGAGAAAGAACACACAGGAAGTCTTAAAGGAAAATTAAAAACATTGCCTTTATGCATCTGAAATGAAGAAGGAAAACAGCCACTCAAGATTTCAGACACTAAGCATGTAAAAGATAGGTTTTACTACAAACATAAAATATTGTCTGGAACAAATAAATCTAACTAGTAATTGGCAAATTACATGTTCTTCTAAAAATACCTTAGTAACAAATAATACCTAAGGTGACTCAGAAACATACTTACGAATATGTCAGTGTTCAATATATAAACACAAAAGAAAGTTATAAAAGTAAGCACGTGATAGTTCAGAATGTGATGATTTAAAAAGCCACCAGCTTCTTTACAGTTAAGATGAGCTAAACCTGTGGCCCTGGCCTTAGTTCCCTTCCTCTTGAACATAAAATCCTATATTAGATATCAGAGATGAATGATTCCCAAATATCTACAATTTAACAAAACTCCCACTTACAGGAGTTCCTGAATGGCGCAAACCTTATTATTAAGTCAGTTTTTGGTTAAGATGATAAAACCTGTTGAAAAACTATTCACTTATTTATGGTTTTATGTGTATGAAACTTTTTGCAAATATATATGGGCACCATAAGCATGTAGGATGCTCAGAGGGCAGAAGATAATATTGGATTACCTGGAACTGAACCCTGGGCCCTTGCAAGAACAGCCAGTCCTTGCACTTACTGAGTCATCTCTCCAGCCCCTAGGTGACTTTAAAAGTATATGAATTCTTTGTAAACTAATACCCACTAAGAGAAGGATAAAATATGTAATGGTCTCATTCACATGAATTTTTTCACAAATAATTTTTAATGAATATCTTAGTTATTTGCAAGTTACTGGAGATATTTAACAAAGTGCCTTGTGGGTATTTTAATTCTTTGAATGTGCTTACTTGTGAAATAATATCAACACTTTATATGATATTGGTAGAAATTACATGAGTTTTACCAGATAAGCTAACATCAAAATTTCATATTCTCTTCTACCCTTTTCTTCATTTGTCTTTGCCTGGGTTTAAAAAAACCTTAGCATCCATTCTGCACTCTCATTTATAATTTCCTTGAGAGAAAAAAAGATTTTCTAAGCTAGCACAGGCTCTATCACACTGATCACCAAATCCAAATCATGAAAAGTCCAAAGTAATGAGGTTTGATTCTATCATACAGAAGATCTTCCAGCCCTAACCTTTTATAGAAAACTGCCTCATAGGGTATGCAGGACCCATATCCTGAGGGCTAAAACAGCTAACAAGAAATGGAACCATGCTTTCTGACTACACAGCTCTGTTTCTTCTTCTTCACGTAGCACTATCTGTGATGTTTTAAAAGAAAACTTATTTCTTATCAGGCAACTTCACAGATTAGCAATTGATTCAGGACCAATCCCTCAAAAAAAAAAAAAAACACATAATTCTTTTGCTCTAAATTCAGTTTTTTCTCTGTTGCCTAGTTTTAGGTAATATGCTATGTGAAAATTTTATTTAGGCTGAAAAACCAAAGGTGCTTATAACTACAAGGATCTGAGTGGTTTGGGCACTTACACAGAATTCAGTCATGTGTGTGTGAAATCTGCTGTAACCAGTAGTGAAATTTTGCAAATGCAACACAGTCCAAATGTTATAAAAACCTTTCTGAGTCAATGCTAACAAAATACTCAACGTTGTATGAGTGAAATAACACTTTTTCCACCTAAAAATGATAGTTACACATCTTCAACAATAAGAAACTAGATGAAACATATGATATTGGTTACAAAAACATCTCTTTCTTATAAAATTAATACCATCTATTTTTATTACCATTTTCTGTACATATAAACCTGAGAGTTGTGTGCACTGAATTGATTTTTATCTGTGTTTGAGTTTCCTCAATTTTACAAGAATTTCCCACTGTTAGAAATAAATTACACGCATACTTTCTTTTCTCTTAAGATTTAAAACAATATAGTCTACAATTTGTTGTCACAGCTGAGAATAGTCATGGCTGATTTGAAATCTCAATCAAGAGAACACCGAAAGACAATTAGAGCAACAAGCCAGGTTTAAGTGTAAGCAAATTGTGCTCATTGGCATGTCATTATAATTCTCTATTCATAGTTGTCAGAACCCTGGCATCAGGGAGCAGAGAGAAGTCCTGGAAGAAGCTGTAACAAAAGGAGATGCTGGAAAAAGATAACTTGATGACTTCCCTCTAGTTAAGAATCCTGTTGAGTCTGCCCTCTTATCATTCGAGTTTTGAGTCCACAGAATGTACTAATGCTGCTACATAGATTTAAGAACTACCCCAGAATTGAAAAATTCAACAAATATCAAGTAAATCAAGGACTCTGACAAATGAAGTCTGCTTTTGAATGCTTGAGAGTATACTTTCTCAGGTAGTTGATGGACCTGGTTACTTTCTTATTTGTGTTTAAAGTAGCATGCCAGTATTTGGTTGGGAGAGGGTGGAGGAGGGTAATTACCTTGTGACTCCAAGTAAGTAAAAATATTTCCAGAAATAGTTATACATTTTTTCTCTACTTTTGAAAAATTGTTCTTACTTCCTTCTTGCTCTTATATGACACTTCTTAAAATGTAATACAAGATATACTAAACCCCTGCAATTGTAGAATGCTGGGTTGAAATTCAAATTCTAGCCCCTAGGAAATAAGAAATCCTGGAAGATCCAAGGGGATAGAGAGAGGACATCCTCTACAATGTTCCCTCAGTCAAATACTGTGCAGGGATTTTTTGACATTTCAGACACTTGACAAGTTACCCCCTACCATGACTTAAAAGAATAGAAAAGGTAAAGGAAGGGAAGGGAGATAAAAGAAAGCATCCTAGTTACTCATCGTGTACAATTATTCATGCCAGAAATGAGACATTCAACAGTTTCACTTTCTGTTCTTCATTCATCGAGATTTTGTAGAGTATAGAGTTTCTCAGAATGTACTTCATAAAATGTGCAGAGAATCTCCTCATGTTCCATGCAACCAATTAGCCTCTATTTCAAAATGTATTATCCTAGCCTCCCGAATACTTATTACCTTTTTACTTTGCTCCCTTTATAGTTGCGTTCTCTACCAATGAAGTCTTCCCTTGATGTTAAATATCTGCCAACTTGGATAGCTTAAGATTCAGAGTTGGCAGAGCTATAGCATTGTCGTTCTCATGTTTCATTTTCCCTGAGCCCAGCATAGGGGAAACACAAAAAATAAAGGCCTATTTTCACATGCAACCAACACTAGCTCAGTTCCTGAGATTAGCTTGGGAGGGTGGAGGAAGCACGGACTCGCTCCTTCTCATATATGTATCCTTTTTATCCATTCCCATCTGCAACTCAATGGATAGAAAATATGATGGGTTGGGAAAATCTGTTCATTCGGGTAAAACTGTTTGGAGGTGTCAGGGCTAAGAATAGTCATAGGCTGACATTAAATAGTAGGGACACATGCTGAGTTGGCTCAGCCAAAGCTGGTGTCTACAGCAGCACACAAAATTAGAATTCCAATGGGAGACCACTTTCAGAATATTCTTGGGCCTGATCACTCAAGGACATTTCAGTTTATAGATGCAGTGTGGCCCGTGGGCCAGGTGGATCAGGTGTCCTTAGAAACTGTTTTCAAACCAGAACACAAGAGAGAAAGCTATCACAACAGTCTAAGAGAGAAGTTTTCTCTGAATAGAGCACCAGCAGTTACATGAGTCAAGCAGGTTAACCAGCAAACCCACTGTCAAGCACAATATGCTTTCAAGGTTATGGAGTAATTCTGTTTCTTAAAGGTTTCAAGACTGCAGTTTTTCTCTGAAAGTTTAGCTGATTCAAATCTTTGCAACATCTAATATAGAGCCGAAGTTGACTATATGTCTAAATCTGTGTCCCCCATAAATGTCAGAAGTATAGAAAAAAATGCCTACTTCATGTAGAAGCCATGTGTCATTTCAGCTCATTGCTCCTTTAAGTCATTTGCAAATATTTAGACTTAAGTGCTTGGTTGGTTAAAGCTGTAGGCATAGGAAAGAACAGGCTACTCTTTAGATCCTGCTTAGGAAACAATTTGTCTGTGGATACAATTGATCCACTGTAGATTTTCCTGCATCATCTATTAAAAACAAATTTTTCTCACATCTTCACTTTCTACCAAACTGTTATTGAGTCTGTTTTCTTAAACAAGCTATTAAACAAGTTTGTTCACCATAATGTGTTAATTCACAGGCTTCTAGGGCAAGGAGCCTTAGACTGCTGAACTCATATGGCATTCAAGTCCAGAGCACTGCCTTCAGAAAGGATCCTACCAAAAACTCATCCGATTGTTACAAAGTGTGACTCATCCTTTAGGGCTGGAAGGTAGACATTGCAGTGATGCTAATGTTCAGTCTACTCACACTGCCTATCTTCACACCTAATAGGGATGCCTCCAGTAAACAGACACATCTTCTCATATCTGTTCGCTACAGAGTTGAAATGCATGTTTAAGAAATCTGATAATCATTCTATCTCACAGATATTAGGCTAAATGACCCCATTCCTTTCCATCATAGTCTCACTCATTATTTCAGTGAATATTATATCTCCAAGCTTAGAAGGGCTATAGAAAGTACTTTATACATATTTAAATTCATCTTTTCTAAGTAAATAAACTACTTTCAAGGTTCATCCATCCACTCAATTATTCATTAAAAACTCCTATGAGTTGGAATGAAAGTAGCAATAATAGATAAACAAGCAGTCTGCCTTCTTGAAGTGCAGAGCCAAGCCAGTGAGGATAGTCAGCCATCAGCCAAGTGCATAAGTACAAGAAACGAAATACAAGTGCAACTAATTGAGCTTTTCCTCCTCCTCCTCCTCCTCCTCCTCCTCCTCCTCCTCCTCCTCCTCCTCCTCCTCCCACTCCCCCTCCTCCCTTCTCCCCTTTCTCCTCCTCCTCCTCCTCCTTCTCCTCCTTCTTAATAACAAATATAGATTTAAAACACAGATTGGAAGTTAAGACTAAAGCATGTTGTTTGGAAGGTCTATCAATTTTCCATTTCTTTGTCCAGTAAGTAGCCAGCTATTGCTTTCCAGAGTTGAGATGTCTATCTACACTATGAGAAATTTTTGGACTCCACAAGCTCTGATATTCTTTTTCATCAAACTGTCTTCTAAACACTTATAAACACAGACAAATTCTACTTTTAGCCTTAATCATGGAAGCCCATTGTACCCCTGAAACCAAACATTTATTTTATACACTTTACCTCCTAAAGCTGGGAGAATAGTGGGTAACAGTAAATGGAAAGAATATGAGAGCTGAAGGTTAGGGAGAAGGGCTTTGAAATGCATCTTTTTGTCAAGACCCTTCCTTTGTAATACCAAAGTATCCTCAGCAGCCTGTATTGGATCTGCCAAAGAAAGTCCCCATCAATAGACAGTCAAGAATGAAGGAGGGGCTGAGGAATTCTACCCACATTCTTGAACAATTATTTGCTACTGATAGATTCAGAGAGAGAGGAATATTATTATCCCATCAGGTATGGTCTTAGATAGAATTTTATTGTAGTGAAAAGACAACATGATCACAACACCTCTTAAATAAAGAAAAACATTTCAGTGAGACAGTTTCAGAGGTTTAATCCATTATTATCATAGTAGGAAGCAATGTCCAGGCAGACATGATGCTGCAGAAGGAGCTGAAAGTTCTCTTTATTAATCCATGAAGACAGAAGGAGACCGTGTGCCACACTGGGCTTAGCTTGAGCATAGATGACCCAAAGCCTGTCACCACGGTGTCATACTTTCTCCAATAAGACCACATCTACTCCAGCAAGGCCATGCCTCATAATAGTGCCACCCCCTATGGGCCAAGCATTCAAACTCACGAGTCTATGGGGCCATACCTGTTGAAACCATCACAAGCATGATTCCAGTGTTTGCAAAGATGGTCCCATTTAAATGAAATGGGCCATAAACCAAAAATTATTCCTGGGGAAGTGAATGGTAAGGAGGAAAGAGAATGAATAAACATGGAAAGGAGATAAGAACAAGTAGGAAGAGAGGCTAATGATAATTCATCATATGCATGCATAATCCCCCCACTGCAAACCTTTGGTGTCACTGTTTACTCAATGGCAATAAGAATTAACTTGGAGCCGAGCAGTGGTGGCGCACGCCTTTAATCCCAGCACTTGGGAGGCAGAGGCAGGTGGATTTCTGAGTTCAAGGCCAGCCTGGTCTACAGAGTGAGTTCCAGGATAGCCAGGGCTACACAGAGAAACCCTGTCTCGAAAAACCAAAAAAAAAAAAAAAAAAAAAAAAAAAGAATTAACTTGGAATAGTATATATTGACATGAATTTCAACCACTCTAATTTAAATGTCTCCTTAACCTATACTTCTATATCTTCCCATTGGAGAAACTGCTTTGTGCTACTGGCTTTGTTCTAATTTTCAACCATCATTTGCCGAAACTGCCTGAGTATATTTAATCACTAATGTAGATTTAAAAATCTCATCCTCTTTCTCCAGATTATATTATTACCAAAAGTTAAGTACTTTTCCCTTATAATATATATATTTTTTTTCTTTTTTTCTTTTTTTTTTTTTTTTTTTTTTTTGGTTTTTTGAAACAGGGTTTCTCTGTGTAGCCCTGGCTGTCCTAGAACTCACTCTGTAGACCAGGCTGGCCTCAAACTCAGAAATCCATCTGCCTCTGCCTCCCAAGTGCTGGGATTAAAGGCGTGCGCCACCACTGTCCGGTGCCTTGTAATATGTTAAGCATTTCTTAGTGTATCACATTATCCCTAAGACTCTTACAAAGTGATTACTATGATGTATATTTTGCAGTTGAAGCATTACTAAGGAGACAATAAAGAGGTTGCCAAAGGTGACCTAAACATTATGTCATACTAGATATGTAGCTTCCTATAACGTAAACTGTTCCCTGTCATCCGGTTTCTAGACAGACATTTGAAGTCTACAAACATCTATGAGGGACCTCTGCCTAGGACAGAATCATTTAACAAACTAGACTCATAAGGAGCAAACAGCCAGAAATGCCTTCATTGCCGTTCACTGAAATAAGGAACAAATTTTTGCATTACCAAGGGTTTGTGCAGTTTTCTCATTTGTTATGCATTTAGTCTTGACATAAAACCTAAAGGAGGCACCAGTAATGTATAAAGCCCCAAATAAATGAGGCAATCACCCTCCTCATGTCATGAGAAAATATGAAAAATCTGTATTTGACTTAGGGCATATCTGAAGAATATGCTTTGCATTGTGCATTATTTTCTCCATTGTAATATTCTAATTTTGTAATAACAATTGTCTCTCTGTTGCAACACCAATGAAATAGCGGACCTTTTCCTTTTTGTATTTACAGGAGGAATAAACAAAATAATGACAGTTGACAATGAAGACTAAAATGTTTTTGTGGCTCTGTCACATATTTGCAATTAGATAACACCATACATCTGTGAAAGATAAAAATCCCCAGTAAGTAAGGAAGACACACACTGAAGAATAATATACAATATAGAATAGTCAAGTGATTCACCCAAGATTGCACATACAATTCAGGGCAAAGTATAGAACAAACACAGGTGTTCATATAAAAGAGGTATTGTTAACTCTACTACACACATAAACACACACACACATACATGTATATGTATTTGAATATGTATGTGCTATATATATGTACATTTATGTGTATATGGTTTATATGTTTGTGTGTATGTGTGTGTATATGTTGTATGCATGTGCCTGTGTGTATGCATGTATGTGTATGTATATGAAGTAGGGTTCTTTGATGCAGGTTATGGAGTGAACAGAGCACTGTGAGAACTGAATTAACCTTATCCTTCCAGGTAAACATTGATCTTTCTGTTTCTTGCCTCATGTCTGAACAAATCCTGGAAAGGAGACTGTTTTCTAAACTGAAACAGCTCATGAAATTTCAATCACATAACAAAATCATCGGAGTGTGAAGAGCTGATTTTTCACCTTCCTCTGCCACTCATATATTTTCACCTAAAACAAATACACATATTAATATAAGTTCCCCAAATTCTTCCAAAGGTGAATTTGTCCTTCATACTATAAGGACAATTTCCAGGAAGCATCATATATAAAGTCATTTTAAAACTTCAGAAGCTAATTCTATTGGATAGTTTCAAAGATACACCTGCCTTCTGATGAATTTTTCTGTCGTGAATAGGATCTAAGAATATCAAAAGTTTGCTTCTAATATGTCATTAGTTTAAGATCTAGAAACAGATGAATTGAGACTGGAGTTTTATATAACTAAGACCAAAAATATTCTTACTATGAGAAAGCAGAAAGGAAAGTAATTGAAAAAAACCCCAAAGTTTCTCCTAGAGATAGGAAATAATGAAAGGATTTTATAATAACATAAAGTGATTTATAATTGTTGGTGATTTCATTACACATTTCAATACTTGGTCCTCATAATAACCTAGTGAGAGATGTTAAACAACATGAAGTGGTCAACCAAGAAGCAGATGCCAACATTGGTTAGAACTTCAAGGTATTTGCTTGCAGAAGGAACAAGAGAAGAAAGGAGGGTCTTCAAACGGCAATGCTGGTCTGACATTTATTTGGAAGAGAATGAAGTGGAGGACATTGAGTAGCAAGGCTCTTGTAATGCTGGGCCTCTGCAATAAAGTTTTAGCCTGATGTTGTGAAACCCATGAGTTAAAGATCCACATATGTGGAGTGAGCCCGTTGTCTTCCTGAAATGGGCCCATCTTACCATGCTCAGTCCTTGGCTAAACACAGCCTTCAAGAACATGGCCTCAAAGTAGCACAGTCTTAGATTCAGATAAGTAGCAGCTACGAATATCAAACTTCCTCCAGCAGGAGACCTGAGCATTGTATTTTCATAATTGATATAGGTTATAGAGATCACCTAAATATCAAGTAGAAATAGTGAGTGCAGATGTCTATGGACATTTATTATTTCATAAAATACTTCATATAACATACATAATGCTTATAGACGATTTTTGCAACTAAAATTGCATGACCATTGATTCTATTATACCCAATTAGTTATCAATTTTTGTTCTTTATAGAAAGCCAAATCTATAGTCATATAGTCAAACATAAAGTTGTACAGTGAACCTTCTGAAAGTTGTAAGAAGTACTGAACACTGCCTAAGAAGTAAGAGTAAATATAAATTTCACCCACGAAACTTTTGATCAAAATTTCCTCGTAGATTGGTTTATATCCACTAGTCACCTACTAAACTATGTTACAATATACATATTTACACAGACCAACAGGTTAAATGGTTTTTAGTAGAAAATTTTGAGTGAGTTTTTTACAATTCCGTATATATATAATGTATTCTGGTAGCTAGTCTGCCCATCCATGCTTAGTTACTGCTACAAGCTACATGCTAGTTCACTGCTACAAGCCCAATATTCCTACAGTATTCCTTTTTAAATTATTATTGTTTATTGTTTTACATTTCAAATGTTGTACCCCTTCCTTGTCCCCCTCCATGAGCCCCTACTCCATTCCCCCTCCCCTTTACCTCAAAGAGGGTGCTCCTCCACCCACCCACCCACTTCCACCTCACCCCTCTAGTATCCCCCTTCTCTGGGGCATCAAGCCTCCACAGGACCGAGCGCACCCCCCTCCCAACTAGAACAGACAAGGCAGTCCTCTGCTGAATATGTAGCAGGGGCCACGGAATAGCTCATGTATGCCCTTTGGTTGGTGGCTTAGTCCCAGTGAGCTCTGAGGGGTCCAGTTAGTTGATACTGTTGTTCTTCCTAAAGGGTTGAAGTCCTCTTCAGCTCTCTCAGTTCTTCCCTTAATTCCTCCATAGGAGTCCTCAGGCTCAGTCCAATAGTTTTCTGTAAGTATCTGCATCTGTCTAATTACATTTGTTAATCTGTCTTTTCCTCATTTATTTGTATTGGTTTTTTTTGGTGTTGCAGAGTTTAATTACGGGCATCTGTATGAAATTTTGATGGATGTCTGACATTTATAGTCTAATTTTACCAGTATGTGTAATTAGGTGGATAAATATAAATTGATTATTTAAAACAAAAAACCTCATTTATCAAAGTACATGGCAAGTATATTTTTCAAGGATCTCTCACCTAATGCATTGCAAGAAAACTCTTATTCTAAGAATAATCCATAGATGATATATTGATACTTTAAAGACCAAATGAAAAAGCCAAAGCTCAGCATCATTAACAAGTTAAGATTTGACAGAAATTAGCAAAATGCAGATTTTAATATTGCATAACAAAAATAGTGAAGTATATATAATAAACATACATATTAATATGTATATGCTCAGCCTTTCTCCAATAAAACAATACTTTCTGCACCTAAACACTCTAGTTATCTTTCACAGAAATATGTTTTTAAATAATGAAAGTACAACATTATCCCTTGATATACCTTTCTTTACCAACTGTGCCCTGGGTGACTGTTTTTTCCTCAGCTCTTTACACAGTACCTCCACTGCAGCCTTGATAACGCTGAACACAATATATTTGTTTGACATCTGTGATAGCCAAATAACTCCCTAGAGACACAATGGGATTTTCTTGCATTATGTCACTAACAATTGACTGCTTGTTGATGAAGTAAAAAGTATATTGCAGAAAACAAGCAGCACAGAAAAATTAGCCACCAACTTTAAAAGGATTGATAAACTGATGCCCATTTATATCTAAACTTTGAATTTCCCTTTATAACTATAATCATAATTTTACAATGAAAATTAGTTTTCTCATCTTTTTTTTCATTTCTATGTTATCATTGCAGTCACAGTCAAGCCATGAAGTATAATATACTTATCTTGTATTTTCAATATAACACTCAAAATAATAAATAAATGCTATAATAATAAATAGCTATATTAAGAAAATCTTTAAAAAACCTGTAAATTTTATATTTATAACTGTTCAAGAAATTATAGAATTAAAAAGATATTGACATATGTCATACGAATTGTAATACAACAGAAATTACACACATTATAGTTTCAATTTTAAATAAACCTCTTTTATGCCCTAACCTTCAATTTGTATTATCATAATGTGTCCAAATACGTTAGCAAATTTTCATCTATGGACTAAAATTAGCTAACTATATTATAACTCTTCCGTGAATTGTATCACGATGATTGTTAATTTTGTTGAATTTCAATAGAATGATGTCAATAAGATTATTCATCCGGCATAGTATTGTCTGGTTTATATACAAGCACATATTAGGAGATTAAACACATTTTGATTTTAGAACTTCTTATAAATCCCCCAAAGATGATGTTATATTCTACACAACATATATTAATATTTATCCAATTCCATTGCAGCATAAAATAAAAATAAAGCAGAAAATAAGTAACTTCAAATCAAATGAGTAAAGATGTGTAGTTTTCTTTGGGCAAATACGAGGCTGATATGGTGTCTTTACACAGTGGTATAGTTGTTTCATCTTTTTTCGCTATCACCAAAAGAGCACTCATTTACAGAGCATTAAGCTAGTCTGAGTGTTATGTTATAAATCACATTGTGTAGAAAATCGTTGTGTCCTGCATTACAGTAATCTCCTTTCCAAAGAACAAAGCAACCTGGCTCATTGGGAAAAATCAAATCAAAAAACAAAAATAAGAATAAATGCTTTATTATCACTTAAAAGATATGGCTCTGTGCAGTATTCAGTTTATATTTTTCAATCGTGTTTATATGGAAAACAGGTTGTTACTGAGGTGAAATAGCTTGTTACATAGTAGACAAGAAAGCAAGCTGGATAAGGTAAATCTCCCCATTATTATTTACTTACATAACCCCATGCATGCCTCCTGACTGCTCAGCTTCAATCTCCTTTTCCATGGACATTAGAGCCAAGGGTTTTATACTGAATAATTGAGATAATGCTTACTAAACCTATCTGGATTCCACAATAGATTGTACAAAATTGTTGTTTTACCTTGTTTCTTACTTCTATACAAACTCACAGACATCCAGTATTTATAGAGAATTAAAAATACGGGGCAACAGCACACACACAATTCACACACACGGTGCTCTGTCCCAGCAAATTGCTGTCATGTTGCATTTTCATCTGTAAGCATTAGTGCCATTCACATACCTGTTAAGCAATCTTCTGTTATTACTTTCCAACACATCATTTATGTCTCTCTCTTTACTAACATAAGACCATTATCTTGCCATTCAGCAATGACAGATGGTTCATCCAAGATTCCAAATGACACGTTTGTAATACATGGAAGGAAATACTTACTGTTTTTTTTTTTTTAACAAGCTATATTCTACATGTATCTTAGGTGCATTTTCTGTAAAAGGCACAAAAAACATACTTGTGCAAACCAGCAGGGACTCATGAAATTCTTGCAAAGGTAGAGGACAAAAGGCACTTTGTCAACAATTACTTATAAATATGCAAGAGACTATTCTACATGAAGAGTCCAAACTCTACTAAGAGTTTGGGTGTAAGGAAGTGAAATAAGAAGCAAAACTTCATGCATTGTGAAGTTTATCCAGTTAGCAGGAGGCGAGGATTGCAAACGCTTCTGCAGCAGTTCATGTGACGGGCTTGCTTTCTGTCTGAAGACAGAGTTTGCTGTATTTGTTTGATTTCTATATGAATATGTTGCTACTGATTACAGCAAATTGAATTGAATACTTAAGCCCTACACATCTCATTTAATCATTAAAATACCCCCCTTTTAACAAGTAAGTACAAGTAAACAACCCTAAGCTACAGAAAGAATTACAAAAGACCATAGACGAGCTTAAGTGTACTTGCACTCCAAATACCTCCTTTAATAGACACTTAGTCTTATCTGCCATGGGAAAATAAGTTTAACATGTCAGTATGAAATAATAAGACAGAAGTGTATAACTCCCAAATAGCTCTGATTGGGGAGTTTTTGAAGAGTTTTGGGAGGAAGTACAAAATATTGACTTTATAAATTTCCTTAAACTTTGAAGCTTTCAAGTCACTTCCTGTAAGTACATCAGTCTGTGCAGAACAACACAATACTACATGCAGAACGCTCTGGGACATATAACAAGGGTCACATACTTATGTTCCTATAAGAACTTGGAGATGCTCTAATTGCCTGGCTGTAAGGATGTGGAGAAGATCAGGATAGCCCCTCCCCAAGCCCAAATTAAATGGAAAGAAACCCACATGAAACACTTGCACAGTTATTTTTTTTTCTAAAGGACAAAACCAGAAGTGGAATTTTAAAAAATAGTGTAGAAAGAAGATGTAATCATACACTCAGAGGAAGGGAATTAGGTAAATACAAGCTTTTAAAGAACAGGACATGAAGATCCTTAAAGTAAATAAATGGACATGAGACAGGAGCCAAATCATGGTCTTTGTGTCACTCTAAGAACGTGGAGTTTGTGATTTAGGGAAAATTGAGCTATTGAAGGATATCCAGTGTGCAATGAAATGAACAACATTATATTCTAGATTCTTAGGCCTTCATTGAAAAGTAGGCTAAATGTCACTAAAGCTACAAATAGACAGAAAAGAGGACCAGCATGTGTCAGAGAATCAGGTTTGCCCAACTACACATATGCTGCTGACCTTGGTGTTCCATGGTCTTGGCATATATAATACGTTCCAGTCTCCATTGCAACTGAAGACGTACCTTCACCAAAGGCTTTCAATTGCCTCTCTTGAAAGGATCCCAATCCTGCCACATGATTCGAAGCTTTATCTTCTCTCCAAGACTTTTTAAATCCTGGCCAAATCCAGTACCACCTGAAAGACTCTTGGACACTGTCTTAGTTGAGGATTTACTGCTGTGAACAGACACCGTTACCAACACAACTCTCATAAGGACAACATTTAATTGGGGCTGGCTCACAGGTTCAGAGCTTCAGTCCACTATCATCAAGGAGGGAGCCTAAAAGTGTCCAGACAGGCACCATGTATGAAAAGCTGACAGTTCTATATCCTCATCTGAAGGCTGCTAGCAGAATTCTGGCTTCCAGGAAACTAGGATGAGGGTCTTTCAGCCCATACCCACAGTGACACACCTACTCTAACAAGGCCACACTTACGTCAACAGAGTCACACCTTCTAATAAGGCCACTCCGTGGGCTGAACATATACAAACCATCACATTCCACTCCCTGTCCCCCATAGGCTTGCTCAAACAATGAGTCTATGGGAGCCACACCTAAACCTAGCATAATGCAAAATACATTTAGTTCAACTTCCAAAGTCCCCATAGACTATAGCAGTCTCAACAATGTTAAAAGTCCAGAGTTCAAAGTCTCTTTTGAGATTCATCCAATCACTTAACTGTAATCCCTAAAGCAAGTCAGGAAACAAGCTGGGAAAACTCAAAACTTTACATCTTCATATCTAAAGTCAAAGTTTTCAGATCTACAACTCCTTTTTCATCTTTGTTGACTGCAACAAACTTTTTTTTTATTTCTATGTTTGTTTGTTTGTTTATTTATTTATTTATTTATTTATTTATTTTTAGATACTTTATTTACATTTCCAATGTTTCCCCCTTTCTAGGTCTCCTCTTTGGAAACGCCCTATCCCCTCCCCCTCCCGACCTCTATGAGGGTATTCCACCTCCCACCCACCCACCCACCCACTCCCGTGTTCCCACCTTAACATTCTCCTTTACTGGGGCCTCTAACACCCTCAGGCCCAAGGGCCTCTCCTCCCCCTGATGGCCAACAAGGCCCTCCTCTGCCACATATGTGGTCCGAACCATGGGTCCCTCCATGTGTATTCTTTGGTTGATGATCCAGCCTCCAGGAGGACTGGGGGGGTCAGGCCAGTTGACACTGTTGCTCCCTCCATGGGGCTACAGACTCCCTCAGCTCCTTCAGTCCTTTCTCCCATTCCTCTATCTGGGACCTCACTCTCAGTACAGTGGTTACTGTAAAGAGCAACTTGGATATTCCGAACTTTTAGGCTAATATCCACTTATCAGTGAGTACATACCATGTTTCTTCTTTTGTGACTGAGTTACCTCGCTCAGGATGATATTTTCAAGTTCCATAGATTTCCCTGCAAATTTCATTAAATCATTGTTTTTAATAGCTGAGTAGTACTCCATTGTGTAGATGTACCACATTTTCTGTATCCATTTCTCTGATGAGGGACATCTGGGTTGTTTCCAGCTTCTGGCTATTATAAATATGGCTGCTATGAACATAGTGGAGCATGTGTCTTTATTGGATGTTGGAGCATCTTCTGGGTATATGCCCAGGAGAGGTATAGCTGGGTCCTCAGGTAGTATTATGTCCATTTTTCTGAGGGTCCACCAAACTGATTTCCAGAGTGGTTGTACCAGCTTGCAATCCCACCAACAATGGAGGAGTGTTCTTCTTTCTCCACATCCTCATCAGCATCTTTCTCCTGGGCTGGTTCCACTCCCTGTTAGCAGCTTTCCTCAGCAGATAGCCCCATGGCTATGGCATCTCCAACATCTTGGAGTTTCCAAGGCAACTTCAATGTTACAGCTTCTTGTTTTGATGTCTGGGATCCACACATGATCTTCTGGACTCCTCCAAAGGGCTTAGGTCACTTCTCCAGCTCTGCCCTCTGTAGCACTCTAAGCTCAGGTTGATCTACTACAGTGGCGCTGATTATTATTCCCTGTTACTGGCATCTCCAATACACTGGGGTCTTCTGATGCAACTTGACTTTACCAATAGCCTCTCATAGGCTCTCTTCATGGTGTCCAGTCTCAACTCCATTGCATGACCCCTTCAGTCCTTGGCCATCAGCTGCACCTGAGACTGTACTTTCACCAGTGTCCTTCCGTGGCCACTCACACACAGTGCCAAGCCTCAGCTGTTCTTCATGACCCCTTCATGCCTTCAAAACCAGTACCACCTGGGTGACTCTTATACATTACCAAGTACAGCTGCTTCAGGAGGTCAACAGCTTCTTTGTGCTCTCAGAAAACACTTCCCAGAAGGTTTTACCTCAGTGATACTGGTCTCTTCTTAATCACCACTAATTTCTTAGCTCCAGCTAATTAGCATCAATTGTTCCAGTAGTCCCTTCAATTTTTCACTCTAAATCCAAAGCCGCCATGGTCTGCTGCTTTCTGGGGGATGGAACATGCGCCACCACACACACACTCTATTACAAGCTTTCTGTTTTCCAACTCCCTCTCTGCCTAAGCTTGGCTTTCCCAGAACATGCTCTGTGTTTTGACCTTGAACTCAAAGATCTGCAAGACTGTCTCTTGTAATGATGGGATTAAAGGCCTGTACCACCATGCCTGGATTTAAGCTTTTCTTCACCTAGAACCTGCCTTGTCCCAGGCTGGCCTTGAACTCAGAGATCTGTTTGGCTTTGTCTTCTGAGATTAAAGGTATGTACCACCATGCCTGGATCTAAACTTAGCTGGGTAGGATTTGCCCCCAAAATCCCTTACTCTGTTATTCCTAGAACATAGGACTCAGTTCCATTTCACTTCCAGGTGCCCCTTTAATACTTGAATCATATATTTTATATTTTTCCTTCCTAAGCTTGTTATGCTTGTTCAAAATGCTCTTCATGAGACTTAACCAGGAAACAAAGTCTCTACTGGGCTTTTTTGACACTTCCTTTGTCAATGAAATTAATATAAATCTCTTTACCTTAGACTCAGGTAGACTCTTCAGGCTATGGCGAAAAGTAATCACATTCTTCACCAAAATACCACAAAAACAGTCTTTATGCAACATACTGAAACCTCTTGGGCCAGGTCTGCACAGTTCAAATTACTCTCAGAAACAAAGTCTTCCATATTCCTACTAGGATGGCTCATTAAGCCCCATTTAAAGCATTCCATTGCTTTCTAAATCCCTAATTCCAAAATCCACATTGTTCCAAACAAAAGCATGGTCAGTCAGGCCTATCACAGCAGTGCCCCAGTCCCTGGCACCAACTTCTGTCTTACAGTCACACCTTCTAATAGTGCTGCTCCCTGGGCTTCAAACACTCAGTAGTTTTTTTTCAACCCAAATTTTCAAATGCTTCCACAGTCATCACCAAAACAACATGGTTGTATCTTTTATAGCAGTACCCTGCAGCATGGTACTAATTTTCATCTCAGTTTGCCTTGAATTGCTGTGACAAACACAATGACAAAAAATCAACTTGAAGAAATGGTTAATTTCTCCTTATAACTTCTAGATCACTAAGCTAAGTCAGTACAAAAACCCAAGGCAGAAGTCTGGAGTCAAGAACTGAAAAACATAACATGGAGGAATGCTGACTGGCTTGCCCAGTTTGTTTTTCATACAAGCTGCAGAAGGGAGTTACCACCCCTAGTGGACCTGGGCCCTTCTACATCAATCATTAACTAAGGCAATACCCCCATAGATTTGCCTGCAGGCCAATCTGATGGAAAGAACCTCAAATGAGACCTCACCTTCTAAGATGACTCTCTATTGTGTTAAGCTGACCAAAAAGAAAAAAAAAATCTAACCAGTACAGTATGATTAATTGCACTTTATGATGTTATGGTATTGTATTTTCATCAATAAAGTTCCATACTCAACCTTTGAAATATAAGCAAGGCCTCTTTCAATAATTTATATTGTTTGGTGAGTCATTTCACATACCCTGAAACATTTGAAAGGCAAGCGGTTTCTCATGCCTAGTACTAGCACTTCTATTAGTCTATGGTTCTATATACACAATCCTTCATCAAAGAAGCTTCTTATATAGAAAATCTTCATATAAGAAGTCTTTACAGTAACTGGAGACCATCATGGACAATCACAACTAAACACAACGCAGAGATAAACAGATTATGGGAACTCAGCCCCAACAGCTACATTTACATTACAGTTCCTGCATCCATGGCTCAGGAGCCAGTCAGAGAAGAAGAGAAGAAATGATTTAAGAGCCAGAATATCAGGAAGTTCGCTATGACAGTGTCTCCTAGAAATGGCTGCATAAATAAGAGTGGACATGCTAACGTGGAGGGAGGACATTTTAACAGGCTCCCAACCCTAGACAAAGAACTACAAACAACCAATGAATGCTGAGTGAAAGACAACTAGCCTCTACCTGGGATAAGCCTCATTATTGGTTGTCCAATGAGGAGTGGTCAACCCTGAAAGTTTATATGCACAAATAAAGAAAAATGGACTCAACAAGTTTTATTTATGTATATTCATGCATACACAGACACACACATATATGTGTATGCATGTCAATAATAATGAATGGAAAAGGCTGTTACCTAGAGGGGGTATATGTGACAATAATAATTAATGAAAAAAGGTTTTTAACTTGGGGGGATGTTTGAGGGAATGTAGCTGCGAAGGTTTGTATGAAGAAAACGGAGGATAGTGGTATAATTCTATTTGAGTTATAGTTAATTTAAAAATCGCAAGTGAAGAACAAATTTTCTCAGAATAAGTCTTTAGTTTCTAAGGGTGTTGACAATGAAGACTTAGATAGGTAATCTTAAAAATATGCTACAAAAGACCAAAATATGTATTGCTATTTTTATCGTAGAATGTAAATAGAAGAATTGAAGTCGACCTTTGCATTGTGACTATGAGTGTGTGTGTGTGTGTGTGAGAGAGAGAGACAGAGAGAGACAGAGACAGAGACAGAGACAGACAGAGAGAGACAGAGAGACAGAAGGACAGAGAGAGATAGAGAGACAGAGACAGAAAAGAGATGTGGCGCACAAATAGAGAGCATGTATGGAGGGCAGAATACAAATTGTGGAAGTCTAGTCATTTTTTTCTATCATGTAGGATTATGGCTGAAACTCTGGTCCTCGGGCTTTATTGCAAGTGAATCTATCCATTGTGCCATCTCTCAGAATTAAAGTGGTGTATTAAATAATGAGTTTATACCAAGTGAAAACTCACTGAACCAGAGTAAATGTTTTTAAAAAATTCAGTTATTCAAATGAGAAAAAGTGATGAAATATTCAATTTCACAAAACACAGAATAATTATAAATATGCATTATATAATCCAGATCTTTGCATGTATCTATTAGAGACTTATTATTATACAATAAAAGATATTCTCACAATGTCTTTATAGTGATAGATTCTGTGACACTGCATCAAACTCACAGATCCATTACTATGATTACTTACCGGTTAAAATACCATTATTGAAAAATACCTAACATTATGTCATTAAAAATAATGGCTTATCACATTTCAGTAAAAAAAATTAAGTGAACAGTAAATCATGGAATACAATAATTCCTTTTAAATCACAAATTTAACTTTTGGCAAATAGATTCAGAAATAAAAGATCTGTAGCACTGAATAGTATTAGAATTTGATTTTATTCATGTTTATAGTGTAAATATATTTTGATTTGAAATTTAATTACAAAGAATAAACACAAAATCTTCCTAGAGTTATGCAATATAATAAAAAAAAAGTAGTTTAAAATAAAATTTGGATTTTTTTCCTGTTAAAAGGATATGTGTGTGTGTGTGTGTGTGTGTGTGTGTGTGTGTGTGTGTGTGTGTGTGTGTGTATTTGAAGACATATTAGCCATCATAAGAAATAATGAGAATTTAAAAGAAGAAGTTGAGGGAAGAATCTGTATGTTTGTTTCTATTTTAGTATATGAAATACTGGATAAATTCATTCATTCGCTACAGAAGATTCCCCCAAAGGTCACCCCCAGTAGATAAGCCACAGATTTCAAAAGGAAGGATGTCTTAGTTCTCCTTCCCAGAGTCTTCCTTTTTTTCTCATATCCCTTCCCAGGACTCCTATGCTAGTTTCTCCTTTACATCTTTATAATGCTAGTTTATTTCCATTTTCTCGGAAGATACCCTTGCCCTCTCACTCAGTCCCTAATTAGTAACCTAAACTCTGTGACTAGTTGATTAATGCATACATATCTAAAGTATAAAAGATACCATCCACATATAAGAGAAAACCTATATTTGTCTTTTGGGGTCTGGGTTATCTCACTCATAATGATAGTTTCTGACTTTATCCATTTACCTGCAAATTTCTTAATTTATTTTTCCTATAAATTGAAAAAAATTCCCTTGTGCAAATGTACCTCATTCATTATCCAACCATCAGCTGATGAACGTCTAGACTGTTTCCTATTCTTGGTTCATATGGAGAGAGCAACAATGAACAAGTATGAACAAGTATCTTCTATAGTAGGGTGTAGAATCATTAGAATCATTTGTCTATATACCCAAAAGTGATAGAGCTGGATCTTGCGGTGGAAGTATTCCCAGCATCCCAAGGACCATCATGTTGATTTTCACACTAACTGTACTAGTTCGCATTCCCACCATCAATAAATGAGTGGTCTCCTTTCCCTGCATCTTCAGCTGCATGTAGTGTCATTTGTTTTATTGATCTTCTGTTTCTATTTTAATTAAATTATTTGTTTTCTTGATCAGTTTTGTTTTAGTTCTTTGTGTATTCTAACTAACCCCCTACCAGATGCACAAATGTTACTGTGTTTTATCCTATTTTGTAGACTGTCACTTTGTGCAAATGAGGATGTCCTTTGCCCTACAGAAACTTTTAAGCATTGTGGGGTCCCATTTATTAATGCTGTGCTATTGGCATCCTATTCAGAAAGTTCTTTCCTGTGCAAATGAGTTCAACTCTTCCTTACATTTTCTTCTATTTCAGGGTATCTAGCATTATATTGAGGTCCTTGATCCATTGCACAGGGCAATAAATATTGATACATTCACAGTCTTGTATGTGTAGCTATCTAGTTTGACCAGTACAAGACAATATTATTTCTCCAGTACCAATTTTTGAGTTCTTTGATTAAAAATCAGATGTCTGGAAGTGTGTGGAATTGTGTATGAATCTTCAATTATATTCTATTCCATTGATCAACATACATGTTTTTGTGCCAATATCATACTATTTTTATTGCTATAGCTGTGTAGTGCAAATTTGAAATCTGGGATGGTGACACCTTCAACAGTTCTCTTATTAGTCGGCATTGTTTTAGCCATCCTGGTTTTGTGTGTGGGTTCCCATATGAAATTAAATATTTATATTTTAATTTCTGTGAAGAATTATGTTGGAATTTTTGGAATTTTGATGAGGATTGCATTGAATCTGTAGATTTTTTCTGGTAGGGTGGCCACTATTACTATATTAATACTACTCATCTACAAACTTGGAAGATAATTTCATCTTCTGGTGTCTTCAATTTCTTTCTTCAGTATCTTTCACTCATTTGGTTAGAGTTATTCCAAGATAATTTTTGTTGCTATAATGGAAGGCACTGTTCCCCTGATTCCTTTCTCAATATATTTGTCTTTTGTATATAGAAGGGCTACTAATTTTTATCTGTCAATTGTGTATCTGGTTACATTGTTGAAAGTATCATTTGTAGACGTTTTATGTATAAAATCATGTCATCTGCAATTAAGGAAACTGACTTCTTCTGTTCCTATTTGTATCCCTTTGCTCTCCTTCAGTAGTCTTACTGATTTAACTAAGGTTTCAAATACTAGGAGGGAGGGAGGGAGGGAGGGAGGGAGGGAGGGAGGGAGGGAGGGAGGGAGAGAGAGAGAATCCTTTTCTTATTCCTGACTTTATTGGAAATGCTTTGAGTTTCTTCCTGTTTAGGATGATGTTTATAGGCCTGCCTTTATCATATATAGGTATGCCCTTTGTATCCCTAGTCTCTCCATGACTTTTAAGTTATGTTTACAGTTAAAAATATTTCTACATATATTATTTAGGTGAGAATCATTTGCCTGTTTGTAAAATAATGTGTGCTTTAGTATAGTTATAAGAAATGAAGAAAAAAGAAAGTGAAGAAAAGGAAGGAAGAAAACGGGGACAGAGGGGAAGAAGGGAAAGAACAAATGAAATGGGAAGGAATGGAGGAAACCGGGGAGATGAGAGAGACAGCCTCTGAGGAAGGGAACGTTTTTTTCAGTCGTGGTGATCATGTCACAAATCAATGTCCTATTCTTAGGCTGACCTCAGAAATATAAGCTCAGGGCAATTCTTGCTGTTCTCTGCCTTTCTTAGAAAACTCTACTTACTCCTTGCTCCTCACAACTCAGTTTAAGTTTCTCACTGAAACAGAAGATGCAGGCAGCGATGTAGCTCCGCGCTGGATGCGAGGATTCGAAGAGCCAGAGCTGCAGAAACACCTGCCCACAGGAGAGAGCTGACTTCTTGTTTATCTGCCACTTCTCAATATTTACTGAGCGCCCATTGTGAGCAGCAGATCGCCCTAGTGACCAGGACAGGAACAGATACTAGAAAACTGGCAGTCAAGGCTGCTACTCCCCAGGGACAAGGCATGCTACTTTGGAACCAACAGTGTGATGAACGTTTTAGAGGGCCTCCAGTCGAACTAATTACCGCCCACATCCATCTGAGCCATGTGGCTCACTGCCAGATTCTTAGATTATTGTGTGTCTATGGGCATATTTTTCCAGAGATTTGCTCCAAACTCATTATATTCTCAGAGGCTCATCTAGAAAGCCGTTGAATCTGGATCTCCTAGTGAACTTTAGAACAACATAAACTCCTAGGTCCCTTCCCCAGGGAATATAGATGTGTCTTTCAGGATTGCATAAAAAGACCATTTGTGTGCTTACTGCTCATTGTCAGATGCAAAAATTTGCAGCCAGATTCCACACCATTTCAATTTACATGTTGAGGTATACCAAAATGAATATTTATTTTATTTAGTTAGTAAAGAAATGGGTCCATAGTATTATATTATTTATGGGGCACCACCATGCCCAGGCATGAGGAGGAATGGGTATGTAGTGGAAGCTCCTGAAGACACACTTAACTGAAATCTGGCTTGTCCTATAGTGGCTGTTTGATATTTGGCTAGTTACTTAACTTTTCAGGGCCCCTGAGTCCTCATATGTAAAAGAATATATTTAAGATTCTTAAAACACGTTTGGCACATACTGTAGGGCCCAGTCAAATCATAGTGATGATTCTTGAAAGGTGGCATTGTTGAAGTAATATAAAGCCACAAGATGTAGGGCATGCTCGCGTGGAATGGTGCCCTTCTACTCGGTTGACATGCTACAAAATGCATCTAATTGAAAGCTTCTCCTCTGCCCTTGTCTCTGGAAGAAAGCTTTTGTAAGAAGTTAACCAGGAAAATAACACAATTTGTTCCCCAGAAATACAGCTCTCCAAAAATATGAATATTTTTATGTGTATTTCAAAAAGTTCAAGGGAAAAAGAACAAAATTTTTTTCTATAGGGGTGAAGTCAGAAGCAAAAACCAGAGGAAACAGGGAAATTAGTGAATAATTTACCTTTCAGAGTGAATTCTATTTTCTCCATGTCGATTTGTGCTGGGAACAAGAAATGGCCAGTGGCTAAATGTATGCCTGTTTAGTGAACGGCTAGTGAATAACTGTGTGCTTGCTTATTAAAACTGTAACAGAGTTCTCATCTCTGCTTAACAGAGCCCATGAAATCACTGGTACCCCTAGGAATACAACAGTTTGCTGAGTTCACTCCTGCCTGACTCTGCTGGAGCGACTGTGAAACTTGAAGAGGTTTCTGTGTGATTAGGCTCTGTGTAAAATGTGCTTTTTCATGCACACTCCATACTTCAAGCCCATAAATTATTAATGTGTATTATGACTGTTAGAGAAATGTATGGAAACTCACCCAGAATCCAAAATCCCAAATAAAAGTAAATGGTTAAAAGTGAAAGAGACAAAGGAGACAGTTCTATTGGTTTGGTTCGTGTCGAAACATTTCTACTATTCCCTCAGCATTGAATTTAAAGATCTGAATGACACAGAGTGTTGAATAATTCAGATTTCATTTATTAGTCCACTGACCCTATGCATGACTTCATAAAAATGAAAATAATGTCATTCTCCTGCTTCATTCTGCACAGAATGGGAAATGCCTGTGTGGCTGGGCAGAGCTGTGTGATGCACTTTACTCTCATACAGTGTATACACATATATTTGCATGTCATACATTTAGAAGAAATGTTGAGATAAAAAATTTCAATAGTGCATTAAAGGGGATCATTTTGCCCCCTACTGGCTACTGACTTGGTCTGAGGGAAAAAATGCTGAATAGTCTGTAACAACTGGTTTCCTGGCAACTAGAACTCCACAATATAGGATGCTGTTCTGTGATCTCAGTCTGAGATTGGCTGTGCATCAGACTCTGTCCTGGAAGACTGGACTTTCTCCTATAGTTTTCCCTATATGTTCTAAGGATTTAAATCTGTCCCATGAAACTGTCCGCCTTAGGAATTGGAATACTGGCAGTGCTTTATATGAAACAAAGACTTCAGTGAAAGAGATGTGCTCCTTGAGGGTAAGACATTGAATTACAGGTTATTAAACCAATAAAAGGTCATGAATTTGGGAGGAAAATGTGTTGGGGAAATCTAGAGGAGTAAATTGAGATGGAGGATGGATATGGTTGTATTTCATTGTATTTAAGAATAAAATTCTCACAGAACATTTAATAAGGAATGTGTGAAATTTTATATGAGACTATTGACATGAGATCTCTTATTGCATTATAAGTATAAAATTATATTAAAATAGACTAATTTGTGGTGCTTCTGTTAGAAGTAATAAAATATTGGTTATCCCCAACTCTCAGTGGGTCAGGGGGCATTGCCTACAATTTGAGGAAAAATATCTTCTGACATTTTGGTATTCATCGGTGTACTTCACTGACATCTGATCTAATGAACTCATTCTAACAAACTGAAGTGCTGTGGCTTAAGTACCTGTACCTTCAAAAAGCAACTAAATCTCAGAGTCCATGGATAACTTCTGTAGGTGAGACTCACATACACATCTTATAGGAGAAGCCACAGTAAAAAGCCTGTTGTATTCTTAGGTCTCATGGAACACCAAAAGCCATGGAAAAGCATTATCTCATTCCTAGAGGACATAATCTCACAGAAAATTCTTTGTTCTTCTGGCTCTTACAATCTTTCCACTCTCTCTTTGTGAGAACAGGTTTGAGGATAGGGGTTGAGAGGTGACAGAATCCCGGGAAATCAGACTTCAGAGACCAGCAGCAGGATGCAGACCTAAGTTTATTTCCCAGCACATATAGCATTCAAGCCAAACCCAAGTCCCTAAATCCTTGGCCAATCATATCTCGCCACACTTTCACCATGCCCAAATGAAAGCCCTGCTTGATGAGGTAACTCAGAAGAGGGGGGTGGATATTGTCACCTGTTAGGACTTCTGTGAAAATGAGGGGAGCAAGCAGCCATGACCTTGGGTTTGGTTCCTTTTTTCTGTCTCACTGGTGTTCTGGGAGCCATCTTACATCTGATGCCTGGTAAAACAGATTAGGATTCTTCGCAGAGTCACAGAAAGGGTCCTGTAATACCTTGCTTTCCACATGGTGTGTGTGTGTGTGTGTGTGTGTGTGTGTGTGTGTAAAATCACTACAAAAAGAATGAATTAGTAAAGGATCAAGCTGTGGTATACACGAGAGTATTTGTGGGAGGAAAGGGAAAGGGTAATGATGCAATTATATTATAATCTCAAAAATACACTTTTAAAAAAGCGGTATGTCAAGAGCTACTTTGAATTCCCAGGGACTGGGGAAGAAATAACCATGAATTTGAACATGATTTTTATCATCATTAAAAGAGTCCTGCAAGTAAGAATCCACACAAGACAAAGAATGTGCCTATGGCATTTGCTTAGTCAAAAGAAGCTTCTCAGGGCACTGCCAGGGTAGTGGCATTGAAGATCTCATTAGAACATCACCTTCCCAGATTTATCCCAAAGAAGTCATAAGGCTTGACTGCTAGGATGAGGAAGGATAAGGAAAATGTTTCCTGAAAGAAATAGGTAGCTCTTCCCCCTGTACAAGTTTCCTATGTGAAAGAGACTCAAACTAGGAGGGAAAAAATCTAGTGATTTAGTATTATGTCTCATGTAGTTTACACCATAGTAGGACAGAGCACATTGTGATTAGGATACTGGGTCCTTGCTTCACAATTTTAAGTTAAGATGTTGTAATTCCTAAAGATAACCAAATACTTCATGTTCTCTGCACTCCCAATGCACACACACTCTAGTGAGAAGATAGAGACCACAAAAGACCAGATTCACTGCTTATGGGCCATACCCTGTGGTTAGTCCCCATGCAACATCCACGTACTCTAACTTCTTCCTGTCATGATCAATCAGTCTTGAGACTCTTGCACAATATGGATGATGGCCTAATTCCCACCAAGTCTTCCTGGCTAAGTCCACAGGTTTGCTTAGCATTTTTCTCTATGCATGAAATAGTACAAGATAGATATTTTACTAATGTGCCTTCTCAATTTTTATCTTTCTAGTTAAAAAAAAAAAAAAAACTAAAATCTCTGGGCCACTTTAAATATGCCTCCCTGACTTTGAAATTTTGGTTTTACTCATTAGATGGGGTAAATTAAGGGCTTCTTTCATGTGACAGTCTCGGGGCTCTCAAGCAAAGCCCTTATTGCATCTACTTCTTCTCAGCTTTCTATTTTCCTTACCAGCCACCTCCAGTTTCTCTTGCTTCTGCCTGCTTCTTCTCTCCACATAGGCAAGTTAGGGAACATTCTAAATCCTCCCGAGAGTGGGAAGAACACACTCTGCAGCTATGAATTGCAGGGAACAGTCCATAACATATTGATATACCTACCAAATGTAAACACTTTGGTAAAGTGGTTAATTTTTATAGTCAAAAGACAGATATTTAGTCCAGACAGAGAGCTGTTATTGTGATTGTTTTTGTGTTTCTACATGGAGGAACTTCCTAGAACAACGCTCTGGACTCTGCCCATCCCTCACTTAGGTGCCCTCAGAGGATGTGAGGCGCCAAGACCATGAGTTCCAGCCACTGCTTCGGCTTTTCTAACAACCATCCTTGATTAATTCTCTGTCTCTCTGCCCAATGGCAAGAAGTGACAATCCAAAGTCTGCCTGTGTAACTTGTCCTAAGAATTAAACCAGCAGTGGAACAAAGGGTGGCAAAAGAGTAGATGAAGAAGAGGGACATGGAACATTGTTTTCAGCTTCTACAAACAATGCTATCCTAATCAACTAACACTTTCAGCACTTTCTTGCTTGGTGGAAAGGAAGAAGGGACATAATGCATGTCCTGTAAATTCCAATATCCAGAACTTGACATTGGTACTGAAGAATGAGAGAAAGATAATATACTATATGTAGAAAGTACATAAAACCTTATACTCCAGAATCCGAGGGACATTATAATTGAACAATCAGCAGTTAATGGTCTCTAGCGCCAGCAAACTAAAGTTCTGGGTTGGTGGTTGAAAGATTCTAGTTGATAAGGAGTAGTATACAGTCTTGAGGAAATGACCTCGAAATATCCAAGTGATAGTTCAATCTAAGCACACACAGCTGTGGTGATGGCATGATTAGCAAGAAAGAAAGGGTAGGTTTTGTTGTTTTATTTTTCTGTCTAGAAAGGCTTTGTAGGCATTAAAGAACGTGTATGATGACATTGTTTGTTCTGAATGTGATTTACAAACAAGGCAAACTATAAAGGCACTGGAGTCCTCCATGTATCACAGAGAACAATAAGGCTCTGACTTTACACTGCTAACACAAGTCTGGATATCAACCCCAGCTATGCTTCCCCAAAACCCTCCTATGGAGACAAAACAGAATAACAATCTAGCAAGAGTAAAATTTGAGTTCAAATTCTTTGGTCTTTAAATGCAACATTTCAAGACCATCTGATTTGGGACATTAAAGACTTAAACTGAAGTCTCTGAGAAATTAAACATTCAAGTTACTATCTAAGGCCTAATTCTCTATTCCTGCTAAGATATAAAGATTTGGAACCCCACTGAGATGTTGATCTTAAATCATTAATACAATTTATTATCCCCATAAGCTTATGATAAAACTTGTTGACCCAAGCTATGGACACACATATCTAGGATTTTTGTAATGATAATTTAAGGAGTTATGAGCTTGTGATTCTTAATCTTAACTGCCAGCTTGCTTGAGTTAAGAAGTGCCTAGGAGATCACAGGGTGTACCAGTGGGTATGTTTCTAGAAATGGTTAACTAAGCTGGAATGATAAACTTAAAGTCTACTGGGACCATCCTGAAGGCCAGGACCTGGATGGGGGCAAGGGCAGAAAACCCAACATGCACAGGAGAATTCTTTCTCTGCTTTTTACTATTGTTTGAAGCAAGCAAGGCAGACATGAACAGAAGAAAATTGAGTGTCCTGTAACTCCCCTTTTATGTGTAGTTAGGTATTATCCTGACCTTGGAGGCAGGGAGCTAGAAGTGAGGTAACCAAGGAAACTGAACCTGTTTCTTAGCATCTGGGTCTCCTAACGACCTGAATGCCTTCTTGTGGCTTGACACCCTTCAGGCCATAGGTGGGTCCTTCCTCCATATTAGAAAGTGAAGTACCAGAGTGCTTTTCCAGTGCCTACACATGCCTACTGGCGAACATTCTCATAAGCAGGAAAAGAGGCCTGCAGGGGCATCTTGACCCTGAAATCTGCACAGTAGAGTGGGAGGAAATGAAAGTCACACTTAAGGAAGGAACTTAACGATAACATCACAAAGAAAGGGCAGCAAAAAAGATTTTAAAAATCCATAACTCAGTGGGCTGCCCCACCATAACATTGGGGATAATCCACTCTGATCTTTCTGTGATTTTTTTTTACTATCAAAACTTCTGCTTTAACTGTTTATGTGTTTCAGCTGAAAGCCTCTTTTCAAGACCATGAGACGCACACTGTGTGATGTGAGCTCTGCCATGCTCTCTCCATCACATTGGACTGAAACTTCTGAAGCCAGAGCCAAAATAAGTATCTCTCCCTTTGTCACTATCACACACATACACACACACACACACACACACACACACACACACACACACACACAGAGAGAGAGAGAGAGAGAGAGAGAGAGAGAGAGAGAGAGAGAGAGAGAAAGAGTTAATCAACACAAAGGTATTAGTAACATTTAATCAGTATACTATTATAATTCATTTTTGAGATTTCTAGAAGCAATAGTAAAACAATAAGTACAAAAACAAGGAGGATAAATAGGACAGAATTGTCAGTATTAGAGAGGAAACGCCCCATACAGAGAAGCAGGACTTAAATTGGCTTATTGAGTCTCCATCAGTTATAGACCATAGCAACAGGCTGCTGCACTAATGTTCCCTTAAGCGGGAATTGCTGTAGAGCTAACATGTTTCTACAAAGTTAGTAATAACAACACTACAGTTGTTTCACTGATGCTGTGACTAGACCAGCAAAATCTAAAATCAGACATCCATTGATCTTATAACATCAGTTTGCATTTGTTATTTCCCACCAATGCAGTTGTAGCATCTCTTGTATGAGTTGCTAGGAATCAGTTTTATTGCCTCTATAGTAACAAGGAGCTTCTTGTTATCATGTGACTTTGGGGCAGTACAAAATGTCACAGGTAGACAAATGGTTTACCTACAATGGTGCAATCATATCCTTAATGATGAAACAGTCACTGGGGGTTTTGAGTTTAGAAAGTCACTTAAGACAACACAATCATTTTAGGGACCAATTAAAAGAATCTTTCACTGAGGACTTACCCAGCTTAAGGGGAAGCATTTGCCTTCAGGACATTCTGCTCCTTCAGAATAAAGTGATTGACTATACTGATCATCTGTTTGGTGTCATGGTGTGCCAACCTATATGGCTGCACAGTAGATTTGACCAGCATGGCAATGGCTTATCTTGGAGAGCAGCTTTTAAGACACAGTACTAGAGAGAACAGGCTTATTCATAAAAAGCAATGACTATGTGCACTGGATTCAGGATCAATGGTGGCAATTCATGACTACTTAGAACTCAGTCCTGTGGCAAAGTGGAGTGTTATGTTTCTTTTTCCTCTTAAAAGATTAATTTAGCGAAAAGGAAAGAGTTTTTATTGTAATTATTTTCTTTCTTCCACTCTGGGGGTTAGTAAAAATGATATCACCAGAAACTGTGTCAGAATTTGTTTTATGGTTTATATGCATATGCACAGTTATGTAGCATCAGCACTCCCCAAATTGTGTGTTCATTTACATATGTAATAGATCTTCATTTTGTTCCATGGAATTTAAGAGGAATTCTTAGTCTTTCTTAGAGCTCTAGGTTTTTACCTGACATTTCAGTACATTATTTGCTAAAGTAAGTCTTGATTTGATGATAGGATGAGCACTTTGATTTATGTGTGAGTTCAAAATAGTTCCGAAATTTAATATGTACTTTATGGTAAAAGTGCTTACAGTAGAGGCACACAAGTAAGTAAAAGGGAAATTTGTGTCAATTGCTTTCTAAAAAATTGTTTTTACTTCGCAACAAGCTTTTAAGTTTTCACTAATTTAAATGGAATCTTTATACTCATATTTAATGGATATATGGGGGTCCTGCAGCAGTACTTTTTTGTGGAAATGATAGCCTGGGTTTACATTGTAATGGCCTGAAAGTTCTTCAGTGGTTTTTGGGATAAAAAGATGCTATTTTTATCACTAAATGGATATTATTTCTATGTAATAATGACAACAGTCATTTTAATACTTGGTATAATAAATGCCTATAAAACATTTCATAAATACAATTTTTGTATAACTGAGGATATTATAAATAATGCATGTGCATACTGATTTTTCTTAAGACAAAGCAAAATATATGTAACTACATAAGTAAATCTAAAAAACTACTGCAGAGATCTGAGTCCTTTTGTAGATGGTATAAGTTTTATTACAATACAATTTTAATTAATGGAATATGTTGTAGATTTATTTTTGCATTGTTAAAATATTTTAAGGGTTTTTAAAGGCTTAATACTTCAGACACATAAACTAAAGAAACTAAAACTAAGAATGCTCAAGAAAATCATTATGGTGGAGAATTTTAAGCCATCATTCTATGCTCAGTGAGGAATCCCATTGCCTAGCCTTCTATTCCAAACACTTCCTTAAATATTCAAGCATTTAAGAGGAGCAAGTTACCCAGCTAGTGAAAAATAGCATCTGGTCTACCTCTCTCAATACCTAGGACCAAATATACTACAAGCCAAACTCAATAATTTGGTCTCTTTTATTTTATTTCTGCCTACAAACAGTGAGAGACAGTGGATGAATGTCTTTACTATACAGAAGTCAAAACTTCCTCCAGGTGGGTGTTTTGTAGGCAAGAGGGGGAGAGGATTGTTAATGTCACCAAAGCCTTATTCTAAGACACCGTATTTGAAGTTGGTCAAAGCAAGCATGCCTTTCAAAATGAGAACAAAATAAACAAACATGGAAAATTTGTGCTCAGCAAAATACACTAAAAGAAGCCAGAATTATACAATCAGAAGAAAATGACCTCTGTGGGGGAGGGGCAGGGACAAGCTGACAAAATGACTCTTCTGGTCAAGGTACATCCACAGAGTTTGACAACAGATGTCTAATCTCTGTAACCAGAAGTGTAGAAAAAAAGAACTGGCTCTCACAAATTGTTCTCTGACATATGCACTGCAGGATGGGTATGTATACACATGAGCACACACACTAACATAAACAAAAAATCTTACAAAGTACTTTAAAGACATTCTGGAAGTTCACAGAAAGTCAGGAAGACATAAGCAGTGAGCATGTTAAACACGAAATAAATCAAAATAAATTATCTCTAAAAATATTACAGCATCTTTAATATGTGTAATTAAAATACATGACAATACAGGTGTTGAGCAGAAGGTGATGAACGGAGTCGACAGTGTGTCAAAGTCCTGTTTTATGACAAATTGGTCAGAGTAATCACGTTCATTAAAGTCAATCAACCAAGCTATATTTCACACTTGCCAGATTAACCAATAAAAGTATTTGAGGAAGAGGCAAAAAGAATTCTTGTGTATTACTGAGAACAATTAATTAATTTTAAATAGTTAAATATTAAAATATTAAAGGCGAAGAGGGGAAAAAGGAAACATTTTAACAGGGTCCAAGTAGAGACAAGATAGGAACAATAAATGTATCCTAAAGGATACTACTCTTTCAAAATATGAAGGTTTATTATTAGACTAGCTGGAATTGCAGACCTCACTACGTGTCACTTATTAGAAAGTTTCCTTAAATGTTCAGTTGTCAAAATTTTGAAATTAAAAAAATAGGAGAGGACAGATTGGTTCTGTAATAACAGAAGCATCAAAAATGCATTTGTGGCAATAAAGGAGAGGTTTTGATGTTTGTTTGTTTGTTTGTTTGTTTGTTTGTTTGTTTTATGATAACAAGGAATTACCAGTGTCGTGGTTTGAATGAGAAATGCCCTCTGTGGTCTTAGGCATTTGAACATTTGCCCCCAGTTGATGGGACTTTGAGAATACATAGCCTTACCTGCTTCTGGTTTTCCATTTTCTTTGTGCTTGCTGAAAAGATGTGAACTCCCAGTTTCCTGCTTCTGTTTCTATGGCTACCATTTGCTGCCATGACTGTCAAGATGGATTCTTACCCCTCTGTAATTCTAATACAAAATAAAATTTTTCTTCCATAAACTGACTTTCTTGTGCTAGTTTAACAGAAAAGAAGTTCATACAAACAGGGACATGAAATAATTCTAAGTCTGCATGTGTCAAAGTGTAGAGCTGTGGGTAGGAGCATGACTCCATGGTTAAGAGAGACTATTGCTTTTGCAGGACCTGGGTTTGATACCAAGCACCCATATGAATGCTCACAGCTATCTATAACTTCAGTACTGGAGGATCAATGCATACATACATGAAGACAAAATACTCATAAACATAATAGAAAAATAGAGCAAATGTTCTTCTAAAACATGCAGCTAAAGAGATGGTTTTGTGGGAAAAAGCCATTGCCCTGAAAGCCTGGTAGCCTGGCTCAGCTCCTCAGAACCCAGGTAAAACCAGATACTGTAGCAGATCTGTAATCCCAGAAATCCTAAAGTAAGATGGGTGATTGATAAAGGAAAATCCTCAGGAGCTTGTGGATCAGCTATCCAGGCATGTATAGTAAAGAAAAACAAGAAATTCTGTCACAAACAAGGTGTTACATGAGGAGAAACCACAATGGATTTGATATGGAGCCAACATGAAATCACAAATGAACTGATGAAAAGACAAAGTAGAAAATTATTTCACTAATAAGATGTATTTGTTATTAAAGCATTGTCTCAAAAAGAGAAATCCCAGCCCACATATAAGTATTAAATATGCATACATATATACATACAGTAACCCTTTTGAATTGTAGGTGAAAAACTAAAATATTAGCATTGGCATGCAATAACATTGACAAGACTTTACAACTAATATTATTACTTATTTCAGTATATAAAACTGTTAACACTTCAAAAATCAGTATAATTAGCTACATTACAGAAAAAAAAAGAAATGATATTGTCACGGACTGTCGATAAAGCTTCATACCTTTTAGTGATTTAAACATATTAACAAATGAAGAACAGAAAGAAATTTCTTATATCTGACAAAAGAAAACTAGTGATATAAATGTAATGGTGAGTTATTAAATACTCTCCAGCAAGGGAAAAAAGCGTGTTTCCTAATTTGTAGCCAACATTGATTTGGAATTCCTACCAGGACAATGAGACAATAAGTGAATCTGATGACTGGGGAAAAAAAGTAAAGCTGCCATTCTTCACAGATTACAAGTTCTCAGAAAAATTTAAAAAGAATTTCAAATTACTAGAATTAATTATTGAGTTTTAATAAGGTTGTTAGACCTATATAGCTTCTATATATAGCAGCAATAAAACTGAAAACTTAAAAGCATTAGTATGAATAGTATCAAATAAATCAAATACAGAGAATAGATTCAATATAAGACCCAGTAAAATATCTAACTTATTATTAAGAAAAATCATGAATATCTAAATACAAAATGTATGCTGCCCATAGGTCCAATATTAGACTTTCAGTTATCTTCACATTTACTTATAGATTCAATGTATCTCTATCAGAAACCCTAAAATATTCATTTATCTTTAGATAAAATACCCAATGAAATATATCTATATTAATGAACCTACTATAATTGTACTGTAAACATTGAAAGATGGGAAGAAAACAATGGGTTTTATGCATATATCAAGACTCACAGTAGTAACAATTTAGACAGTATGCTTTTCCTAAAAGGAAAGACAATGGGATAAAAGAAAGCAGTGAGTATCAAACTAAGGTATGAGTATCAAAATAAGGCAATGAGCATAAGCCATTGGTATTCTGTTCATGAAATTTTCCCCTGTGCCCATGTGTTCATGGCTCTTCCCCACTTTCCCCTCTATTAGTTTCAGTGTATCTGGTTTTATGTAGAGGTCCTTGATTCACTTAGACTTGAGCTTTGTACAAGGAGATAAGAATTGATCGATTTGCATGATGGCCTTGTCAGGCATCAATGGGAGGAGAGGCCCTTGGTCTTGTGAGGGTTCGATGCTCCAGTGTAGGGGAATTTGAGGGTGGGGAGGTGGGAGTGGGTGAGTGGGTGGGGGAACACCCTCATAGAAGCAGGGAGAGGGGGAATGGGATAGAGGGTTTCTGGGGTGGGTGGAACCTGGAAAGGGGGTAACATTTGAAATGTAAATAAAGAAAATATCCAATAAAAAATAAGGCAATGAAGGAACAGATCCATGTGCACACAGTGTTCTCATATATAGCTAAGGTATGCTGTGGTGAATTAGAAAAACCATGCTTTTATCAGATAAATGGTTCTATAATTTGTGTTCTATAATTTTGAAAGAATCAGCTGTGATCTTGGTTCCAAGTCCATAATGTATATAACCTTTAATGGAAGTGGATCTCAGACTAATGAGCAGATGCCCTGAGAAGATATGGTATCTTGCCTTCCAAAGGAAAGAGAACCATTACTGAATTATGTTACTCTGTCTTCAGAGAAAAATTGAAGTGCCCTACTTCCTTAGATCTACCCCAGCCTTCTAGGATACAGCATACCATCTCTTGGTGAGGTGAACTAGTCTTTACACTAAAATCCTCTGGACCCCAAGTTACAGATGCAACCTGCTACCTTCGGTCTCTGATACTACTTCACCCAGCCCCAGAGAGTTGGTTGCTGCCGTGCTCCATCCTTCCAGGGTCCAGGTTTGCCACTGTATAGCACCTCCTCTCCAAAGCCTAGTTTCCATTGTTCCATTGCTCCAGGATCTGATTTGTAGCTGCGCTGTGATAGATAAGGTCTGGGTCTTTGGAGCTTTCTTCTTTCTTTGGAACCATTCCAGAACATCTCTGTTCTGATTCTCAGGATCAGAGGCAAATCACTGTCCCATGACATAAACCACAGGGAAATGTATAATCACACTCCTTAGCTTGGTGGAACAGTTGTATGCATATGTGTCTCAGGCAGTGAAACTGTGCCCATGTCACAAGTGATCTAAGAATTCAAAAAAGTTAGTGAGACCATGAAACCAATTCCACACATATTACAGGAGTTTTTCTCCTAGAACACAGCACCACTTAGACTGACCAAAGGCCATAAAAGACCCAGCACTAAATGAATAATCCACTCAGCTAAGCATCTTACAGTAGAGAAAAAATATGCACATGGACACAGTGATACTCTGTCAGATATTAGTGTATCTCAGGTCATTGGGCATGCTCAGTTATCACCAACTCTAGCCACATCTGAGGCAGCTACATAGAGACTGTACTCAAGTAATTGCCTAGAATCAGGCACTGTACTCTGTTCAAACAACATCCTTGGACTTCCACTCAGTTCAAGAATCATTTCCAATGAAAGCAATTGGACCAAGCAAACTAGAACAGAGAAATACAAAATAAATAGGAAAAAGCAAGGAGACTATAAAGTTTAAAGAATATGTAATGATTCTCTAGTATAGACACAAATAAATTAAACTGTGTGGAAGAAAATTCAAAATACTGATTTTAAGGAAATGCTCAAAGATATGAAATAAAAAGATAATGAATTAAGTGAAATCATAAAAATTATTTATAATATAAATTAAGCCTCAAAACTAAGCTTAGAATCCTCTTAAATACCAAAAGGAAATCTTGGATCTGAAAAATTCAATAAGTAGAAAATACAATTGACACCCTCAACAGACTACATCAAGATAAAGAAAGAATCTCTAAACTTTAAGGAAGATCTTTTGTAATAACCTAGCCAAGTAGGTAAAAAAAACATACTGAAATATTGAATAAGGCCTTGAGACCTATAGTATGTGTTTAAGTGGGCTAACTGAGGAATCCCTAAATGTAGGAGAGTACAGAAAACTTATTTGATAAAATACTTGCTGAAAACATCTTGTGTCCGGGAAGAGATACAGACATGCAGATCTGAGAATCTCAAAGGTTGCCAAGTGGGCTTTTACTTCTATGGAAACAAAAATCAAATACAAATAGAGAACTTCAAAAACATTAAGATCAAAGCATTAATTGCCATGTGAATAAATGTCATTGAGGCAACCTCTGGATTTCTTAGCAGATTCTTGGTAGTCCAATAGCAATAGGACAATGTACCCAGAATTCCAGAAGACTAAACTTCTAGCCAAGAATAATATATCCATAAAAGTTGTCTCTCAGAAATAAAGGAGAAATGAGAAATAAAGAACATCGAAAGGCCCAAAAGTTCTTGACCAAGTTTTGTTTACCTGGCTCTCAGTGGAGGTAAACTTAACAACCATACTTGAACACTTGGTCTTGCCTTTGTAAACTGTGGTTACATTAAATGAAGCTTGTCTGGGTTGATAGATGGGTGGTAGACATTGCAAGGTGTCTAGACAATAGGGTATGTGTTGCTATGCTGTACATATTCTTACTACAGCAATTTATTCTAAGGATTTCAATTTATATAATTTGTACATTTTATTGATATGCTTCCTTCTATTTTACCAGTTTTTTCTTAAGTTACACATCCTTCTCTTTCCTTTTCCATTAGTAAATTTAATTTAGGGTCCCTAAATTTACACAAAAACAGAGTTTATGACCTTTATTACTACTGGCATCTTCAAAATAGTCTGGGTGTTTTACCTTTAAAAACTCTGTACAGCTAAAGAAACAACCAATATGTAAAGAAACACATAGAATGAAAATGAATCTTTGTTATCTATACATCTGATCCAAGATAAATATCCAGACTATACAAAGAACTCATAAAACAAAGGGCCAAAGAAATAAATGATTCAATTTTAAAATAGGCTAAGGATATAAACAGAGAGTTCTAAATAGAAGAAATAAAAATGGCCAAGAAATACTTCAAAAGTGTTCAACACCTGACACTATTGCTGATGCCAAGAATCCTTGCTGACAGGAGCATGGTATGTCTGTTCCCTGAGAGGTTCTACCAGCACTTGACAAATACAGATGCAGATACTCACAGCCAACTATTGGACTGAGCCCCAGAACTCCAGTTGAACTAGGGGAAGCACTGAAGGAGCTGAAGGGGATTGCAACCCCAAAGGAAGAATAATATCAACTAACTAGACCACCCAGAGCCCCCAGAGACTAAACCGCCAACCAAAGAGTACACATGGAGGGATCCATGGCTCCAGATACATATGTAGCAGAGAATGGCCTTATCTGACATCAACGGGAGGGCAGGCCCTTGGTCCTGTGGAGGCTTGATGCTCTAGCATAGGGGAATGCTAGAGCAGTGAGGGGAGAGTGGGTGAGTGGGTGAAGGAGCATCCCATAGAGGCAAAGGGGAAGGGGTAGAAGGGGGGATGGGATGGGATAGGGGCTTGTGCGGGGGTAACGGAGGAAGGGAAATATCATTTGAAATATAAACGAATAAAATGATTAATAAAAATTTGGAAAATGCAAATTAAAGTAACTCTGAGATTTCATCTCACCCCAGTTTGAATGACTAAGATCAAAACAGAACTGGCAATAAATACTGGTGTACTGGCTACTTTTGTGTGTCAACTTGACACAAGTTGGAGTTATCACAGAGAAAGGAACTTCAGTTGAGGAAATGCCTCCATGAGATCCAGCGGTAAGGCATTTTCTCAATGAGTGATCAAGAGGGGGGGAGGGCCCCTTGTGGGTGGTACCATCTGTGGGCTGGTAGACATGGGCTCTATAAGAAAGCCAGCAGAGCAAGCCAGGAGAAGCAAGCCAGTAAGTTAACATCCCTCCATGGCCTCTGCATCAGCTCCTGCTTCCTGACCCGCTTGAATTCCAGTCCTGACTTCCTTTGGTGATGAACAGCAGCATGGAAGTGTAAGCTCAATAAACCCTTTCCTCCCCAACTTGCATCTTGGTCCTGATGTTTGTGCAGGAATAGAAACCCTGACTAAGACAAAGTTGTATGGAAAGAATCATTCGGTCTTGGTGGCGATGCAAATTGTTTTAACCACTAAGGATATCAGTATGGAAATTCCTCCAAAAACTAACAGTAAATTTATTATGTGACCCGGTTCTACCATTCCCTGACATATGCCCAAAAGACTTTTTCCACAGACAGTTGCTCAGCAATATCCACTGGCATCCTATTCACAGTAGTTAAGAACTGGAGACAATCGAAATGTTCCTCAACAGATGGTTGGATAATGAAAATATGGTACATTTATACAATGAGATATTATTCAACTGTGTATAAAAATAATATTATAAAATTCACAGGTAAATTAATGGAAATAGAGAAGATTATATTAAGTGTGGTAACCCAAATTCCAAAAGACAAATGTCACATATTCTCTGTGACTATGGGGCCTAGCATCAAATCTTCAGATCTGAGTTTAAAATATGCAATATTAATTAATAATAATTAAAGAAATCAGAAAACTATAAAAAGGACCATGATGGATAAATACTTGAAAAGGACATCAGAGGAATATAGGTTACATAAAGTGAGAAAATATAAAAAAAATAGGAAGATAGTTCCAACTGATGAAAAGTGGACTTTAGGACAGCAGGAGAAGGAGAGAGAAACAATAATGTTGCTTTATACAGCTCAAGGAATTTTATTATTTTGTATTCACCTAAAATTATATATAATACATATAAAATATATATGTACATAATATATATTCAAAGTATAGATAGATATTAGATAGATAGATAGATAGATAGATAGATAGATAGATACATAGATAGATAGATACATAGATACATAGATACATATATATATATAGATACATAGATATATATTTTACCACTTGAACTTATAATACACCCCAGAATATTGACAAGGAAAAAATTCCTGGCACAAGAAATAACTCTCAAATGGTTGATCAGAGTGGTCCAAATAATTCAACAAAAATATTCTTATATACTTATCAGATGTATATAAGCCTCACGATAGTCACAAAAGTAGGAGGAGATAAAACAAGTTCAATGCATAGGATCACAGAAATCACCAAAACACAAATGCAAACAAGAGAAGAATGCAAAAGGGATTTATAAAACAAGAAACAATGGCACTAGTTGGTCTTTATCTGCAATAGACAATTTCAATATACATGGACCAAGTATTCCAAACAAAAGCCTTAGAATGGCTGGATGCATATAAGCCAAGATCTAACTATATGCTTTCTATAGAGATACAGTTCTTTTTAAGAGCATGCATAGACTGGAAATCATAAAATTGAAGAAATATTTCATGCTAATAGTAACCAAAATAGATTGAGATATCTATATTTATATCAGCTAGAAAATACAAGTGAAAAACTGTGTCAGTAGCATCAAACTGAAGTCTAAATATTTCTATTTCTAGGCATAGAGAAATTCTACTCTTACCTTTAATCAAAGAAGCCTTTTAAGGCAGTGAATGGCAAGGCATGCAGATGCTCTTATCAGCTCAAAGTGATTAGAATTAAATATGATTGAGTGTTCAGGCCTAAATAGGGCATTTATACCTCCCTCTGCAGGGAGTGAGTGAAGGCATGAATAAAGTGTGTTGTTGACATGTGATATGTCAAGGACCTCAAATAAATCAGCCCCATGCTAGTAGTGGTAAACCCTTTCCCAGGTGATTTCCAGAGAAATGGTAAAACCTTCCTTGGGTCCAAATGTGAATGTTGACAGAGTGAAGAAATAGCTACCCTAACTTTCTTTCCATAGACGTTTATGGCTTGAAGGCTGCTCCCTTAAAGAGACTGCTCCTATTAGATTGGCTAAACTTTACTCCTTGCTCAGGTGTATGCAACAACACTGTCACCCCATTCAACTGTCTATAATAGACACAGTGAGCTTCCAAGGAACTGCAAGCTTCTCCATCAGAGAGCCCTGTCCAGCTGACATGATTCTCTACATGTGTGTCTGCCATTTCTTAATTTGTTTACTGTTCTGAAGCTGTGTGCAAGGATGCAATCAACCTCCTCAAAGGCTCAGGAAACATTGTGGAAGAGGCATCAGAAATCATGTAACCACCAGAACACAGACAGAAGGGCCAAAAACGCATGATATAGTCATTACAAGCATGGTTTCCAAGAATCACTGGTTACTTTCACCGGGCCTGCAAAAGCCCAGACCTATCAAGAGACAATCACAGTTCATGGAGAAGCTCATGTGGGCCCTTTGCCTCCCCTCTGAAGCACTGATAATTTCTGGACTTGAAAGACAGTCGATGTCTTTAATATGCACCAAATGGCAATCTCACTAGGCTCTAATGGGCATTTCCAAGCCTATGGCCACACAGATTGTCCTGTGGATAATAACAGAGCAAATTAAGTGAGATACAGGACAGAAAGTGATCTATAAGGAAAAGAAATAGGTAACAGTGGTCACAGGGAATAAGAGAAGGTAGGAATAAGAGAAAACTGAATGTAATAAATGTGTGTGTGTGTGTGATTGTGAAATACAAATTTGATCAGTCTTTTTAAATTATGTTAAGAAAAGGTCATTACTTAATGATAACTGTGTCTTAATCCCTCAAGAATAATCATAAAATAATTAATGTATATGTATATGTCACCAGAGAAAACATATGAAGCAAATATTGAAGACAAGAAAGAAAACATGAATGATACTAAAACAACTAGATATGCATATTAAAGCAATAAAGTTATCAGCTTCTTACCTCATACTACATACAAAATAAATCACATCAAAACAGGTCAAAGGCATAGATGTATTGCAAATCCCTAAGATAAAAACATAGGTTCAATTCTAAACTAAACTAAAATGTGTTAAATTACACTCTCTCAAGTTTAAAAAAAGAGGGTACAACAAAGAATGCCCTTTGGAAAGCTATGGACCTGAAGACATTGGTCCCCCTAAGCTTGTTCTGTACTTTCATTGAACAAGTGCCTGTCACTTCAGCTCCTGGGGGATTCCATGTCTGACCTCTTCTAGGTACCTAGACTTGTATTCACAAACCCATACTTAGACATATCCACAAGTCTTTAAAATAAAATAAATCTTTAAAATGTAGTCATACTTTGCAAATGCAAAAATACACATCAGATATGTGATAAACAGTTAATGCATAAAATACACAATCCAAAATAAATGAAAGAAAATTGTAGCCCAACAACTATAATACAAATAGACCAATTAATAGATTGAGAAGAGATTCTAGTGGACATTTCTAGAATAAGATATGTAAGTGGAAAATAGGCACACAAGAAGATGCTCAACATTATCAGCCATTAGAGCAATTCAAGTCAATGTTACAAGGAATATAAGCTCTTATGCTTAGAGTGGCTACACTCAAATGAAAATTTAAAAACATGTTGGGGAAGATTCAAGGGTTCGTAATCTTTGTGCATTGCTGAGAAAAAGAGGTTAGCACTTCCTGAAAACATTAAGGTCACTACACATCCCAGAAACTCTGCTAGTTTATTTCTAAGATAACTGAAAACATATGTCCACTCAAATACTTGTTTAAAGCTGTACTAGTTAATAATAACCAAGTTGAAATAAGCAGAATGCCCATCCATGAATACAGGTAAAACCGCATAATATAAACATATAATGAAATATTAGGCATACTGAAAAGGTAATGAAGTACTGATTTCTGATACTCCATAGGTGAACTTGGAACACTTTACACTAGGGTCACTACACTTCTGCCAGGGAAACAGATAAGCTAACTGCAGATCTTCACCTCTCCTGCTTCTCCAAATCCAATCCTAATGTCTCATCTCTAGCCCTGTAGTAGAACACCTGCTAGAGTCTCATAGTCTTCCTTTCCTCTCTGATCCCGTTTCCAATGAATCACAAAGAGCTTCTCCTCCAATATTCCTTCTTCCAACTCAACCCTAATATCACAGCCACCTCACCCCCCCCCCCCAAAAAAAAACCCGGCAGGCTGGAAACATCAGTTGATCAAGCCAGAGAAACAGGTAAGATAACAGAATACCTTTACTACTCCCTACTCTCCTCCAAAATTAATCCCAAGTCTCACTCCTATCCCTTCAACCAAACACCTGCTGCTGTCTTCCTCCCTCTATCCTCTCCATCTCTTCTGGATCCCAGGGACTTTGCCCTCCTAATTTTCCTTCACCCACTTGTTGCTTTATCCCATCCCCCAACTCCAGCAGGCACTTCCTGCTGATTCATAGGCCACTCCTACCAGGCTTCACAGATCTTCACATCCCCCTCTCTTCCTCCAGATACAATGCCCCACCCCCCACCCCCACACCCCCACCCGTGGTCTACTTCCCATCTCTGCAGCAGAACACCTGTGGCAGCCTCTCTGCACTGAATCTCTAGTAAATCCCACAAATCTTTCAACCCCGACCTCCCTGCCCCTACTCTTTGCTTTATCCCAGCCCACAATTCCATCAGACACTCCCTGCTAATTCACAGTCCACTCTTGCCAGAGAAGATGGTAGGCTAACTGCAGAACTTCACCTTTCCTTCCATCCATCTAGATCCGATCCCCCAGTCTCATTCTTATCCCGCACCTTCTGGATCCTTATCCCCCCAACACACTTCTCTTCACTCCTTGCCCCAATTCCAATGAGACAAAATAAGCAGATCCTAGAGGGACACTCCATTCTTCCTCCTGTGATCCCCTTCAGACCCTAGCCCATTCCCATTCTTAAGAGTCAGCACTCAAGAAGCAGAAACACACTGTACCTGGAACCCACAGGTAGCCACACCTCTCAGAGCCACAGAAAATCTCCATCAGGCAACACAAAGCCAGCACACTCTCCTAAAAGCCAAAGAAGAAACAGACATCAAGAAACAAAACACCCACCCAACAAAGACAAAACCAGAACCTACAACTATAATCTTCCTAAACCTAGATGCTTAGGTGCCAGTGTAAAAATACAATCAATAATATACAGGACAATATATCTACACTAGATAGAGCCCAGCAACCCTACTGAAGCGACCCTGAATATTCCAACATAGCTGAAGTCCAAGAAAAGGAGACATTAGAACAGCCTATGTGAGTGTGACAGAGGATGATAGAGGTCCTTAAAGAGGGAATAAATAAATCTCGTAAAGAAATCAAGGAAAACACAAACAGTGGAAGGGGGGAAAAGTTCAAGACCTAAAAGTGAAAAAGAAAAGAAGAAGAGAAGAGAAAAGAAAGGAAAATCTAAAAATGAAAAACTTAGGAACTCTAACAGGAACCTCAGAGGCAAGTCTCAAAAAATGAATACAAGTTGGTAAAGAGACATCAATGCCCTGAGGCATTGATGAAACAGGACAAGAAATGCATACTTGGTCAAAGAAAATGATAAAGCAAAACAACTCATGGAACAAAACGTACAGTAAATCCAGAACACTATGAAAAGATGAAATTTAAGAATAATAGGTATAGATGAAGGATAAGAAACCAAGGTCAAAGGCACAGAAAATATTTACAAAAAATCATAGAAGAAAATTTCCATAGCCTAAAGGAGGAGATACTTATTAATGTACAAGAAGCATACAGAACATCAAACAGACTGGACCAGAAAAGAAAGTCCACTCAACACATAATCATCAAAATATTAAACATACAGAAAAAAGAAAGAATATTAAATGCTTCAATGGGAAAAAAACAAGTAGCAAAGGCTGACCTATTAAATCACATCTGAGTCCTCAATATAGACTCTAAATGCCAGAAGGGCCTAGACAGATGTTTTACAGAAAACAGACCACAGATGCTCACTCAGACTACTAGACTCGGCAAAATTTTCAATCATAATAGATGGAAAAATAACACTTTCTATTATAAAACCAAAGTTAAGCAATATTTATCTACAAATCTAGCCCCAAAGAAGGTGATAGAAGGAACACACCAAATCTAAGGAAACAGGAAATAAATAAACTTAGACTAGAAAATCAAAAAGGGTGAAACACACACACACACACACACACACACACACACACACACACACACACCACTACCGCCACCACCACCACCACCACTGACACCGACACCACCATCACTGCCACCACCACCACCACCATCACCAGCAACAATAACAAAATTAAATACTGTTCTTTGATATCTCTCAATATCAATGGTCTCAAATCCCCAATAAAAGACACAGAATAACAGAACAGATATGAAAACAAGAGCCACTCTTCTGTTACATTCAAGACACATAATTTAATATCCAGAATAAATATCACCTCAGGGAAAGGTATAGAAAAAGAAATTCTAAGCAAATGGGTCTACAAAGCAAGCTGATGTAGCACTTTTAATATCTAACAAAATAGACTTCAAATCAAAACTATTCTGAAGAGATAGGGAAGGACACTACATATTCATCAAAGGGACAATCTACCACGAAGACATTGCAATTAACATCTATGTACCAAACATCAAGAAGGTGGGATTGGATCTACCTCAAGATTCAACTATACCACTTTTAAGTGTATACCTAAAGCACACTTCACCTTACCACACAGACACTTGCTCAATCATAGTCATTGCTGCTCTATGTACAATAACCAGAAATTGGAAACAACTGAGATGTAGCTCAACAGAAAAATGGTGAAAGAAAATGTAGTACATTTACACAATGGAGTATCTCTGCTCTTTAAAAAAAAATGATAGCATGAAATTTGCAAGCAAATGGATGGAACTAGAAAAAAAAGTCACCCTGAGTGAAGTAACCCAGACCCAGAAAGATAAAAATGATATATATTTGCTTATACCTGTATGTTAAATAAATAATAACAATAAAGAATAATCAAGCCTCAGTCTATAGATTTACAGAGGTTAGGCATAGAGGAAGGGACTGGGAAGGGGGGTCACATGTGTCTTCCAGGGAGGGGAAATAGATATGGGTAGATGGGGGTGTAGAGAATTGGAACAGGAGGATCAGGTAGGGAGGAGGAGAGAATTATGGAGAGAGAGAGAGAGAGAGAGAGAGAGAGAGAGAGAGAGAGAGAACTAGAATTAAGGGACATTTAATGGATTGTTGAAGGCCAGCTTCCACAGCTCAGGGTAAACTGAGGCTAGGCATAGAGTTGCTCACAGCAGTTGCTCACAGACTTTTCTCTAAGGGAACATGATTTGATTCTTTGGTGTCAGAGAGAAGCTCCCTGGGGCCAGTGAAATACTCTCTGGGGATAGCTTAAAAGGGAGGGGGATCACACACACACACACACACACACACACACACACACACACACACACACACTTGGTGACTGAAGCAAGCATTAATAAGCTCCAAACACTTCACACACACACATACACACATACACACACATTTAGTGGATAGAGCAAGGCTCCAAACACTTTATTTTTTTCTCCCATAGCTTATATATCCCAGCAAAATCCTTTAAGTAGTACAAAAATCACAATGTGGTTACATTTTATTTTTCTTTAATTTTCTTTTATTTTACAATGAGTATAAGCAAGGAAAAAACATGCTCACTAATACCCTCATATGATCAAATGTTTTATGTATTATGCATAAAAAAAATTATTCCCAAGAACCCACATACATTTGCAACTGAGCAACTTGTTACAGATTAACAAAGTGTAAGCAAGCAAAGTAATTTTCTCAGCTAGTTTCTCTCACTGGCAGGCTGAAATTTGCAGTTACAAAGAAAAGATCAATTATTTTATTATTTATCTTAAAAAGTAATCTTATAAAAGTCTTAAAAAGAATCATAAGTTAAACTTGTATATAAAAAAAATCAGTCATTTCTACTTTAAATCTCAGGGTGCACATCTACTCATTAACAATTTTTACTAAATCACATCAGGAAGCTGAGGGCAGAAATGGGTACAAGAAATAAATCATCACATTCATCACCAGCCTAGCTTTAGCAAGAGAGGCAGGTCAGCTAGTACTAGTTGGGCTGCCATGATTCTTGCTCACTATTCTGCTTGTTGCCTTGTGTCCCTTCTAACCTATGAGTGATGTGAAAACTCTGCAAGGGTTTCTAGCTCCTCTCTGGGCAGTGTCATTAATACTTACAATGATAGTGAGATAGCCCAGAAACCTAGAGTGAAAACAAATAATACTGGTCTTTTAAAAAAAAAAAATGCAACGATAAAATGACTCCTAAAGATATTTTCCTACACTAATAGATCGGTGCCCTTATTCAGCAATCAAAAGAGAACTTCCTCCTACAAAAGATGGGAACCAACAGACTCACATCCAGAAATTATATGGAGACAGATACCTTTGAACACATAGCTCTAGATGGGATGCTTCCATCAATTCTCTTCTCTCAGTGCTCAGGGAAGCCCAAGGAAGAGGTACCGGAAAGAATGTAAGAGCCAGAGGACGTGGAGGACAGCAGGAGAACAAGACCCTCTAAGTCACTGAGCAACACTCAGATGAACTCATAAAAACTGAAAGAGCATGCCTAGGGCCTTCATGGGTCTGCACCAGGTTCTCTGCATATATATTGCAGTTTTCAGTTTACTATTTTTTATTTGACTCCTGAGTGTGTGAATGAGTGGGTCTTTGATTCTTGTGCCTTCTCTTGGGCTCTTTACTTTCTGTTGGCTTGGCTTCTCCAACTTTGATGTGATATTTTTTGCTTTACCTTATTTTTTATTTTGTTATATTGTGATATTATCTCTTAGAAGTCTGTTCTTTTCTAATAAGAGATGGAAAGGTAGTGGATCTGGATGGGAGGGGAACTGGTAAGAGTAGCAGAGGTGAAACTAATCAGGATATATTGCATGACAGAAGAATATATTTCTAATAAAAGGGGAAAATAGGAAAAAAGAAAACAGTCACCAAAGAATACAAATTGAGAGATTTAATTAATAAAAATATCTTACATATTTTTTTAAAAATGAGTAATGAGGGAGACTGCAAGGGAGGCAAACGCAGTGCCCATGTCTGAAATCCTCAAAAAATTAAGATTAAATTAAAAGAGAGAAATGGAGAACAGCTGCTAGTGGGAACAGGATTTTTCTAGGGTAATAAAATGTTCCAAACTTACATCATAATAATGATTTTACAAGGTAGAAATATGCATTAACAAACACTGTGTTCTATACTGTAGTAATACAGTAAGTACTATGACACACTCAGAATGACAAAAAACCTGAATGGCTGTTCAGTGTGTGGTCCTTTGTCTCTTTCCTGTGCTTCTAAAGAGTGTACATTGTAATAACCACCCTGAAAATGATTTCTGCTAATTATGCAAACTGTGTCTCCCGATATTTCCTTCTCTGTATATAAACTACAAATATGTGTATTTAAGTTCTCATAACTAATTGTATAGACTGTTAATGTTAGCATTATCCATAAAATCTCCAAACTGGAAATAGTGCCAATCAATAGCAGTGGATCAGGACTACTGCGGCAGATGCAGCACAGAATGCGATGTGGACTAAGAGACAGTTGTACCTGGAGCAATGTGGATTAATCTCAGGAACACAGTTCTGAATAAAACAAGCCATGTACAAAATAAGAAAGACTAAATTGTCCCATTAAGAGTACTGTGAAAACTATGCAAAATTCATATGAGAAATGAGAAGCTAGAGCACGCGTTAGAAGCCTGTACTGATCGGAAACTTTTGAGGCTCTAGAAAAGTTTATTTTTTTGCCTGAATGCTATTTGTACAAAGGGTTTACGATGAAAGTCACTGAATTATATACCTATGTTTGGGCATTTTGTTAAATGTATATTCAACTTCAATTTATAAAGTTTAAGTTAATATAAATAGGCAAGAGAAAATAATCATGTAAACATAACAGACGTAATGTTTGTTGAGGCTGGCTTTGAAATCGTGTGTTAATATTTAATGACATTTCTGGAGTGGCTATGAGCAGCAACTCTCTGGAAATTCATTAAAGACTTAAACTGAAATTAAAGGAGAATTTATCATTCATTTGGGGTTTTCAATTTGTTAGCTACAGAAGTTCTATGCTTTAACATTAGCAGAACACAACCCTATCCATGTACATGTACCCATTTCCACTTTAAATGCCTGACACAGCACTGATTGTCTCATTTAATTTTTGCTTATACTATCACTATCTCAGTGATACTTTCTTCTACAAATTTAGCAAACATTCAAACATGAAAATAAGTTACTTATTTTTTTTTAATTTCTGCTTCTTCCTGGGAGTATCATTGTCTTTCTTTTTGCATACATACAAACATACACACACACACACACACACACACACACACACACACACACACACACACATACACATACACATACACATTATATATATATATATTATATATATATATATATATATATATATATACCTTTTGAGATTATAACATGATTACATTATATTCTCCTTTTCCATTCCTCCTTCCAAATCTATGGCCTCTTTTTCTTTAATTGAGATATATCTATATATAGATAAATATGTGTAGATAGATGGATAGATAGATAGATAGATAGATAGATAGATAGATAGATAGATAAAGTAGATATTCCTACTATATAAATACAGCCTGCTTGCTCAATACATGTAATGTTCTTTGCATGTACATGTTCTCAGGGCTGACTATTTGGTGTTAGGTAACCAATCCTTAGGGAAGACTATTTCTCCAACTTTCAGAATTCCTTAGTTGTTTGTAGTTCTTAGTCTAGGGCTGAGTTGAAGCTTCATGAGCTTTCATCTTCTATGTTAGTATGTCTATGGGTACCATTCTTGGTCAGGTTATGTTTATCCAGACATGATAGAGAAAATTTATAGCTGTAACCTCTCTGAAATTTCCAGTATGCACAATTTAAAAGCAACCTTCTATTCCTCTGGGTCTTACAGACATCCTCCCATTCATTAATGACTCCTGAACCTTAGGTACAGGGGTAGGATTATGTATCTATTAGTCCGTATTGGGCTCTATAATGCTGCATTTTGACCTGCTATGATTTTTTATAATGGACTGTATCTATTCCACAGAAAAGTTTCTAGAATAAGAGATGAGAAGCATACTTGTCTATGTGTATAAGAGTAAATATTTAGAAAGTAGTTAAGGATTGTGCTGGTTTAAGGAAGTAGCAGTTATAATTCTTGTCCAAGATCCATTACTTCACTAGGCCTAGATAATTGATTAGGAATCCAGGATCAGAAATAGTTTCCCTCTTGTTGAGTGGGCATTAAATTAAATTAGAGAACTGTTGGCTACTACCTAGGCATACACGCCACTATTGTAACCGTAGAGTTATTTTGGTCATGTTAGGCTTTGTTGTGGTTCATAGCATCATAGTTGGTAGATTGGCCAATAAAAAGAGATCTAACATGGGCTCAGGTATATCACTTCCAACATATACACAAAGACTCAACATCATACTCAACATCATACCATAGATATTTGCTCAGCCATGTTCATCATGGCTCTATTAACAATCAATAGCTAGGGAATGAAATAATCTTATTGTTCTCCATTTTATGAATTGATAATGATAATATACTATTGTACATTATAGAATGCTATTCAGCTGTAAATAAAAATTAATTCATGAAAATTTCAGGTTAAATGTGTGGAACAAGAAAAGATCATTTGAGCAATGTGAAATAGACCCAGAAAAACAACAGATTCACATGTTCTTTCTTATCTGTAGTTCTTAGCTCCAAGTCTTCAGGTTGAGGAGATACATGGGAGTTACTGTGGAAACCAGCACAGTAAAAGGGCCAACGCTCAGCAGAGGAGGTGCAATAGAGAGAGCACTAGCGGGGTAGCAGAGACCTGATGCAGTAAATGAGAATGCTTGAATTGGGCAGAGTAGAGGAAAATGAATACAATAAAAGAAGGAAAAATAATAGTAAAGATATCTGAAAAGTCATAGGGAATTTCACTATTGTCTACCTAAAAATACCTACAACAAAATCTTTTCTAAACTGGTGTTGACTGTGTTAGACATAAAAGAATGGAATCAACATCAACATTACTTTCCTGGAATTTAAAAAATCTATAATATATTATTTGAAAGAAAGAATTTATCTCCAGTTTGAGAGTCATATTCTATGATTTATCAAATAGCAATCAACATGCTTCTATGTCAATTCATGTATTTGCAACGAAATTCTAAATTTTCTTGAGTCTAGTCTTTATAATCAACTCTGACTTCTGATCACTGATGCTTAGAGTAAAAAAAAATAATAATTTTGATATTTGTAATTTTACAAGCTGTGTATCTCCTTGTGGGGAGAAAAAAATCATTTTATGAGCTACTAAATTTTTTACACCCGTTAGAGTCCACAACTTTTCTCAAGGCTGAATTCAATTCCAATTCCCTGCCTTCACATTAAAGTCTATATAAAGTGCTCTGTATGAATAGTTATTTAATATTTTATTAGAGCTTTTAATTTTACTATCCCTTCAGTAACTTATTCCCAAGCTTACAAACCTTATGGTCATGATTCTCTTCCCAGCAACGGATATAATTTTGCATTTTGCATTCAAAAGCCCTTGTGCCATCTCCTTCAGCTCCACACTCACACACTTCTCTAACAGAACACAAAACCTTACTATTTTTCTCATATTTTGTGCCAATATTTTCCATACATTTAGTGGCATGAGCAGCTCAAATTACAGGAGCTTACTTGTTGAGATGACTAATGTTGCTATTAAAAAGCTAAATTTGGTTTAATCTTGATTGCAAATTTGGTCTTAATTGAATTACTTAACCTCTGTAATGGAGAGATAGCAATAATAATGATGTCTACTCTATAAGATTATATAATATGGAATGTAATATATGATATGATATTAAATGTAATATAAGCCAATGCCTATATTAAAAGCTCAATAAATATTGTTGATGCAGTTATTATATAGCAATTAAGACCTTAGTGTCTACAAATAAATGAATATCTAGGCTCACTCATAAAAGGAAGGGGAAGGCTGGAAATTTAGTAGTAGTCAACAAACCTGATGAATTAAAAACACATCAATTAGAGTCAAGGGAGAGAGCAACAGGTGCAGGGTCCCTGTGACCAAGCATTAATGGCCACGACCCATATTCATGCTCTCTCTCATTTCAAATTTTAAGCGCCCAGGGACAGCAATGAATCTCACCACCTTGATTCAAGATGTTTTTTAGCTGGGCGGTGGTGGCACACGCCTTTAATCCCACCCCTTGGGAGGCAGAGGCAGGAAGATCTCTGAGTTCAAGGCCAGCCTGGTCTACAGAGTGAGTTCCAGGACAGCCAGGGCTACACAGAGAAACCCTGTCTAAAAAAAAAAAAAAAAAAAAGACGTTTTTTATTCTTTCAAAGAGTCTAGCACAAAAAGCCACAGATATGACTGATAGAGACCCACTCCCATCCGTGAAATATCATCAGTTTTCAAGGAATGAATAAAAATATTACTAACAAAAGAAAGGGGTAAGTATCATCAAGAAAGGTGGCATTGGGATAGAGACCACATGTGAGTGGGATCACACCATATTTGTGTTCCATCCATAAAAATTCTAGGCAATGTATATATTAATTGGATAGACTTAGTCATTAAAAAATTACACACACATTATATTTTAAAATATTATCTTATATATAGCAATACCATGTATCTGTCAGTTAATTATAATGTCATTTTCTATTTTGAGAAAGGATCATATATAGTCCAGGCTAGCCTCAAACTCCATATATAGCTAAGTGTGACTTTAAAATTTTGATTTTTAGACCTCAACCTCTCAAATGCTACAGTAACAGTAGTGTACCATTATGCTCAGTTTCATGCAATGTTGAGAATCAAACCTACAACTTTGTGCATGCTACACAACAGTCTAACAACTGAACCATTTTTCCTACCATATATATATATATATATAATATATATATATATATATATATTATATATATATATATATGTTGGATTGGATCTCACTATGTTCCCCAGGGCCCTGGAACTCCTTAGGTAGACCAGGTTAGCCTTGACTCTAAATCAGAGAGATCCAACTGTCTCTGGTTCTGAAGTGGTCAGATTAAAGGTATGTACCACCATGCCCAGCCTTAATAATATAGCTCTTAAAAATGAATTTTTAAAAAATACAACATATTTTGTTCCCTCCCCCAACTCCTCCCAGTCTTCCCTATTGCCCTAGCCAGACAACTTCATGTATCTTTCTAATAAAATAAAACAAAACAAAACAAAAACCAATGGTCAAAAAACAAAAAAAGAAAAAAGAAAAAGAAAAGAAATCCAACTACCAAAACAAAAAGTAAGCCAAAAAAAAAACATGGACTCTATTTTGGGTTTGCCAACTACTTCTAGCCATGGGTGCTGCCTTGGAGTGTGACTGATATACCCAGTGTCACATCATTGGAAAAAACCTGATTTTCCCTTTCCCAATAGATATCAACTGCTAATTGCAAAACCTGGGATCCACTGTTGGCCATCAGACAAGGTGTTGGCCTCATCTATCATATGTGATACCACTACTGCAGCTTCAGGAGCATGCACGCCCGCTGCTCTGCTACTGTTTCTGATGCTATCACTGCTGTGTCTCTTTTTATTACTGTTAGCAACTACCTCTAGCTCAGTAAATACAACCTGTAAAAAACCACAAACAACCAAAATCCATGTCTTACAATCACACCAAGTTAGAAACCATCACTGATGCTTCTTGTGCCACAGATAAATGTACTCTCCCTCACTTCTCTGTTGCCGTGATAGAACACAGACAAAAACAACTTGGGAGAGGGAATGCTTTATTTACCTTAGAGTTTGTCAGCCAGGGAATCCAGGGAAGCCAGGGCAGGAGGTTAAGATGGAAACCTGGAGTCTGAAACGAAAGCAGGAACTGTGAAGGACCGCTGTTTTACTGGACCCTTGTTCTGGCTAGCTCAGCTACTTTTCTTATAAAGTCGGTGCTCCCCTACCCACAGGTGGTACTAATGAGCAGTTAAGAAAACTCCATAGGAAGAACAATATCAACCAACCAGACAGACCTCCCCAAGCGCTCCCAGGGACTAAACCACCAACCAAAGAGTGCACTGGAGGGACCCATGGTTCAAGCTGCATAGGTAGCAGAGGATTGCCTTGTCTGGCACCAATGGGAGGGGAGGCCCTTGGTCCTGTGAAGGCTTGATGCCCCAGTGTAGGGGAAGGCTAGGGCTGTGAGGTGGGAGTGGGTGGGAGGGTGCAGGAGCACCCTCATAGAAGCATGGGGAGGGGGATGGTTTAGGGTGTTTTTGGAGCGGAAATCGGGAAAAGGGATAACATTTGAAAATTAAATTAATAAAATATCCGAGAGAGAGAGAGAGAGAGAGAGAGAGAGAGAGAGAGAGAGAGAGAGAGAGAGAAAGGAAAGAAAGAAAGAAAGAAAGAAAGAAAGAAAGAAAGAAAGAAAGAAAGAAAGAAAGAAAGAAAGAAAGAAAGAAAGAAAGAAAGAAAGAAAGAAAGAAAACAGACAAATATGCCCCACAGGTCCATCTAATGCAGATTCTTCAATTGAGGGTGCCTTGTCCCAGGTGATAATTGTTAGTTTCTGTCAAGTTGACAAAACACTTACCAGCCCAGAAAGGAATGGAGGAGCGACATTAAAAGACATTAAAATTTAAAAAGGCATAGCCTTTTCTCTGAAATCTCTTGAGGATGACTTTGGGAATCCCTCATCAAGTCTGAAGAAAGAATGCACCACAGTGATAAACAGCTTTGAGGCTCTGTCATGCCGTCTAATTTGCATGTTATTTCTTACATAACCTAGCACACTCTAAACGACATTAAATTTACACATTATTTTTGCCTCCACTTGGCAGTTTTGCAAATACGTGTTTATGAAATAAGATTCAATTAAGATAGATTTAAATTATCCAATTCAGTCTGATTTTTTAAAATTTAAATCATTATTACTTCAACAAGTAAATTGCCAGGGCTATTGTACTTTGTTGGGTAAATATTACCAACCATATCCAAGCTTTCAGAAGTAAACACCATACTGTATAATTAGGCAATGTGAAATTAGCAAGCAGGGTCTAGTAATATCTTCACTATTTCACCTAATTAAGAAGCAGCTTGCTGGTGCACTGAGGAAAAAGAAACCAAATTTAAAAGGATATTGCAAAATCAGAAGAGGTCTCTAGCTGAGTAAATTTATATTGATGGTTTGACCTTATTTATTAGACACAGCAGCAGAATATTAGGGAGAAAATTTAGCAGGTGTATGGGACATTTTGCACAATCGATGCTATGGTGGTTTGACAGTTTTGTCCTCAGAAAACTCAGGTATTCAAGTGTTGGTATCCAGGTCAATCAACTGGGAGTACCTGGATCAAGTGCACACTCTTTGCACACATGAATCATAACAGGCACCTCATAAGTGAACTGGTGTTATGAAAATGGGCTTGCAGACATGGGCTCTTCTCTCAGCATTACTTCTCTATAGAACATATCAGGTAAAGTGCAGCCACAGCAACAGAGACCAGACCCTAAGCAGACACCAACCTTGTGGCTGCTTTGAGGTTGGACTTCTCAGTCTCCAGAGGCACGTGTTTCTCTTTTTTATAAATGAATTATCCAACTTGTAGTATTTTATTACAGCAACATAAAATAGATGAAATAATTAAGTCACTAAGTATTGTTATAGAAGCAGCCACCATTAATCTATAGCCTTCCAAGCCTGAGTAGAAAGCAAGTCCCGAGGTTTCCGTAAGAATCTGTAATCTTTGTGCTCTTCAGGTTCACAATGGAATCTACTTCTGTCTCCACCCTGTGAAGACAACACAGAATCAATGATGAGTACTAGCACGTGGTGCCCAGAGTGGATTCTTCAAAGGGGACACATCCTACTGGACACCAATGTTTTGTGCAAACTGGCAAAGGATCAGATGATCTGCACAATTTTGCCTTATGGAAGTATCAAAATTGAGTTGATAAAATATTACTTAATTTCCCTTTAGATATGTCAGGTATAGTATTTTGGTTGACTTACAGTGAGACTGTCAATCATATAAAGGACATAAGAGTTTGGTGACAAGGTGTCATCAAGGGACTTGTTCAAGGCCAAATGGAAATCTGTGATCAAATCAGAATAAAGCCTGAACCCTTGGCTGTGTGCAAAAATGATGTGCACCCACTGCTTCAGAGGCAGGTGATATCTGATCCACTGTTTGGGATGAGGACAAGCGGTACATTGCCGTCCACTTCATCATCAAACATCAGATAGGTAGAATTCTAAAGGCATTTACTGGGCAGATAAAATGTGTTGCTTATATAAACAACAAAGAAAATTAAGAACGTGCCAAGTAAAGAAAAATGCAAGGGAGGATTTTTTTTTTTTTTTTTTAATGTGGGTGGACAATGGGGAAGAAAAATAAACTTCATTGTATAACCCACTTGGCCAGTACTAGAAAGTTCTGATTCCATTTAACCACCACTGTCTACTTCAGCCTCAACAAACAGCAATTACAACTGAGAAGCCGATAGACAGACTCATGGCAGATTCTAATAGAAAACATGCAAAATGTCAAATGGAGAAAAACAACTAGGGTATTCCTTCAATACTATTTTTGGAAATATTCATGCTGTAGAGATCCTGAAGAATATGGAAGGAAAAAGGGATTCCGGTGCGGTGCAAGGTACCGACAAGGGTAAGAGAACAAAAAGCCTCTCACCGGATGTGGACTACACGGGGCGTTATTCTACACTGAAAGCGCTGCTGCAGAACCCAGCAGGGGTAAACTATTATTTATCTCTGGTTATTAGCCAAGTCTAAATGTGTAACCAAAATAACAAAAGATTTTCTTTACATCTAATTAGACATAAAGGCTGGAACAATGTTCTTTGAAAGGATGCTTTTAAGATGCTTTTTTGAATTGAAATAGTAACAACATTTGTTTTGTGTGGTAAACAGAAGGCTTTTGGCAGTGCAGTTGCTTTCAGTTTGAAACTGCCAAGAACTATTTGCTTATCTGTGGAATTTCCACTACTCTTCCTGCCTGTGAGACAAATGGGTGCTGATATAGAATAAATGGGGCTGCACAGAACTTTGTGGCTTACTGGAGTCATCACATAAATTCTCGAGCAGACACGGAGATGAGAGGAGAGAGAGACAGAGAGAGACAGAGACAGAGAGAGACAGAGACAGAGAGACAGAGAGAGAGACAGCGCGAGTCAGAGAGAGACAGAGAGAGACAGAGATGAGAGAAGAGAGGGAGGTAGGGAGAAAGCAAGAGAAAGAGGGGCTTATGGTACTCCACTAAGGGCAGAGGATAGAAAGAGAGAGAACGTGAAACACAAGGAAAGATGATAGAAGAGAGACTTAAGAGCATCATACAAAGGAAATGTGAAGAGAAGGGGAGGCGATGGGAGGAGACGGAGGGAGAACAATGTCAGAGGATGGCAGAATTCCTAGAGACAAAACAATTAAGGCAAGAGGGAAAGCTGCCCAAAATAAATGAACAGAGAGGTAGGAAGCAGGAGAGGACAGGCGAGGTAGATGGAGCAGGAACAGAGGAACCAAAGGAGCTAACAGGAATTGGAAAGGGGCTTGCAAAGACTGAGCTAAGCAGGGTTTGGAAGGGACGGCAGGGTTGTCTAAATGATAATGGTATTTGACAGTTTGATACGTATTTACAGCTGTTTCCAACTCTCTCTGAATACTATATAGGATTATCCGGATTTTCTAGGGTTTATCACCATAGGCATGTAGGATTAGCAGCCTGATGAAGTAAAGAATTACTCGCCAACCCAGTCCTTAGGCTCCAGTCCAGCTCTTCCCAAGTTCCCTGAGCATGATATATAAAATACAAATGCCTGTCTGTGTGTCTATACCAATTTTTCTCGACGTGTGATTATTGTATCAATATCTGAAGCTCTTCATTGAGGCTTAAAACCCACAAAGGTACAATACATAAAAGTTTTCCTACTGGCAAGTATTATTATCTTTCTGTGCGTGAATCACTGAGATTACAGTGTTTCTGTTTTGTTTTGGGGTGTGTGTGTGTGTGTGTGTGTGTGTGTGTGTGTTTAGGTTGTATTTTAATTACAACCATTCTCCCTTGCTTACCCTCCCTCCACACACCCCTAGCTCTCCTTCAAATTCCTGGCTCTTGTTTCATCACCTGTACTTACTACGTGCATGTCTGTCTATGCATACACACATATATTTCTAAATAGAATGCTACTTGTATGTATGATTTCAAGGCTGAGAGTCTGACAGTGAACAACTAATTGGCATGCTCTTCCCTAGGAGGGCAACCTCTCCACTCTTAGCTTTACTTAGTCGCCTGTAGTTCTTTGTGTGGGGTTGAGGCCTCACATCTGGGAAGTCATGTTGCTAAGACTTATAGATGAAGCTTCTGATATTACTAGGTGACGCAATCTCACACCAAAACCCCGATCCTCTAGCTCTTATACAATGTTCCCTGAGCCTTAGATTAGGAGTGGTTTGCAGACATATCCACTGGGATGGTTGTGGTTCCTGTAGCGGTCTCTATCTTCTGCAAAGTGAAGTTTCTGTGATGATGCTTGGAGCCTACACTCACCTGTTAGTATCAGGAAAAATGTTGTTTATGTATTGTTGGGGATTACTGTTTTAGTATAATATATATTACATATATTATACTAAATACATATACTAAATATGTATTATAATATATATTGAATTAGTGGTTGAGGTTTCCCTCTAAGAACTATGATTACCTAGAATTTGGTTAGCTAGCTTTCCAGTACCCAACATGGCACCTTCTATTGAGTGGGTCTTAAGTACAATTAGAGACTGGTAGTTACTGCCGTAGGGTGATTGTGTCATGCTCATCCTTAATATTGTTCATAGGTATCGTAGTTGGGTGGCACAGTTGGTGCCTCCTTCCTTGGGAAGCTTGCATGGCCAGTGAATTTTGTTTTGCTTTTAAGTATAGTCTCCTGCTTCTTGTATCTGATAGTCCAGAATGTGGGGTATGCGGTAAGTGGTATATGATAGAACATTTAGAACTAGCTTGACCATGTTACCAGAAAGCAGCTTAGGTTCCAGAGGGAACATCAAGTCTATTCCCAAAGTAAAGATGATTTAGATACTATATAAGCAAGGGCTGAACAGAGGGAGAGGTGTTGGAAGGAAATAGAAGAGCTTACACAGGCTGTAGTAATGACAAAGTGGAAGAATAGTTACTCTCTCTTCTTGTGAGAACAAAATGTTGAAAGTGTTGACAGACAATGGAGTATTCCCAGAATAGAACCACAGGATGAAGGGAAGGGACTTATGTACGTGCTAGGTACTTAGGAATGTATGTCACAACAATAAACAGACATAAAAAGTGGTTCTGGAGAGAATTAACACTCATAATGATAGTTATTTTCTATATGTTCCTTTTTGAAAAATGTGTGAAAATCAATGATACTGATGCCAAGCTGTTCAATGAAGAAACTCCTATAGGAACCTGGGATATAGAAGCTGGTGTTCTGGATCAAGGTAGTAGCAAGAAGATAACAGAGACTACTTGGTTCTCAAAATATGAACTTACATCTTCAGAGGTATAACATTGTTGGTCAGATTTGTAAAGATTAGGTGATACCTAAGCTCTGTCTAAAGCAGAAATCAGGAATCAAAGAGATCAAAAATGAATTACATGTCAAAAAGTTATTAATTTCAACCTTTTAACATTAGGCATTAGTCCTTAGCAACAATTTTTATTTATTGAATTATGTAGGCTTATGTATTCTAGTCTTTCATGATACAGAAAAATGAACTTTAAACAAATTCAATACAAATTTACTGAAATTAATAATTGAACTTCAGTGAATATAAAGGATTGGATAAATGAGCAAAAGAGGAATAAATGAGTGAGACAAAATCAATGAAGGACAGACACATGAACTTTAAACATGTTTTTATTGAAATATAATAATATCGCTGTCTTTCCTTCCTTTCTTCCTACTAGCTTCTCCCAAATAGCCTCCTTCCAACACCACCTACACCCACTTCTCAAGTCAGCTGCTTAGTTTTCTTTTATTCTTATTGCTAGATTGTGTGTTTGTGTATGTGTATGTGCAAGAAAATATTACCTTCTGAGTCCATTTGAATTGTTGTTAGGATCTACATGGTTCCAGGGATGACTACTCTGCATTAGACAACAAATCAGGGGGCTAATCTCTGGGAGGGGGTAATTCTTTGTCTAGGAATGTGACCCCATGAAAATTTCCCCTCCCATGTCATCATATCCATTGATAATGATGTTGTTTTAGCCTTTATGCAGCCATTTCTAGGAGACACTGTTTCACAGCAGACCTCCTGGTCTTCTGGCTCTTACGAACTTTTCACACCATCTTTTGTGATAATCTCTGAACTATTATTTCAGAATCTTTGATACATATGTGTCTGTTGGGACTGTGAGCCCATGATAGGATGGATGCTTTTTGCATTGTGTCCAGTTGTGGTTTCCATACATTTTTTTTTTGATACGGGTAGTAGTGGGTATAAGCATGTAGCACAGATACATACACACATACACACATATATGCAAGTCAAGCCACTTGAGCTGACAAAGTTCCTTACAAGAACCACAGAATAAAATCAAGTAAAATAAAAGCCCAGTACCCAGCACAACATCCCTTTTTGACTAGTTAGTCAGGATAGTCTAAACAACTCCCAAAATTATATCTATTGATGTCATTGATTGCCTTTCAGGAGTTGAGTATGGAGCTCTATGGCCAAAGACACCACATACTTAAGGCACAGAACTCAGATGATTTGAGCTGTATCTGACATAAAAGTCTCTTTCCTACAATCTAATTTCCATGCTTTCAGAAAATATTATGCAAGCTGGCAAGGGGGGGGGGGAAGGTATTGTCAGTACTACCCAGCTACAACATCCATGAAAACAATACCAGCATGGCAAAATATTCATAAAGGTGCAAGAAGTGACACTCGCATATCATGTGTCCAACATCTGTCTAATTGGTCTTCTGGACTATTTAACAGGAAAAAAAATTGCCTGGTACTGAAATCATAGCCAGCTATCTAGGGCTACTGAGGTCATGGATCTTAAGAAAGAATCTACTGTTGTCCCTTTGCTAGACTAGCATAATTTCTTAATATATTCTAAAATTTACATTTTCAAATGCATTATTTTTATTATCAGAAAAATTTTCATATGCTGACATGCACAAGGCTATATAAAAAGTTATCTGACAAGAAAGGGTCATGAATAGAAGATTTAAGAAGCCCTGATTTAGAGCAAAACTGCCATTATAACACTTTTCATTCTATCCTTACATCAATGTGCATTTTATTTATGTTTCTATTGCACCTTGATTTCTCTTTTTGGCCTACCTTTATTTGTTTGGTCCTTCATTTCTTCTCTATGGATGTTTGGTCTTCTTCATCCTCAATTACATTAGTAATCAGACAGAGGTCAGGGCATGGGCACATGGGGAGAAAATGGCTGTTGTGATCTACCCTCTTTGTGTCTTAGTCTGACAAACAGTATCGCTTCATGAACACATTTATGGCTCCATATTTACTTCCCCAAGGTACAGTGTATATTTTTATCCTTGAGCAAGGATAGCAATACACAGTTGGCCTTTGTAATATCTCCTTCACCAACAGGCATTCCTATAACTCAGATTGCTGCAATATATTGCTTAGAGAAGCTACCTTGAGACAAGTTGCATTTTAACATATTCAGTTACCATACGGGGAATTAATGTATTCTTTCAAAGCAAAAGTTGATGTTTCTGTGCTAACTTTCTGCTATTGACAAAATACCTAAGAGAAACAACTTAGAAGGAGAAAAATCTATTTTGACTCACCATTTTAGTGGTTTTAGTCCACTAACTCAGTTGGCTCCATTGTTTCTAAATCTGTATTGAGGCATCATGGCAGAAATCATGGAGGAGGAACCTATTCTATAATTTTATAAGTCATTGGTACACAGAAACAAACATACATTTCATGCCAGCCATGGAACAGAGAGTGAAAGGAAAGGGACCAGGGACAAGATACACCCTTAACAAGTGAACTCTCATTGAGCCACTTACTCTATCTGATCCCTACTTCTCAATTACCCATCCAGCTATGGATTACTGTATAGATTTGGCCGGGGAACTTAAGACCAATTCAAGTCTCAACACTATCATCATTCAAGGAATCAGACTTTCAAATGTATGAGTCTTCAATGGTTATCTCATGCCTGAAGCAGGACAGCTTGCCTCTGGTTCATATTCTCCCCCATCACTCTTTTCTTGATATCTTAAAGATGTTCACCCAGATTCTGCTTCTTAGAATTCCCCAAATAAAGTCCAAGTTCCAGTGCAATTCATGGTACTTCTAAAATCCAGACTCAAAGCAAGTAAGCAAATGAAAGAGTCTAGACAACTTGGCAGATATGCAACTAAGATGTGTGGTGTTTTGCCCCCAACAATTTCTTCTTCCTCTTAAGAGAAGTTTGCTTGATTTTCTTTGTCTTTGGCTATATAGGTTTAACAGTGGATAAATAACTTAAGTCTGTTGATTAACTTCTGGGAGATGCGTTCTGAACCACATTTTTGGTAAAATCTTCTGTTTGTTAGGGGATGGTGACCTATGTCATTGGGTGCTTAGCAGCATTGTTATCTTTACTATTAGATAATTCTTATTCCTTTGAGGAACAAAAGACAGAAATGTTTCCAAATATTACCAAATCATCTATGTAGAGACAAGCTACCCTAGTGGAGAATCTCTCTCCTAGAGTCAAGGTACTCAGCTAAAGCCAATACAATCTCTAGATTGTAAAAATGCTATTGTTTGAAGTACTTGGTCACAAGCCACCACTTCTTTCTTCATCTCTTCCTCGCTTATGTTAGGACCTTGTAAAAATGCATCTTAAATTCTGACTTCTCATCTCAGGTGTATGTTTATGTCAATACTTTATAAACTGAAATCTGCTAAGAATTCACCTTGTTATTTTAAAAGTAGAGATGACATTTGGCATAAATGACTATTATCATAATTAAGTATGTTAATTATAAAGATGCAATATACACCAAGCTCGAAGTTCACTTTAATTGTTTTCCTACCCTTCTTCTACTATGTGATTTGGTAATGAGAAGGACCACAAGCATAGTATATTTGGAGTATCTTTACCATTACACATATTTAAAAAGATACAAGATTTTAGACTATATTGTGAATAATGTCAAACTAAGAAAAACAATAAACATCTACAAGTCTAATTATGAAAAGAACTCAAGGATATGGATATTGATTAATATGTATTTTGAATACTTAAAAATAAATATACACATTTATCCTTTTGTGTTGTTTTTAATCTTTATGTAATTAATACTTAATTTCCTAATAAAAGATACTTTGTAGGAAAAACAAAAGCAAAAACTTTGGATTAATTTAAAATGTTGTGGATGAACTAGTTACTCAGAAAAATAAATGATCAAATAAAGCAATTTTCTTCTAAGGATTTTCATCTTTACTCCATTTAATAAACCAAAGCTCACAGGTGCTCACAGGTGTATTTCTCTCAAACTATGTATAGCAGTGGTTTGGAAATAAATTAATAATGATAATAATAATGCTAAAACATATAATAATGTAGTTCAGATATTCTTTCTTGCAAAGGTATAGTGAAAATGTCAAGTTGGAATATACATTACCCAGTCTTTAATTCAGTTTCATTCTTTTTCTATTGGCTTCTTACAGGTATTACATCAGACACAGAAAAACAAATATCAGGTGTTTTCTCTCATTTGTGGATGGATGTTAGATTTTACTGCCCTAATCACTTGAGTTTCAATTAGAATACACACAGGGCTTGGGAAATTAGTAAAAGCACCAGGGAGTTCTTTTAATGGAAAAGATATAAAATTCAATGTTAATAAATGCTTAAAGGGACCTAGTGGATCAGAAGAGTTAAGCTGGGATGTGGGATAAGGGGGCAAAATAGAAATATGTCAGGATAAATAATTCTAAAAGTCTTTGAAAAAGGTCATGGAATTCTAGCTACCACTGTAGAAGAGAGAGTCAAATGGAGTTACTCTATGAAAAGGCAACAATTTCTTTCTATATTTCCCAGGCTTACACAGTAAAAGCCCAGTCCTACCAATGGGTTTCCTCTTTTGAAGTTGTTGAGCAGTGAGGTCCCAAATTTCCCTAAACAATACAGGCTATTGCCAATACTATTGTCATCACCCAAGCCTTGACAGTAAGACCATGTTTCTGAAGATAACATATACTTGGGTCACAAAACAAAAATATAAAAGCTTCATCCCCACTGTCTAGCTTTGATAGCACTGGAAGCTGCTATGCACATTACCAGGAAGCACTGTAAATATCACATCCTACTAAACTATGAACACTTCAAGCAACAGTAATGACTTCCTGGCAAGACACCCCTATATAGTGCAATAGTGGTTCAAACATCATGGATATAACCAATCACCTTTTGATAGGATTTAAGTTCCACCTCACAAGAGGAAATCTATATTTGGTACAATTGCTGGCCAAGAACCTGTGACTCTATAGGTCATCAGCCTTAGGCAATAACATATTACTATTATTCTGCTAAATAGACATAATGTTAAACTGACTCTAAGGACATTGTTATAATCGTAGAACGCATCTTTTTAACTCTCGTCTGATTAGCCTCTATTTGTAATAGATGATGATTAACATGAAGAGTCACAACTGGTTAAGGTGCACAGAATAATAGAGTCTGGGAGATTCGGACCTAAATGTAACATGTATACTGCTCGCTCTCCTCCCAAGGCTCAGAAATCATCATTTAAGCAGGAAGTAAAGATTTAAAAACAAATGTATTGAATGAATGTATAGAAACAATATCTTTCAAATACAGCTGAGAAGCTGTGCATGTGAACTCACAGAAGTTATGACAGCATACACATACTTAGTGCAGCCTCAAGCCAAACTTAATATCTAGAGGAGAGCAGGTGAATATGAAGTCAAACCCTTAGCCAATGAACTATAGAAAATTCACACCTGCTGGAGAATAAGAGTTCATTTTTTTTGTTTGTTTGCTTTTTAAGATTGTTGCCATTGGTAGTTAGACACATCTCTGGTAGAAGGTCACACATCCATAAATAGTTAAAAAGGCAAAAAGGACATAAAGTTGGGTGGGTAGGAAATAGAGTATGGATTGGGGAAGAGTCATGGGAGAAGATGTATATAGTCTAAATATATTGTACTAAATTTTCAAATATACAATCAAAACTACAAATCACCAAAAAATGTACCACTTACTATGTTTTAATTAACAAGTACTATTCAGAATTCTTTGGCCCTCATTATTGTCAAATAACACATTCAAGAATCACAATCTTTCCACCTTATTTCAGAGACTAAGATTCATTCTAATTCTTTGAACTGTGATCTGTAACTTATTAATTTTCATTAGGTCTCTTTTATTAACTAGTTTGTTTGAATTGAATGTATCATATTGTAAGAACCTACTTTAACCCTTCTTCTAGATCATAATTCTGAAGAACATCACCCTGACCCACTTCTCTCTCTCTCTCTCTCTCTCTCTCTCTCTCTCTCTCTCTCTCTCTTTCTCTCTCTCTCTCTCTTATACACACACAAACACAAACACACACAAACACACACACCCTTTACACTGATTTCACAATGCACTTAAATTTCCCTGATTCCTGTCCCAGAGCTGGTGCTAGAATTTCCAGTCTGAAGTCTAATTGCACTCTGTCTAAACAAAGTAAAGAAAATTTGTTGAAAATTACACCATTCAGTAGAAATTTCAGAAGGCTGTCACTTTAACAGTGCATGAAAATAGCACTGGAAATCAGGCCACTTTGAAAACACCCGAGAAAGTTAAGCTATGTGTTACATTACTGTTAAGTGTATAAACATCCACATTCTTTAAAAAAAAAAAATCTAAGTTAAGTGTAATATTCACTATGTATAGTATTCATAGGCAGCATCTGTACTTATTCTTCTACCCACAAAGAGGGAACTTTATAAAGATGTCATTTCAATGTAAAGGGAAAAGAAATGAACAAGCAGAAAGTAAGTTTTAATGATACACATATATTGGCAGTAACCAACAGTGTTCTAATTGGACTTAAGGTATCTATCTTAATAGAAGGGAAATAGTGCCTAGTAATGGAAACATACCCAACTTCATAGAACTAGTGTGATCTTAGGGAAGAACTCTCTATGTCCACTTTACTGAACTAGTATAGTTTCTAACTAAATATATGTCCTTACACCCCACATAAGTTAACTCTCACACCTCATCACTAAAGCATCTCTTTGCAGAACACTGATATCATTAAAAAATACAAGTGATCACAATAAATGCAAACAAAAAAGACCAAATTGACCAACGGATTATGGGGTACCTAGATCCAATAGATGTATCTACAACACAATTCCTGAACCTAAAGCCAAGAGAACATCATGGAAGAGAAGTCAGAAAAACTAAAAGGATCAGGAAGTCTATTGATAGATTGCAATGACAATACCCAAAACCATGCTAACATAGAAGTGGGAATATCACTGGTCACCAACTGTACATAAAAAGAACTAAAGGCAGCTAAGAACTACAGAGAGATAGAAAATTAGTTGTCCTCAGAAATAAGTCACCTCATTGTTTGTACAATTCCATGTGATGGCCACTGAACTCATATACATACAATCAATACAAAACTGATTCTGCAGGTTGTATTTATATATGTATTCATTTATACACATACGTGATAGTATCAATTAAAGTAAAAAAGACCAGGAGCTTGAGATGGAGTGAGGAAAGTGTATGAAGGGTTGGAAGGAAGATATAAGTACATTTTTATTTAAAAGTGTAACAACACATAATAAATAATAAAATGCAGTGACATTTTAGAGTAACACATGTTAACAATCATAATGAATCACTCATTTTCTTCAGGCTGCTGTACTTTATCTTTGAATTCTGTTTAATTGACCTTCAATGTGACTTGTGCTGGCTACAATTATACTTTGTCATAAAATACTAATAATTTTTCAGAACTTCTGAAATTTATGAACAACTTTGGTGGAAAAAATAATCTTCTTATAGCAGTTTCTAAGCAATTAAATAATGTTTTCTGTTCTGGTCAATGGACTGTCTCCTACTTTACATCTTGTTTCCGTAACTTGGCTGAATGTTTGGATGTGTATAAAAACTGTTTTTCCTCTCATATCTTCTAGTGTTTCTTCCTCAGGAAGGACAGGATGAGATTACACACCTAACCCTCAAGAGACTGGAGGCCCCAGGGAATTTAGAGTACAGGTGGGATGGGGGTAGGGGTGGGGAGTGAGGACATCCACGTGGAGACAGGAGGTTGGGGAGGAGATATAGGTTGTGGAACAGTCAGAGGGTGGACAGACGAACAGACAGACAGGGGGATAAAATCTGGAGTGAAATAAATAAATTAAAAAAAAAAGATTAGTATAGAGTCTGTGCCACAGAACTCCATACCCAAATAACTCAGGGAGAAAGCTAGCATCCCAGGAGTGTGCACAAGCCCCTGAGTGGAGGTAAGACAAGCACCACTGCTCAGCAGAACCTGCCCAGAGCCCTCAGGACTCAGGGACCTAGGAGCAGCCTGGGACAGGAGACTTACAGTTTATGCCTGTGGCCTGTGCCACAGGGCTCCATACCCAAATAACACAGAGAAAAAACTAGCTTCCCAGGAGTGTGGACAAGCCTGTGTGGGGTAAGGCCAGCACCTCTCTCAGAGAGACCTGCCCAGAACCCTCAGGACACAAAAACCAAGGGGCAGCCAGGGACAGGAGTCTTCTGGTTTCCATCTGTGGTTGGGGACCTCAGCCTGTGCCACAGGGCTCCGTAGCCAAATAATACCAGGAGAAAGCTAGCCTCCCAGGAATGTGGACAAGCTGAGAGCAGGGGTAAGGACAGCACCTCTGTGGAGAGAGACCCACCAAGAACCCTCAGGACACAGGGACTGAGGAGTGACCTTCTAGTTTATTTCTGCAGCCAGGGAGATGATCTTGTGACACAGGGCTCCATACTCAGTGCCAGAAGAGAGCTGGTCTCCCAGGAGTGCCAACACAACTTTGAGCACAGGAAGACCACCACTTCTGTTCAAATTCCTCAATCAAGAGGGAACCTTGCAGAGTCACCAGGACACAGGAACCAAGGAACAGCTGGGGACAGGATCCTTCTGGTTTCTGTCTGCACTCCAGAGCTGACCCTGTACCACAATCTCCAAACCCAAATTCATCTCAGAGAAAGCTGGTCTCCAAGGAGTACTGATGCAGAGGATTGCAGAAGGGGCAAGCCACAGTCAGAGAGAGCAAGATCAGTTAACACCAGAGATAACCAGATCGTGAAAGGCACAAATAAGAACATAAGGAAAAGAAACCGAGGAAACTTGACATCATCAAAGCCCAGTTCTCCCACCACAGCAAGCCCAGGATACTCTAACACACTAGAAAAGCAAGACTCAGATTTAAAATCATTTCTCATGATGATGATAGAAGATTTTAAGAAGGAAATAAATAACTCCCTTAAAGAAATAAAAGAGAACACAGGTAAACAACTAGAAGCCCTTAAAGAGGAAATACAGGAAAACACAATCAAACAGGCAAAGGAAATGAACAAAACCATCCAAGATCTACAAAGGAAATAGAAACAATAAAGAAATCACAAAGGGAGATGACCCTGTAGATAGAAACCGTAGGAAAGAGATCAGGAGTCATACATGCAAGCATCACCAACAGAATATAAGAGACAGAAGAGAGAATCTCAGCTGCAGAAGATACCACAGAAAACATTGACACAACAGTCAAAGAAATGCAAAATACAAAAAGTTCCTAACCCAAAACATCCAGGATATCCAGGACACAATGTGAAGACCAAACCTAAGGATAGTAGATATAGAAGAGAGTGAAGATTCCCAACTTAAAAGGCCAGTAAATATCTTCAACAAAATTATAGAAGAAAATTTCCCTAACCTAAGAAAGAGATGAACATAAACATTCAAGAAGCCCACAGAACTCCAAATAGATTGGACCAGAAAAGAAATTCATCCCATCACATAATAGTCAAAACAACAAATGTACAAAACAAGGAAAGAATATTAAAAGTAGTAAGGAGAAATGGTCAAGTCACATATAAAGGCAGACCTATCAGAATTCACCAGATTTCTCACCAGAGACTATGAAAGCTAGAAGATCCTGGACAGATCTCATAAGACCCCAAGAGAACAAAAGTAGCAGCCCAGATTGCTATACCCAGAAAAACTCTCAATTATCTTAGATGGTGAAACCAAGATATTTCATGACAAAACCAAATTCACACCATGTCTTTCCATAAACCAAGCCCTACAAAGGATAATAGATGGAAAGCGCGAATACAAGAAGGAAAACTACACCCCAGAAAAAGGAATAAAATAATCTTTCAACAAACCCAAAAGAAGATAACCACACAAACATAAGAATAACATTGAAAATAACAGGAAGCAACAATCACTATTCCTTAATATCTCTTAACAACAATGGACTCAGTTCCCCAATAAAAAGACATAGGCTAACAGACTGGATACATAAACAGGACCCAGAATTTTGCTGCGTACAAGAAACACACCTCAGGATTAAAGACAAACACTACCTCAGAGTAAAGGGCTGGAAAAAATTGTCCAGGCCCTACAAAGGGCTCTCATCAATGGACAGATCTTGGAAACACAAACTAAACAGAGACATGGTGAAACTAGCAGAAATCATGAACTAGCAGAAGTTAACAGATATCTATAGAACATTTCATCCTAAATCAAAAGAATATAGCTTCTTCTCAGCATCTCATGGTACTTTCACCAAATTTGACTATGCAATTGGTCACAAAACAAATCTCATCAGATATGAGAAGATTGAAATAATCCCATGCCTCCTATCAGATCACTATGGATTAAGGCTAGTCTTCAATGGCAACAAAAACAACAGAAAGCCCACATACACATGGAAGCTGAACAACACTCTACTCAATGATAACTTGGTCAAGGAAGAAATAAAGAAAGAAATTAAAGATTTCCTAGAATTTAATGACAATGAAAGTACAGCATAGCCAAACTTATGGAACACAATTAAAGCAGTGTTAAGAGGAAAACTCATAGCTTTGAGTGCCTCCAAAAAGAAACTGGAGAGAGCATACACTAGCAGCTTAACAGGACACCTGAAAGCTCTAGAACAAAAAGAAGCTAATACACCCAAAGGAGTAAAAGGCAGGAAATAAACTCAGGGCTGAAATCAACCAAGTAGAAACAAAAAGAACTATACAAAGAATCAAAACACCAGGAGCCGGTTCTTTGACAAAATCACCGAGATAGATAAACCCTTAGCCAGACTAATGAGAGGGCACAGAGACAGTATCAAAATTGACAAAATCAGAAATGAAAAAGGTGATATAACAACAGAATCTGAGGCAATTTTAAAAAAATGATCAGATCCTACTACAAAAGCCTATAGTCAACAAAATTTGAAAATCTGGATGAAATGGACGAGTTTCTAGATAGATACCAAATACCAAAGTTAAGGCAGGATCAGATAAACCATCTAAGCACTCCCATAACCCCTAAAGAAATAGAAGCAGTCATTAAAAGTCTGCCAAACAACAACAACAAAAAAAGCCCAGGACCAGATGGGTTTAGTGCAGAATTATATTGGACCTTCAAAGAAGAACCAATACCAATACTCTTCAAACTATTCCACAAAAAAGAAACAGAAGGAACACTATCCAATTCATTCTATGAAGCCACAGTTACACTGACACCAAAACCTCACAAAGACCCAACAAAGAAAGAAAACCTCAGACCAATTTCCCTTATGAATATCAACGCAAAAATACTCAATAAAATTCTCGCAAACAGAATCCAAGAACACATCAAAATGATTATTCATCATGATCAAATAGGCTTCATCCCAGGGATGCAGGGATGGTTCAATACCCGGAAATCCATCAATGTAATCCACTACATAAACAAACTCAAAGAAAAAAATCACATGGTCATTTCATTAGATGCTGAAAAAGCATTTGACAAAATTCAACATCCCTTCATGATAAAAGTCTTGGAAAGATCAGGAATTCGAGATCCATATCTAAACATAGTAAAAGCAATATACAGCCTACATCAAACTAAATGGAGAGAAATTTAAAGAATTCCCACTAAAATCAAGGACTAGACAAGTCTGTCCACTCTCTCCCTATCTTATCAATATAGTACTTGAAGTTCTAGCTAGAGCAATTAGACAACAAAAGGAGTTCAAAGGGATACAAATTGGAAAGGAAGAAATCAAAATATCACTATTTGCAGATGATATGATCATATACTTAAATGACCCAAAAAACTGCACTAAGAACTACTACAACTTCAGCAAATTGGCCAGATATAAAATTAACTCAAACAAATCTGTAACCTTCCTATACTCGAAGAATAAACAGGCTGAGAAAGAAATTAGGGAAATCACACCCTTCACAATTGTCACAAACAATATAAAGTATCTTGGTGAGACTCTAACCAAATAAGTGAAAGATCTGTATGACAAAAACTTCAAGTCTTTGATGAAACAAATCCAAAAAGACCTCAGAAGATGGAAAGATCTCCCAAGCTCATGGATTGGCAAGTTTAACATAGTAAAAATGGCCATCCTGCCAAAAGCAATCTATAGATTCAATGCAATCTCCATCAAAATTCCAACTCAATTCTTCATAGACTTAGAAAGAGTAATTCTCTAATCATTTGGAATAACAAAAACCCAGGATAGCAAAAACCATTCTCAACAATAAAAGAACTTCTGGGGGAATCAGCATCCCTAACCTCAAGTGTACTACAGAGCAGTAGTGATAAAAACTGCATGGTATTGGTACAGTGAAAGCCAGGTAAATTAATGGAAAATAATTGAAGAACTAGGAATGAACCCATACACCTACAGTCACTTGATCTTTGACAAAGGAGCTAAAACCATCCAGTGGAAAAAAGACAGCATTTTCAACAAATGGTGCTGGTTCAACTGGCGGTCAACATGTAGAAGAATGTAAATTGATCCACTCCTATCTCCCTGTACAAAGCTCAAGTCCAAGTGGATCAAGGACCTCCACATAAAACCAGATACACTGAATCTAACAGAAGAGAAAGTGGGGAAAAGTCTCGAACACATGGGCATAGGGGAAATGTTCCTGAACAGAACACCAATGGCTTATGCTCTAAGATCAATAATCAACAAATGGGATCTCATGAAATTGCAAAGCTTCTGTAAGGCAAAGGACACTGTCAATAGGACAAAATGGCAACCAACAGATTGGGAAAAGATCTTTACCAATCCTACGTCTGATAGAGGGCTAATATCCCTCAAAGAACTCAAGAAGTTAGACTCCAGAGAACCAAATAACCCTATCAAAAAATGGGGAACAGAGCTAAACAGAGAATTCTCAAATGAGGAAACTCGAAGGGCTGAGAAGCACCTAAAGAAATGTTCAACATCCTTAGTCATCAGGCAAATACAAATCAAAACAACCCTGAGATTCCCCCACCCCCTGTGCTCCCAGAGACTGGACCACCAACCAAAGAATGCATATGGAGGGACCCATAGTGCTGGCCACAGATGTGGCAGAGGAGGGCCTTGTTGGCCATCAGTGGGAGGAGAGGCCCTTGGGTCTTGTAGTGTTAGATGCTCCAGTGTAGGGGAATCCCAGGGAGGGAAGATGGGAGTGGGTAGTTGGGGGAAATACCCTCATAGAGGCAGGGGGATAGGGGATGGAATAGGGGGCTTCGAAAGGAGAGACCTGGAAAGGGGAAAACCTTTGAAATGTAAATAAAGTATCAAATTTTTTAAAAAAGATTAGTATATATTCATATAAATATATATCAGATGTATATTTAAAGAAAAATACTTTGATTAAGTAGATGAAAAAAATTAAAAGTGAAAAAAAGAGAGCTGTATATTGTGGAACTCCTGTAAATCTATTATTTCTGGAGAAGTGGATTCCAGAGGATTGGGAATTATAGGCTAGCTTCAGCTACATGAAGAGTTTAAGGCTATCCTAGCTACATGAGGTCACATCAAAAATGACCACAAATGCCACTCTTTGGTACATTTAATATAGTATTGCTAGATAAACTGCAGATTCTGAGTTAAATATGTCCCATGAAACTTTTGAAACATACTGGTACTTTTAAAAAAATCCTTGAGGCTAAGGATGTAACTCACTTAGTGGAATGATTGCCCATAATCTCAGTGTTTGGGGGAAGGTTGAGGCCGGAGGGTTAGAAGTTCAAGTTCATCCTTGGCAAACTGGGTTGAAGGACAAACTGAGCTACATGAGATCTTACCACCAAAAAGTCTTTGTAAACATCGTTTAAAAGTCCTCAAGGAGTGAGGCTTGATGAGACCTTCTTCCCTCCAGGACAAGATGTTGATAGACCCAATATTGTCCTGGTCTTGTAAAGGTAACAATAGCTACTGATATCAAAAGTGCAATAGACACATTACATCCAGAAGTCAGCATTCCATAACACCCTATGCTTTTCCCCAGCTCTTATATTATCTCCTAAACCACCACAGTGTCTAATCCTTAAAGAGTGTGGTATTGATAGTGATGATGTGAGTAAGTCTTTGGCCAACTTGACAAAAATCCAGAGTCATATGAGGAGAGGAAACATCTGATGAGAAAATGCCTCCATCAGACGGACCTGTAGGTAAGCCTGTGCGACCTACTAAGGGAGCCAATAAGCAGTGGCTCTGCTTCAGTTCCTGTCTTGAGATTACTGTCTTGACTTCTCTTACTTAATTCTCTTCATAAAACACTACAAATACAAGCTGAAATAAACATGTTCTTCCCCACATTTTCTTTTGTCATGGTATTTATTACAGCATGACAAACCAAATGAATGTACCTGTTGATAATTAAACATTTAACATTTAACAATTTACCCTTATCATATTGACCAGTTATGACTCTGTATAGTTACTGACACCCAAAGCTGTCCAACAAAATCAAATTACTATTATCTATTATGATAACATCATAACAATTCTTGCCTAGAAATACAGGATGATGTAGAAATTAGGAATAGAATCAGTTAAAGCTTTATTTCTGAAACTCTTACATATTCTGAGTTCTGCTTCCTGATAGCACCCATTCCTGTTAGGTTGGGAAGGTAAAATTTCTTCTCTTACAAAATGATTACCACACCGATCTGGTCAAACCACAAATTATTTTTTCTGCCAAAAAAAGGAACAATTTAACTGCCTTTTGAAACATTTATTCCTGTAAATATGAGTAACAATGGTAGAAATTCCCATCGTTGACTAGATTGAAATACCACCCTGCAATGGTCATGTAGACCATTTCAACACTGTTATCTAACCTATAAAAACTGTGGGAAATGTGGATTACCACTAAACTTTTGCAATGTATCATCTTAGGCAAAATAGCATGTGAACAGAGCTGTGTTTACTTTCTCCTAGGAACTGTTTGATTCTTTACTAGTCAGTATTTCCACAGTAGTATAAGGAGGGTTATATTGACCACAGGCTGTAGGAGACTATGTCTATAATATCAGTCAAGTCACAAACTAGCAAACACCATAAAAACAATACTCAAAAGAGTCAAAGATAGAGTCAAAAGCTTATCTAAAATGTCCAATTTTCCAGAACACAAAGAAACATGCAAAGCAACCATATTTAGGGAATACAAGTGGTAACTTGAGGCTGCTTCTGAGAAGAAAGACCTGATATGGTTAGTAGATAGTTCAAGGCAGGTACTATACATATGTTCAAAGAACTAATGAGAGTCAATGCTAACAAAAAGATGGAAGCATTACAATAGCTACTCACCAAATAAAACATAAATTATTTAGAATAACCAAATGAAAATTTTAAACACAAAACAATAAAACAATATTTGATGTTTTTAAAAAGCAATTACTGGAGCAATAAGACTTCACAAGACTTAGATGGTAGAAAAAATTAAGTATTTAGATATAAGTTTATATATGGGAAACTACAAACCAAGACTGGTTTGGAAGGAAACAAATCGAACAATAAAGTAAGAAAGAAGTGAAAAGAAATAGCCTCAAAGATTTGAGAAAAAACATTGTAGGCACACTGAATGCCTAAAAGTAGAAGAAGAAAAAAGTACAGGTAACAAAGTTTTTAAAAATAATAGTTAAAATACCTCAAAGTTGTATTAAAGCACTAATTTGGACATATAAGATGCTTTCCAAACCCAAAGCAAGATAAGCATGAAGTCCACATCTAAAAACACCATACTCGCCGGACAGTGGTGGCGCACGCCTTTAATCCCAGCACTGGGGAGGCAGAGGCAGGTGGATTTCTGAGTTCGAGGCCAGCCTGGTCTACAGAATGAGTTCCAGGACAGCCAGGGCTACACAGAGAAACCCTGTCTCGAAAAACCAAAAAAAAAAA
>CM052702.1:85460366-85487672 GCA_028551405.1 Uromys caudimaculatus
CACAATTGTTAACTAGCCCAAGGAACCTCACAAATACTCTTGAACATAATTAATTATGAAAGATTATGGGATAAATAGTAAAGTATGAAAATCAACTGCAACCCTATGCATGACGCACTTAAGTAGAATTTGAGCATTTTAAAAACTCTATTTAAGACAGTCCTTAAAAATTAAATGTGAGGCTTTGCAGATGCCGCTGTCACCTGTTGCTGCTTGCTGCAGCCAAGATCAACGCCACCATGTTCTTTGACATCACAGCCGATGGTGAGCCCTTGGGCTGCTTCTCGTTCGAATTGTTTGAAGACAAAGTTCCAAAAACAGTGGAAAACTTTCGTGCTCTGAGCACTGGAGAGCAAGGATTTAGCTATAATGTTCCCTCTCTCACAGAATTATCCCAGGATTCATGGGGTAGGGTGGTGACTTCACACCATAATGGCACTGGTGGCAGGTCCACCTACGAAGAGAAATTTAAGGATGAGAATTTCATCCTGAAGCATACAGGTCCTGGCATCTTGTCTATGGTAAATGCTGGAACAATCACAAACTGTTCCCAGTATTTTATCTGCACTGCCAAGACCGAATGGCTCAACAGCAAGCATGTAGTCTTGGGGAAGATGAAAGAAGGTATGAACATTGGTGAAACTATGGAGTGTTTTGGGTCCAGAAATGGTAAGACCAGCAAAATGATCGCCATTTCTGACTGTGAACAACTCTAATTTCTTTTGACTTGTGGACATTTTATCCACCAAACCATTCCTTCTGTAGCTCAGGAGAGCGTCCCCACCCCATCTGCTCAGAATACCCTATAATCTCTACTCTCACTGAGGTTCTTTGGGTTCCATATTTTCCTCATTCCCCTCCAAGTCTAGCTGGATTTCAAAGTGTATTATTATGAATAAAAACTAAATAAAGAAATTAAGTATTTATATATAAGTATATACGTGTAAAACTACCAACCAAGTCTTTGTTTTTTCTAAGAAAATTTATTTTTAGGAAAATTTATTATGAGCATATACTTAAGTCATTTTATTTTGCGAAATAAACGAAAATGGAATATACGTATATCATGGATGGCTCATTTGTGTTATAATTTGGCTGTGAAACAATATGTTTCTCTTGATATACACACAAAATTTCACACAGAGAAACACACACACACACACAAATGAGCAAAGTCACAAGCACATGAAAGAATTAAACTTTATGACAATAACAATATAAGGTACATTCAATAAATGCAAGATTGGCTTAATATAAAAGCAATTGTGAAAACAAATGTCCATATGAAGGTAATAAAGGGTATAAATATACAATTATCTAAATAGAAAACAATTATTTAAACAAACATCTGATATCCACACAAGAGTAAAAGCTCCATCTTGTAAAGAATATGCATAGAACAAACTATGATTAGTAATCTATTTCCTGATGAAAGACTAAATACGTCCCTTGAATCTGGACATAGGAAAATGCTCTCAGCACTTCTAGTAAATGTATTATGGCAGTGTAAGAAAGCCAAGGGAATCTAAGTTGGAAACAAAGAGTGGAAGCTATATTTGTGAACACAATATACAACATACAGTCATGAGTCCACATTTTCATAAAGGTACTACACAAAATAAATGAGCTCATCATGGTCAATGTACACAAGGTAAATATATGTATTTAATATCTATATATCAACAGTAGACCAAATATGTGTGAAATAAGGGAAACAATTTCATTCAAAAAAAAAACTTGCAAAAGGAGCAAAGAATTAAATCTAATAAAAATCATTACAGAGGGATGGAAAGATGGCTCAGTGGTTTAAAGCACTGACTCCTTTCCAAAGTTTCTGAGTTCAATTCCCAGCAACCACAACGGTGGCTCACAACCATCTGTAATGTGATCTAATACCCTCTTCTGGTGAGTCTGATGACAGCTACAGTGTAGTCATATACATAAAATAAATAAATCTTTTTAAAAAGAATTACAAGTCTTATATAGAAAATTACAAAAATTTTCACAAGAAATGAAAAATATTTAAATTGATAAAAAATTTATTCATATTCAATCTTATCAAGGCTAAAATTCCCCTCTATAAGTTCAAAGTAGTTGCTAGAAAAATGAAAAGAGGTGGGTATTTTTATAGAAATTGAAAAGATTTTTCTAAAATTTATCTTGAAATACAATTTACACAAACTAACTAAACCCATTGTGGAAAAAAGTAAGAAAATTAAAAGTGCTCATATGTCCAATTCAAACCTTACTGTAACTATAGAGGAATCAAAACAGTATAGAACTGGGGGTGGGGCTGAAATCAAAGGAACAGAGTCGGGAATTCAGAAGTCAATTCTTAGATCTATAGTTTCTGATCTTCATAAAAGGTGTCAAGGTCCTTTTATGGGAGAAAAGAGTCTTTCAACAACAGTCATGAGATAACTGGGAACCCCTATGTAAACGATGAAGTTACACCTTTAATTCATACCACTCATAAAGTTAACTCAAAATAAATAATATGCAAAACGGAAAATATCTAAAACCGAAGAGCTTTTAGAAGAACACAAAGTGGAATATATATAAATTCCTTGAGCTCACAGGGATCCTCCAACCTCTGCCTTCACAGTTCTAGGGGAAAAGAAACCATCATGACGGTCAGGAAAACTGTTTCTGAGTTAGGAAAAATTCTGAGATACAACAACCACAGAATGATTGCTATGGGAAAGGAAGCGAAGATGTGTTGGACGTATCATGAGAATTAAATTGTTTGTGCTTCAGAACATCCTAGAAAATAAAGGAAATTAAAATACAGGCCAATAGATTGGGAGAAATTGTCTCCAACTTACACACGTAACTAATATAGATAAATTCCCATTCCTATCACATATAAAAAACCTGTATGGCTTACAATTAAAAATATAACAATAAAACGAATGGGAAGAATCAGACTGTATACTTTGCACACTCACAGAAACCCACATATACACATAAAACAAACAATTATGTGGGTGCTAAGAAACTATCTCTTTTCAGGAGGTTGAATGCGACTTGCCTCCAACATCTCGTTAAACTCTCACAGTGGTATTTATTTCCAATATTGTTCTTCAGTGCTTTTTATATCCTGTGTTGTCATTGTCCTTCTATGTGCATGCCTGGACAAGATCATTAAGTAGTATTTTATCATCCTTCATAAAGGAAAAGCCTGGTACAGGACATTGCACATCGTAACTATTAAATTGACATGATTAGGGAATGAAAAGAAAGTAATAGGACCTCAATTAAGCATCATATAAATAAAGCAGAATGTAAAGCTATCAAATTTGTCCTTTTGTGTCTACAAATGGGAAGTTTTAAAGATCTTTTGTTGATAATTCTTATTCCTAGCAAATTCCTTTGAGCACCATTATAGAGAATTGGCCATTTATATAAAGTTCTTGAAAGTTGTATTCCACTTAACTTAGTTTTTTTCTTTTTTCTTAAAAATACCTATTTGGTGTGCTTACCTGACTAGGATTGACAATCAGCTTCAAATTCTAGTGTACATTCTGAGACTGCCTTTGGTCAATCCATGAAACACTGAGAAATCAGAGAACTAAATATCCAGTCAGAGGTGCAAGAAAAATGCCACAGCCTAGGATTCATAGTGTTTGGCCCTGGCATGTAGTCTATCAAATCAATTATTTCCAATCTGATCATTTTTAAAATTCATGTGTAGCCAAAGAGTAAAACATAATGACTTTCTGAACTAAATGTGCACACAAAGCAAATAAGAAGTCATTAATTATGCATGGCATTACATACCAATTATTTGTGAAGAAGCCTGAGAGTGTTATAAATATGATCTCATTAGTTTTCTCAAATTCTCCATGAGCACGAGAGGTAATCATTATTATCTCTATATTTAACATATTACTATATTAATAAACACTGTGTACACTATTATACTTTGCTATTTGGCAAGGCTTACAACCCCTGAGCTTTCTAAACCAAGGCTTTCTCTAAGTAACTGAGCTATGAGAAAGTCTAAAGGCTAATGTCACAATCTCTGCCCCCTTGTGGCTAATACAAGAAGGTGCTGCAGGCACCCAGCCGCTGGTAACTCCTGTAGCAGTGAAGATGAGTCAGCTCCAGCTGCCTCTTCATGGGTGCTGAACTCCCATTGCTGCTGCCTAAGAACACCATGTTATATTAGGAATTTTGGTGTTTATATTGGAGTGTTACTAATTTGGACAACAGATAGTGATGGCTTGAAAAAAACTGCAAAATGGACAAGGGGGGGGTGACAAACAGAGGGAGAAAAGGATATAGTCTGAGAGTACCATCTCTTTGAGCCAAAAATGGTCTCCAGCTGTACAGACTCCATGAGAGCAACTGATTAAGGAAAATATACCCCCAAGTAACTAGGGACTGGGAAAAACTCTGCCTCTGAGAGTCAGCAGAGTCTCTTCCGGAGTCACTGTAGGAGCCTGGTCTTTATTAATGCTCACTTCTTATAGGACAAATGGAGCTTATCATATCTGTATCTCTAAGTTATTGGATTCAGGTTTTTTTCTATTGAGAATTGGCACGATCCTCAACAACTTTTATTAATAAGTGATGTTTTCATTTGTGGGAATTGTTTTCTCTTGATTTTGTTCTTATGTTTTGGCACTCACTCAAGGACCAAACTCAGGCACTGTGCAAAGGTACATTCCAGTGACCCTTAACTTTCTTTTAATACTGCAACCAGAAGGATTGTTCCTGGTATCCGGCGGGATCTACCACACCCAATCAAAACAAGAAGCTTGGTCCTTTTTCTTCCAGTTCCTCCTATGATCCCTGTAACTCCTACCAGTTCAGAGAGGAGGAGTTTTGCCCTTGTAACACAAAGGCAGATGTCTTAGATGCCCAGTGAGGCAGGGTCAGCATGAGAGAACAAAGACCAACAGTTCCTCTTCCAGAAGCTTCACTGTGATGGTTGCTCCAACTCTGTTAGTACTGCCTCCTTACAAGGTGCCCAGGTGACCACTTTTGCTTTATCCTTACCCTGCATGATCATAACCTCTACCATAGAAGCTCAGTAGGTTTGTAAGAAGCTGAGTATATGTTATGAGCCTTTTAAAACAGGTTTACTTAAATATATGTCATTATTTCTGTCTTACTTAGGGTTTCTATTGGTGTTATAGAACACCGTGACTAAAAGCAACTTGGGGAGCAAAGAGTTTATTTGGCTTACACATCCTGATCATGGTCTATCATTGGGTGCTACAGCAGGTACTCAGGACAGGACATGCATCCTGGAGGCAGGAACACTGTGGCGGAGTGCTGCTTACTAGCTTGCTCCACTTGGTTTGCTTAGCCTGCTTTCTGATACCATCTCACATCAACTGCCCAGAAGTGGGATCTCCCACAGTGAGCTGAGCCCCATCAAAAGATTGCCCTACAGAGTTGTCCACAGGCCAAGAATATGGAGGTGCTTTCTCAGTTCATCTTCCCTCTTTCCAAATATGTGTAGTTCTATGTCAAGCCCTGTTATTTTTCTAATAACTTCATAGAAATGATGTTGAAAATTGTGGTCATGTTTAGGAATTAAGGAAAAAAATCTCTTTCATTTGATATTTCTGTTTGATTGGTTTGGAGGCTTGAAACAGGATCTTTCTGTGTAATTCAGGCTGCCCTTAAATTCATGACAACCGTCTTGCCTCAGCTGCTCAAGTGCTAGGGTTGGAGTTATGCCTCACCATGCCTAGTTGTGCTCATACTTTCTGTCCTCCAAACTGTTTTTAACATATCTTTTGGGTTACACATTTCTTTATGTACTAAGTATGCATTGCAGAGTCATACGTGCATGGCTCCTACCTTTCTAGATTTGATAGTCTGTTGAGAGAAACATAAATAAAACAAAGTAATTATTATGCACATTGCTCAAGGTGGGCTTTACTATGTTGTAATAGCAAGTAGCCTCAAATCTCAAACCCATGTGGTCTTTTGTCCTCTTCGTGAATCTTGCTGAATGTAGTACTGCAAGAAGACTCTGTACATCTTCACCACTCAATGTTTTAGCTTAACAAACTTTAGTGTAATCAACTCTAATGCGTACCACAGTTTAAAAGATCAATTAAACATTCTAGAAATGGAAACTACACAGAAACATTATGGAAAATAACTCTACATGAAGTATTGGACTTGAATCAGTGAGAAGAAGTCAGTTTGATTTGAACCATGAAACATGAGTGAACATTCTGATACAAGCACAACCTATAAAACATGAAGGAGATTAAAAAAAAAAAGGTCAATATGGATGAAGCATAGTCAAAGGGGAAGCTGAAATAAGGGACAGAATGAAGTCTTTCAGGGTGGCATATGTCACGGTTGGAGTTGTGGAGCAGAGAGCCTTAATCCAGGCAGTAGAATCATGTGAATTTTGCCTACTGGGTGTAATGTAAAGACATGTCAAGAGGAGAATTCATGAACCTACTGCATTTATCAGAGAAAGGAAATCCATGAAAAGTATAAAAAAGATAAGAAAACACAGACTCTCGGTGGTGGTGGTATGAAAAATGGAAGCAATCAGATAAAATAGCTCTGGGAGTGTAGGAAAAGCATGAGTCAGGAATGACTCCAAGGCTTCTGATCTGAGACACTGTGTAGGTGGTGTTGCCATTTACAAAGCAGTTTAAGATGGGGAAAATGAAGGCTCTTTTTGATTATTGTTTTGTTTGTTTCATTTTGTGGTTGGCTGACTGGTTGGTTGGTGGGGGTGGCTGGATAAAAGTTTGAGAGTTTCATTAAAAAGTCAAATTTAAGAAAGACGTGAGACATCCAAGCACAGATCAAACAGGCGTGTGTGTGTGTGTGTGTGTGTGTGTGTGTGTGTGTGTGTGTGTGTGTGTGTGTCTGAAATCCTGAAATCCATAGATGCTGTCCTGGATAGTTGTAGATATTGAAGAAGGAGGCAATCTATAAAGAGATGGAGGGGAAGGTGGGGAGGTAGCTGTGAATAAGTTCAGACACACACACACACACACACACACACACACACACACACACACACACGAAATACTCAAAAATAAATAAAAAATAATCTATTTAATTTTTAAGTAGTCTATAAAGGAAGGGAGGGGAATATCAAAACACATAGGAAATATTCAAAGAACTATACAAAGAATGGTAAATTAAAAATAACACATCTGCATTTGTAGTTATAAAAGTCAAGAAAACAAATGTCACATCACTTAGAAACAATTGAAGGGAGAGGAAAATGCTTATAGTACAACACTTAAGAGCTCTAAAATGGAGACTCTGGAAAGAGAACTGGGAGAAGAGCTTAAAACTGGACAGCGACAAAGAATATGTCTACAGAATCTAAGAGCAATGTGTGCTTAATTACAATAAGAAGGGCAAACTGTGTCAACTCCTCCTGGACAGCAAAATTAGATTAGAATTGAAAGCAAGGTCCATTAATTTATCCACTCAGCACAGGATAATATTCTAGCTTTGATTTTTTTTCCCATCCAACAAATGTTTAATGGTTTTTCCCTCCCTGAGTCTTGCACTGTATTGGCACATACAAGCAATGAACAAGGAGATGAATGGGATGGTGACTTCAGGGAATGCAAGTGTTATCAAGACAGGCAAATGCTAGAGTGCATTCTAGGCCAACTAATAACAATCTAAAAAACAGATATGGACCATCAAAATACCACTTAATGTGTAATTATCAACAACATCTGGTTTTGGTTTGGTTTGGTTTGGTTTGGTTTGGTTTTTTTCCTGAATGATCCTGAGTTTCAATAACAATGTGAGCAGAGGCTACAATGGGAGATCTGTTCATCCAGTGGAAGTAAACAGCACTATTTAATGATTGCCTGGCACTTGAGAAAGAAGAGATCATTTATTCTATAATGTGTCCACCTTCTACAGAAGATCAAGTGGCAAGCAGCCCAGCTCATGGAATGGTCTGCAGGTAGAGGGGAGGGGGCAGACAATATGGTTAGGAATCCTGTACTTTATCTCTTTGTCTGAATAGGTGCAAGGTGGTGCTAGTGATCACAAGGCATGAGCATAGTTTTCAGAAATCTGAAGTCACATGAGCCACCTCTCACAGGCAAAGCCACTCTTGATGGAATCATCTCTCCTACAGCATTATTTTTAAGGAGCTAATTCTAGACTGCAACCTGAAAACATTTGAAGTTAAAAGGGAAATCTGTACCAATTGAAAGTATTCCTCTTATTTTCTTTATAACTGTACAATTAGATACTACTGCCATCTAATTTCAAGGAATATTTAATCATTAATTTTCTTCATGTATTAAACAGAGGTAAATAGTAATAACCTGTACTGCTTTAGCTTCTCAGTGATTTTCCCCTTCTTCCAATAGACTGGTTTAAGGGGTTTCACTGCTTTCTCATCTATTATCATTTCCTATAAGGCAAGGATAAAATCTATTCCAAAAGGCAACTGTAAATGCAGGAGATGGAGAGCATCCCCGTACTGAATGAATGTCCTTTTCTCTCCACAGTTGACAGCTCGAGGTCAGTTTTATTTTAACTATTTTGTCATCCTATCAAAATTATGAAAAGCTATGACATAGAGTTATTTTATATCTCATTCCTGTAGAATCAAAATCACCAAGAGGTAACTGCTATCAATTTAGCTCCACACCCATATTTTGGAACATGATGAACAAAGCCTTAGGGAACTTTAAGAGAAGCCCCAGGAAAATAGGCAGAGGGTCTTTTACCTTAGGTACATTTTGTTTCCTGGGTTGTTCTTGTGACAAACATTTACATTCAATTTGTAAAACATGTTTAGTCTTATTGTATGTCAGAACATAGCCATAGAGCCCATTGTGATCAGTGTGGTCTGAATCTGGATATGGCCTGCCTTGCTTTCGTGCTCTCCCAGATATAATCTATAGTACATGTCAGGCAATTTTGTGTAAATTGGTCTGTCCTGAGCATTGGGGGGGGGGGGACTACTCTGTTAATATTTAGTATGTGCTTGTTGGTGTTTATTCACATGTTTCTGTGATCATGTTTTTCTGAGCTCAAACAACCTTACTTGGATCGCTGCTTTCTCTATTACATCCATCTATAAAGGTGTACTAAAGCTAAGGTAATATCATCTAAAGCATTAGACAGTCGTCCACCCCAATCTTTCAGGTCCAGAAGACAAGATCTGCATAGGTCAGTGAAAATAGAAGAGGGAGAGAAAAACCATTACTAAGCAAAAGAAGCAAGTTCCACTTTGTTTCTTCAGTTACTAGTGCCAGATAATGTGAACCTCAGGAAAAAGGCAATGTATGTCATATCACACATGGAGCAACATCATAGATCCTCTAGAATACAGCCAAGTAGTGCACTTTAGAAGTGTGATTACATATAAGCAGAGCACAAGTCCAGTGAGCCAGATGTTCTCCTTTCATCTTTATCTATTTTATCTAAGAGCTGTCTGACCTGACCAATATTCTCCAGGAAAATGATTCTAAAGTTAGAAACACTTTTAACGGCAGTTATGTTTTCTAACCTCATGTATAAATGCATGTGAACTATAATCCTAGGACAGGAGAAACCTGACTGCCCTTGAGTCTCTTCTTCAAACTGCCTGTGTAGGTTACCTTTCATCTTCTCAGGTGTGAAATTCTACCAAATGAAGATTCGTTTGGGTTAACAAGCCCATTTTGAAAGGTAAATAACTCTGAGAGAATTAGTTCAACAATTAGGCTCTTTCTGCGGAGTGCACCGGCTGCCTTGTCAGATTCCTTCTCTCAGAAACCTCATGAGGTAATCCCCAGAGTAATGAACATGGTACCAGAATAGAAAGCAAAGGGAAGAGCAATCCTGGAATATGGGAGAGGGGCTAGAAGGGGAGATGTGCTTGGGTGGGATGCTAAAATAGAAGAAGCCTTTAAAGCAGCCAGAAAGGCTAAGTTGGGAAGAGAGTTAAGGGAAGATAATTATGATTGCCCTAGAAACAAAGAACAAATTGCTTCAATTTGGTCCTGGAGTATCCATGATTTTATATATATATATATATATATATATATATATATATATATATATATATATATATATATATATATATATATATATATATATAAAATATATAGTGTTTTGTGTTAGTTTTAACTGCTATAACAAAATAATAGTATGAGGAGGACACTTATAAACAATTTCTGTGCTATACTCCTGGAGACTGCAAGTTCAAGATCCGAGAACAACTGTTTTGGGATATAGTGAGGGTCCTCTTTCAGGCCTCCTCCAGATGGCCTACTTCTCATTCTGGTCTCTAGTAACAGACTTACTGTGTTTCTTATTATAAGGGCTCTTCCCACTCCTAAGGGCTCTATTTTATGAGCTAGTAATGCCCAGAGGCACTGCTGCCTCACACGATCATGTTCAAGGAAGAGATTTTAATATAAGAATTTAAAGTCCTGTATATCACTAGCTTCTCTCTGTGAGAAAGTAACTGACAAGAGCACCTACAGGAGCCTTGCTTTTGACTTACAGTTCATTAGGGTGTGGTGCTTCATGATCAGGGACGCATGGCAGCAGGAGACAGCCAGTCCCATTGCACGGACAGAAAGTGAACCAGAAGTGGGGCCAGGCTACAAAATTTCAAGGATACAGACAGCAACATACTTTCTCTAACAGAACTCCATCTCCCAAAAGTTCAGTGACCTCCCCAAACAGGCACATGAGCATACCTGCAGGGACATTTCATATTTGAACCCAAAATGGGCCACACAAATGGGTGACAGTAACATTCGAACCCAAAACACACACATGCACGCACGCATGCACGAAGTCAGAAGTAACCTTAATTTCTTCATCAGCCACAGAAATAAGATATCTCCGAATATATTAAGTATTTGATGAAAAATCTCCATATGCCATTCTATTCTAAGGTCTAGAAACAACTTAATAGTTAAAAGGGAAAAAACTTTTCCACTTATTTTTCAGTAGCCTTATGCATTTAAAGGGGGGGGAGTAAATCAGAAGGCATATGAGTTTATGGAGGTGGGCTGTCAGTGTGAGAGTCAAATGTGGGGCATTTATCTTAATTCGCTGTCTCATGCACACATTTCTCAGACCATTATTCTAGTCAGCCAAGGCCAAAAATAAACACATTTTCAAACTCAAGTACAAACTCTCTTTCCGTGAATATTCTAGAGGTTTGACAGGCCTTTGGAGACGTTGTACAATGAGGATATGGAAAGCTTAAGAAAACCAGATTTTCCCAGTCTCAAGAGTCAGATAAAGAATTTTAACTCCATTACTTACACTGCAGCTCAAATACATTTTGTTAAAGTATTATTCATAGCTGTGGACACCAAATAGAGAATCTGCAGACTGCCTGTGGCAAGGGTTGCTTTAGGACTCATAACCTGAGCTAAAAAGAAGCCAAGTAGTGATGCTCAGCTACAGTGACTCAGTGGGCTAAGAGGACTCCAGGGGCTTCTGCTGGTGCACCAGCTCCACCTCCACAGCTTTGCCACTTAACACTGGGCAGTCTTTTAACCTGTTTCGGCCATAGTTTGTTCCTTAGCTTGTGAGTTAATCAGCAGCCCGTGGGAGGAAAAACTAATTTAAATGATTTGTAAACGAAAGGGTTTATAGTGCGCAGCTAATAATAAACAGCAAGATTCTAAGCCTTCGTAGGGTGAGTCAGTTCTCAGGCAGGATCAAAAACAATCAGCTGGAGGATTACCATGTCCTCTATTAGGAAAGGCTCCCTAGCTTTGCTTAGCTGGAAAATCTGAGGGTTTTTCTGTTGGCACTGCAGTCCATAACCCAAATCCATGAAATAAGTAAAGACTAGAGTTAAGTATCCCTATCTAGGCTGGACTTGGAGTCAATGAGAGAACCAAAAGGCTTAACATTCATATTTACAACAAATTGAAATATAAAAGACCCTAGTTTGCAGGACATATTAATCCTTTAGTTGCACAAGAGTCCTATAAATCCTTCACTACATATGCCCAATATAGCAGGCTCTCTTTCAGTCTACTACTGTGCTGGCTAGTTTTATGTAAAACTAACACAAGCTAAGATCATCTGAGAAGAAAGGATCTTAATTTTTAAAATGCCTGTCTAGGATTTTCCAGTAGGCAAGTCTGTGGGAGCATTTTCTTGGTTTGTAATAGATGTGTGAAGGTCCAGCTTACTGTAGGTGGAATCAACCCTGGTCCGTGCTTTAAGAAAGTAGGATGAGCAAGACATTAAGCAGCATTTCTTTGTTACCTCTGCTTCATTCCTGCCTCCAGGGGCCTACCCTGATTGAGTTCATGCTCTGAGTTCCCTCAGTGATAGATTATAATCTGTGAAGTGAAATAAACCCTTTCATCTCAGAGTTGCTTTTGGTCATGATGTTTTATTACAGCTATAGAAGCCCTAACTAAGACATAAATTGGTGTCAGGTCATGGGGTATTGTTGGAACAGACCTGACCATGTGTTTTAGAGAAGATTCTGAAAAGACTTGAGAACACTGAGCTGGAAAACACATTAATGTTTGAAGCTTAATGGGTTGATCTGTGGAAGCTTGGAAAAGAAAAGTATTGAGAAGTGCAGATGGTGGGGACCTGGCTTGTAAAGATTCACAGGAAACCAAGAATCTACCAAGGCTGTTTGCATGATCAGCCTTGTTAATAAGAGACCAGTTCCATTAAAGTAAAACTATTACTTTTCTGAAATAAGTGACACTAGTCTGCTGGATCTAAGAAATTACTGGCAAGTAATAAGACCCCTGAAAAGTGATTCCTTGGAACAATCACAGAAAAGCTATGGTACAAGCCAAGGCTATATACCTCATGCTAGTAGCACAAGAAAACGTGTAAAAGTCTTCAATGTGGTGTGGATATTGAAGTCATTAAGAGGTCATCATAAGCAGGAGAAGATATTGGTAAAGGGCAGCCTCAGTATCAGTAAAAGCCCCAGGATTGAAAGGAACAGAAGAGAGGCTGAGGTTGTCACCATGTGGTAGATTTAGAGTCCCCAAAAAGAATCTAGGAGAGGCTATTAGTGAAGATTCATCTCAGTTGCCATTAAGATGCCAGCATGTTGGAGCTGACTGTACAACTGGACAATCACCAAGAACAGCAGAAGCTATAGAGTATAGGACTTGCCTGAGCCTATGAGACAAGAACCTTGTGCTGTGCCAGGAAAACAAGATTGGCCAAGTCCCTTGGGGCCCAGAAGATTATAAGGGGACCCCAGATATCAAGCACTAAACTCTTCACTGTTGAATTTTAGTATTGCTTGGGCTTCATTATGATTGTGCCCTGGTTTTTCCCTATTGGAATAAAAAAGTATTTAACTTCTTTCTGGATTTACAATTTAATTAACTAATTAATTAAACTACTCAGTTAAATTTAAGGCATGGATTTAATAATTCTTTTCAAAACATTTGGGGTTTTGTCAATATGTTTAGAATAAATTAGTTTTCATATTGTTTACTTGATGCTATAGTTCTTCTCCACACTAGAGGACCCCAAGAAACTGGTGTTGGGCATAAGTTCTACATGTTCCTTTAAAAATGTCACATTCATTCCCAATCCTCTTGAGAGTGAGTGTCTTCTTAAATAAGTTTGCAAATAAAAAGTGTATTCACTTGAAGAAATAAAGAGAAAATAGCTTTATATTAAAATTGATAGACTTCCCATCGACAGCAACTCTAGACGCTGATATTTAACTACTACTCTGCTTCAAATCATAACTGCTGGTATCAATTAAATACCCAGGATTAATGTTCCCCTTCACTAAAAATTAACTGACCATCTATTATGGGCTCTGTAACCCATCTTGATGTAACTGAGCTATACCATTCTTTAAGTACACCGGGTAACAGCAGCTATGAAATGCCTCTGGCTTAGTGTTTAAAACTGATGGTCACACTCAGGAAGTTTAGCCTTCAGCTTTTCAGCTCCTGACAAAGTATCTTCCTCCAATAACAGTGATCAAGACAAAGATTGTTAGAACTTAAGATATAAGAAATAGCCCAGGCAATCCAGAGTTGAAAGCAGATTTAATCGAACCCCTGAGTTGCTTGCCTGTGTAAGATTCCTTTAAGTCTCTTTACTCCTAACTAGGTTATGCTATCTTCTCACCTTTCCTGAGCACTCGCTCTTCCTATTTGCCATATCCCTTATGCTAAAACCATCATAGGTCCCTGGCCCATGAGCAGGTATTGTCATGAGATCTAAGCAGTTCTGGTACCTCCAGTGCCTTGGTACTTAATTCATTGTTCTTGCCTCAGATCAAAGCTGCTGCAGTTGCTACTTCCTTTCCATTGGAAGGCTTAACTTAGTTCAAGCCCTAAGTAAATTCCAAATCTTTCCTCTACTCTGTGCTCAATTTAACAAAAATATCATAGTTTTTCTACTGCTCTCTCACTTGACTGAATGAGAGAGGAAAAACCCAGAAAGGAAACACAAAGGAAACACTCCCTTGGCCCCACTATGGGGGGAGGGCATACTCTGAAGAGCCAGGAAAGGAAATTTTAGGATTTGGGGTCTCTTTGTATGACTTTAGAAGCACACTCTATGATGGTTTTTGGTGCCTGTATTGGATTATACCACTTATACTAGTTATCCCTATGATTACCCGGTAGTCTTCTGAATGTAGGTCACCTGCCCACATCACTTTTACCATACTGTATTGAGCAGAGCAGTTGACACAATATATCAATTTGCTTAGCAACTAAACCTCTCATAATAAATATGTTTGTTCCACTAATTTACTTATCACTCCCTAATGCATTGATTAGTGTAGCTCATCTCATAAAATAGACCCCTTTTTAAAAAATATAAACTCTTATATTTTTTATTGTGAACCTAGCCTTTAACGGCTGAGCCATCTCTCTCCCCGAGATCTCTCAGACACTGAACCACCAACCAGGCAACATATACCAGCTGATATGAGGCCCCCAACACATATACAGCAGGGTCCGGACTTAGTGAGAGAAGATGCACCTAACCCTCAAGAGACTTGAGGGAGTGGGGCGGTCTGGTGTGGTGAGGTTGGAGTGGGGACATCCTTGAAGACAGGGAGGTTATGGGATGTGCAACAGTCAGAGGGTGGACTGGGAGGGGGATAAGGTCTGGACTGTAAAAAATGATTTAAAAATAAATAAATAAATAAATAAACAAACAAACAAACACTCAAATCTCCAGACATGGTAATGTTTGTCCCAAACTTTTTGACTTCCAAGAGATTTATAAGGATGCATAGTTACCTGTGATACGTATTTAATTCAGCAATATCCCTGGCAAATTCTTAACTAACAAGAGGGCTCTGATTTCTGTGATTATTGCTTTCAACTCCAGTTTCCACGTTATACACTCGCTCACACATAGCTACACATACACCAATAATTTTCCTATTAGTTTCATTGGCATGTGTTAATTAACTTGTCTTTTGAGTTCATCTATTTTGAAGTCTTTATTAAGAATAGCATTAACATCTTTAAAGTCCTCAGTCACTTTACTTCGCAGTGGCTTGATAAATTTGTGGAAGTCTAGGTGACTTCCCAAAGTGTATGAATCCAGAATATTTTAAGCCAAGAACTCTTAGAGGATCTTGTTAACATTTTATTAAGGAGAAATCAATGCAGTGTTTTCTACTAACAAGTATAACATATCTCTAATTACCTCTTCCTTTTTCTTAAATCTTGCTTTTTTTCCCCAGTGTTGCTTAAAGACTTCTTCAAGGTTTCATGCATTTAATGAGATTGACCTGCCTCAGCAGCCTTCCTCATATTTGTTTTTCTTCCTTGGCTATGGGTACACAAATGAAGACCATGGTGCCCCCTCTGCTAAATAGCCAATAGTTCCCTAGTAACCATTGCAGAGTAGGAGCCCTCTAGCCTCTTCCCCTTCCAGGTTGGAGTATTGACAGTCAGTCTTATGTCTGTCTGGTGCAACTGCAGCTGTTATCAGTTCATAATTTCAGTGTTTTTATCTAGTCCAGATATGGCATTTCAAAGCACTTAACTCCATATTCTGGACCTTACATACTTCCCAATTCCTCTTTCACAATGTTCTCTGAACCTCTGAGGTCATGGTATAAATTTCTTGTATAGGACAGAACCCTCACCATTCACTCAGTCTTAGCATCTTAAGTCATCGTGAATCTGAACTCACTATCTTTCATTGCAAAAAGAGCTTCACTGATTAAGGGTCAGAGTAACTTTTGTCTAAGGATATAAACAGAGACTTTGAAGGATCTAAATGCTATCTGCGTTTAATTAAGCAACAATAGTAAATTTAACCAGCTCAGGCATAAGTTGATAACCAAACTCACAGTACATGATAGGGTTTCCTCCTATAATGCAGCCTTCAAATTTAATCAGACGGCAGTTGATTGCAACACAGCAGTTATGTCACAATTGCATATAAGGCCACATGTTGCTAGTCAGGCGATATATAGATTCGAAGGATGGATATCTGGGCAAGTCCAATGGTGTGCTCCCAGTCTCAGCCACCTGAATCCTCCTGGTGCTGATAGCTAACCATCAGAGAGGAAGTTTTTATTTCAGTTCCAGTTTGCTTGCTTTACAGTTTGCCAATGATGTAGATGCTATCTTATCTTCTAACTCTTGTGATAAGCAAAGAACTACTTGTTTTGGGTTACCTGGGACCTCCTCAACTAGCTCCTGTGGAGGGGTGTCACACTTGGGGCAGAGAATTTTCCAATAACTAACTGCTTCTAAGCGAAGCATTGTCTAGCCATGAAGTTAACTCCCTTCAACCTTTTTTTTTTTTTTTTGTATTTGTCATTTGGTTTATAAGATATAGGTTTCTGTAAAAAATGACAACATAACCACTTCATGGTATGGTTACTGGTAGGGTTTTTATTGTATATAGGACAGAGAATAATCAGAGATATCTGGAAGAATTCAGAACAGAGAGAGAAAGTGCTGAATACGGCCAGGAAACTGACTGGACCTGGCCATGAGAGAAGGAGGAGTAGAGAGGGGAGGGAGAATAGAGAGAGGGAGACAGAGAAAGCAGAGCCTAAACAGCACTGTTACAGGTCATAAGGAGAATGAGCAGCTGGGAAGAAGACAGCCTGTGAGCTGGGGAAGTTTGGGGAGGGAGCTTTAAGAAGAAAGAAGATGCTAGCATGGATTTTGAAATGTGTACCAGGTATTTGTGATACTGAGGGATACTGAAGGACGGTATGCACTTTGATATATGAAGAGGAACTACGGGTAGTCATTTGTCCCTTCTACCTTTTGGAATTTGGGGAAATGATATTCCCCCTGAAACTGACAAGATTTTTATGGCTTTCAAATATACCTTTCATGCCATATACACCCTCAGATCTGAAACCTCCCTTCTTGTCTTTCCATCCGAAGTATTTCCCTCTTTGCTTTCCTTTTACCTGTGTTCTAGTGTCCGCAGTTTCTTAAGGTATTACTTTCCAATACCCACTTCCTAGGTTCCCTCAAACACTGTATGGGATAAGAATGATGAATGTAAACATCCCTAGCAATTTTCAGGTAAATGGATGAAACTAAAAACTATCATTTGAGTGAGGTAATCTAGACCTAGAAAGATAAAGATGACACTTATTAACTTAGAAGTGGCAATTAGCTGTCTGTATTTATGCTAATTCCATGTGGTTTTTATTACCATAGCTCTGAAGTGCAGCTTAAAATCAGGGATGGTGATAACTCCTCCAGGAGTTATTTTATTGTACAGGATTGTTTTAACTATTCTGGGTTTTTGTAGTTTTACGTATGGAGTTGAATATTGTTCTTCCAAGTTCTGTAAAGAATTGTGTTGAAATGTTGATGGGAACACAGCATTGCTTTTAATAAGATGGTCATTTTTACTATGTTAATCCTACTAATCCATGAGCATCTTTTGATACCTTCAATTTCTTTCTTTAAAGGCTTGAAGCTCTTGTCATACAGGTCTTTCATTTGCTTGGTTAGAGTCACTCCAAAATATTTTATATTATCTGTGGCTATTGTGAAGGACGTGGTTTCCTTGATCTTTCTCAGCATGTTCATTGTTTGTATATAGGAGGGCTACAATTTTTTCTTTAGATAGCCTTGTGGCCAGCCACTTCGCTGAGGGTATTTATTAGGTGGAGGTGTTCTCTGCAAGAAACTTTGGGGTTGCTTATGTATACTATCATATCATCTTTCAAATAGCAATACTTTGACTTCTTCCTTTCTAATTTATATCCTTTTCATTTCCTTTAGTTGTCTTAATACTCTGGCCAGAACTTCAAGTCCTATTTTGAATAGATATACTGAGAGTTGACAGCCTTGTCTTGTTCCTGATTTTATTGGAAATGCTTTGAGATTCTCTTCATTTAATTTGATATAGATTTCCTATAAATTGCCTTTATTATGTTTATGCATGTCTTTTGTATTTGTGATCTATCCAAGAATTTTATCATTAAGTAGTGTTGGATTTCAACAAAATTTTTTCAGTATCTAATGAGACAATCATGTGGGTTTTTTCTTTCAGTTTGTTTATATGGTGGATTATATTGACAGATTTTTGTATGTTGAACTATTCCGGCATCTCTGAGATGAATCTTACTTGATCATGTTAGATGATCTTTTGGATGTGTTCTTAGATTCCACTTACAATTATTATTTGTTTGTTTGTTTGTTTGTTTGTTTAAATCCCAAATGCTACCCTGTCTATTTCCCCCCACAGACTCCCTCCTTCTCCCTCCTCTTCTTCTCTGAGAGAGTGGGGGCCCTCTGGATTTCCCTCCACCCTGGTGCATCGAGTCTCTCCCACCGAGACCAGACAAGGCAGCCATGGAGACTGAGCTGCATGTCTGCTACATATGTGAGGGGAGGCAGGGCAGGGTGGAGGAAAGGCTTGGTCTAACTCTTTGTTTGGTGGCTTAGTCTCTGAGTGCTCCCAGGGATCCAGGTTAGTTGATTCTGTTGGTTTTCCTTTTTTATTGAGTATTTTTGCATTAAAGTTCATGAGGAAAATTGGTCTCTAATTCTCTTTGTTTTGAGTCTTTGTGTGTTTGGGGTATCAGGGTGACTGTGGCATCATAAAATGAATTTGGCAATGTATCTTCTGTTTCTATTTTGTAAACATACTTCGAGAATAATTAGTATTAACTCTTCTTGAATTTCTGATAGAATTCTGTGCTAAAACCATCAGGCCCTGGTTTGTTTGTTTCTTTGTTTGTTTGCTCTTTTGGGACACTTTGGATGACTGTTTCTATTTCCTTATTTAAATTGTTTACCTAGTTATGATTTAATTTTGGTAAGTGATATTTCTCAAGAAAATTATCCATATCTTTTAGCTTTTTTTAGTCTTGTGTAGTATAGATTTTTGAAGTATGACCTTATAATTTTTTGGACTTCCTAAATGTCTGTTTTTATACTGCTCTTTTCATTTCTGATTTTGTTAATGCTGACATTTTCTCTTTACATTTTAGCTAGTTTTGATAAAGATTTGTTTATCTTGTTGATTTTTACAAAACAAAACAAAACAAAACAACCCACTCATCTCTTTGTTCTTTGCTACTATTTGGATTTCAGCCCTGGGTTTGACTATGTCTTCATTTATGCCTCTTGAGTGAGTTTGCTTCTTTCTTTGTTTTTTCCAGAGCTTTTAGGTGCACTGTTAAGTTGCTAATAGGCTACCTCTCCAATTTTTTTAATGAAGGCCCTTAGTACTATGAACTTTACTTTTAGCACTGCTTTCATTGTGTCTCATAACTTCGCACATGACGTACATTCATTTTCATTAAATTCTAGGAAGTCTTTAATTTATTTCTTTATTCTGCTTTGACCCAGTCGCTATTCAGCAGACAGTTGTTCAGTTTCCCTCAGTTTGTAGGCTTTCTGTTGTTTCTGTTGTTATTAAAATCCAGCTTTAATTCATGGTGGTCTGATAAGATATAGGGGGTTATTTCAACTTTCTTGTCTGTTGAGACTTGCTTTGTGACTGAGTATGTGGTCATTTTTTGAGGATGTTGCATAAGGTGCTGAGAAAGTGTTTTATCTTTTGTGTTTGGGTAAAATACTCTGTAAATATTTATTAGGTCCATTTTATTTCTCACTTTATTTTTTGTCTAAATGACCTTTCCATTGGTTAGAGTGGGGTTTTGAAGTCTTTCACTATTATTGTATAGGGTTCATTATGTGATTTAAGCTTTAGTAATGTTTCTTCACAAATGTGAGTACCTTTAGGGCTTACCTCTGATGATTATGAATCTCTTTCAATTAATTTTGGTTGGAAGTATATTTTGTTAGATATTAGAATCGCTACACCAGCTTGCTTTCTTGGGTCCATTTGCTTGGAGAATCTTTTTCCAACCCTTTACTCTAAGTTAATGTCTACCCTTGGTGTGAGATATGGTCCTTGTACATAGCAGAATATAACATTCTATTTTCAGATCCGTTCTGTTAGCTTGTGTCTTTTTTTTTTTATTGAGCAATTGGCTCCACTGATGTTGATAGACATTAATGACCAATTATTGTTAATTCCTGTTATTTTCATGTTGGTGATGGTAGTGTGTGAGAGGGTATGTGTGTGTGTTCTTTTTATTTTGCCAGTGTGAGATTATTTATGTGCTGTGTTATTATGGGTGTAGTTAACCTCCTTAGGTTGGAATTTTCCTTCTAGAACCTTCTGTAAGGCTGGACTTGTAGACAGATACTGTTTAAATTTGACTTTGTCATGCAATATTTTGTTTAATCTATCAATAGTGATTGAAAGATTTGCTGGGTGACCACTGAGTCCTTGGGTCCAGTAGGGTGCCTCCACTGAGATTTTGGCAACCTGTGTGACCTCTGGGGTTTTGGATACCAATGTTTCCTCTGGGGTCATAGATTTCTAAGAGCTGGCATGATCTCTGGAGTGCTGTTACTGCTATTGCTTCTAGTCAGGGGCCTCCAGGGTTCTGGATACTGGCATGGCCTCTGGTAAAGCAGAGGGATTCTGCCAGAGTTGTGGGTCATGATATGAAAATGAGAGAGAAGGTGCTGTTAGAAGGCTGGGTGCACTCTGAGGAGTATTGATGGGCTGTAGGATAGGGGTGGGAGGTTTTACTTAAAATAATGTGTATCATAGTAAAGATCCTATTTTCTAATTCAACCTGTTTTTCAGTGACCTTTGATTGAGGATTTGAAACCATCAATATTCAAATTTATTATAAAAAGATGAATATTACTTCCTTTTATTTTGTTGATTCCCTTGCTTGAAAAACTGTCTTGGTATGGATGAATTTTCCCATATGACCTCTTGAAAGTGTTTAAAGTTTTATTTAGTCCAAAGTGTTTCTTCCTTTTTTTTTTTTTTTTTTTTTTTTTTTTTTTTTTTTTTTTACAGCTGGATTGGTCATCAGTTTCATAGTCCTTTAGTCTGTTTTGTTGGTTGGTTGTTTTTATTGCTTGTTTTGGTTTTTATCATAGAAAGTGTATTTCTCCTTCAATGTTCATAGATTGCTTTTCGGGACATAAAAGTCAATATTGGAAGTTGTAATATTTTAGAAACTTAAATACAACTTTCTAAGACTTTTTGATTTGGGCATTTCTATAAAATAGTCAGCTCTTATTGTGTTGAGTAAGCCTTCATGTGTGGTTTGGTCCTTCTTTCTTACAGCTTTCAATTTCCTTTTCTTGATCTCTGCTTAGTATACAATATAGAGTGTGGAGTTTCTTTTCTGATCCTTCATATTTTCTGTTCTGTTCTATTATCCTTATCCTCATATCTTTCTCTGGAGTTAGGAATTTTTTCTGTGATTTTATTAGCTATATTAATTATGCCTTTTACCAATAAATTTCCTTCTAAACTCAATATTCTTATAACTAGACTTTCTAAAGTGTGTTTTTTCATTAATTATTTTCTTTGGTTGAGTGATCCAGTTCCTCTGCTTTGTCATCAAGCCCTTACAGTTTATCTTCTTCATGATGCATTCCATATTTGAGGTTTCCCACTAGGATTTTCATTAGATGTTTTGAATTTTTCAATTCCTCCTGTATTTTTGTTTGGGTTTTCTTTAGCATTTTTCTTTATTGACTTCATTTTCATCTCCTGAATTGTCTCTCTTATTTCATTTTTTACTAATTAATTAGACTTCATTCATTTTATTCCAGTCGTTGTTATATATATCCAGTTATATGTTTGTTTTATTTCATTCCCTGAACTCATTGAACATATTTATATTTTTTTCTTCTCGATAATATTTCTTTAATTTAATCTAAATTGTTCTCCTTGAGAAAATCACTATGGAATTGGTGAATATTTAGGGAGAATACTCTTTTGGCAGAACTAAAGGGCAAGGGTGGGGTCACTTACTTGACTTTGGGCTGGAAGAAAAATAGAAGTTAGTGTTCTGTGTGAGTTCAGTGGCAGAGAAGGCTAGGCTTGAGGCAAAGGTAGGATAACTGGACACATAGCAAGCCAGGTCTGGGTGGGAGCAGTGGTAGAGTCACTTATCTAGACTGGGTCTTGAAGTACATGGAGGACTGGCTGTGCCACATGTGACCAGATGAAGAGCAGGCAGAGATCCTAGATTGCTGTTTATATTTTATCTCTTTTTGCACAGATCCATGTAAACTTTGTGCATAAATAGTCTAGTATGCTGCTCTCTTTTAGGAATCCTCATAATTAAAGATCTTTTTCGTTTGTATAATGTACATTTAAATATTTTAGCTTTGGCTTTATTTTGAATATTTTTTTCTTCTTTCTTCCTTTCTGTTATCCCACTGGTCTACTCTCTGCAACAAGAGGCAAGCAGAGAAGCTTAAATTCTAAGTTTAGGTGTAGGGAGAAATAGCTCCTGACCTTTATCATGCCTTATTGTTTTTTCTGTTGATATCTTCACAGGCATAGTCACTCACTGATATATACAACAGGAGCTGAAATTGTTAAGAGAAGTCTCCGAAGGTAGCACAATTACCCTCAAAGTTGGCTTTCTTGCACTTGGGTAAGCTGCCAGTCTCCCAATAGATCTGTGAAGCGCACTCCATTAATGCAGAAAGATGTTATTTCTAAGTCACATTTCTGCCCTAGCAATTTAATAATGATTAAGTCCTACCTGAGTTTCTTGTATAAACCATAGGAATTCTGAAGCAGGCATCCAGGCCTTTCAGTCTTTGTCTTTCTGGAGCCTCCTCTCCTAGAGCCACTTACTGTACAAAGCCCAACACTAAGAAGTTAGCCATGTCTCCAAACATTTTATGCTCTTGCATATGCTAATCTCTCCAGCTTAATTTCCTTCCTTCATGTCAGAACTATAAATTGTTTTTGTTTGCTTTTCAAGAGACATTTGTGTTGTTTTTTGTTTAATATCTTCTTGATTTTGCAATGACAGTAGCCCTTATTTTATACTCTGATTATAATTTGTAGAGTTTTATCCAAATTCCCAAACTCTTTATTGTATTCATCTATTTACACTACACCTCTCTATATTCATAATAAGTCTTTAAGTTTCTTGGCATCTATATATCTATATATATGTCATATATCATGCAGAATAATTGAGAGATATATAGTGACTTATATGGAAAAGGGTATTTACCAATACTGTTCTCCAAGGCAAATGTAATTCCACTAGTCCACAACAATGTAGAATTTCCCCCTTCCTTTAGTAATCTTTGTTTAAATCCTTTAGTGACCAAGATTCATTAATAAAGTCATTAGCACAGATTATGAATGTACTCAGGCTGCAAAGTATATCAAATCAGGTCAAACCCAAGACCCCATAAAAATGCTGCATACTCACCAAAAGAACAGAGTAGTAGAATCCCATGAACATATTTAACAGGTAACATGCACAGACACACACCTATGGACACAAGTACTTTCCAGGTTCTAGGTTCGTATCTATTAGCAGTAATTTAAATACAAGGAGGTAAGGGTACATTTCTATTCAGAGTTGGATTTCAAAGTTTATCTAAAACTGTCACAAGTTAAAGATAATTTCTAAGAAAACTTGAGGTTAAGTGGTCTGATGAATGAGAATGGGAAAAATTGGGTCTCTAGTTAGAGGAAGGGGAGGGAGACATATACCAAATAAAAAGAGAAAGGGGTAAAGTAACAGTAAAGATGTCTGAAATTTTCATAATGAAACATATTATTAACTAATACATATGTGTGTGTGTGTGTATCATGTAAGTTGGTATATAAATACACATATATAATTTAAATGCAGTTTTTTTATTTGAACTGACAATAACGCCTCCCCCCACCAAGAGCCAAAGACCATCTAACAAAATCTCCAACACCAGGAATGAAAAATCATATTTTGAGTTGTTTGTTAAAGATAATCTAGAGATGCCCAAAACATTACAAAGTATTGATTTTGCCTGTTAAGCCACCAAAAATGGGAAGTAAGTCCCTATTGCTGAAGACACTGTGCACTTCAGACAAAGAGCCCAGGAGACACTGAGTTGGAGCTGACCTGAATGCATCCTCTCTGGGGCCATGCTTCCATGATACCAGAAGGTGCCGTGAAAATGTTCAAAGCAGAGAAGCATCGGATAATTCTACCCAGCAATAAAAGCTATGAATCACAAGGATGACCAGCATGGCACAGTAACTCTGAGGATGGAATGGTGGCATACATACTTTGCAGTAACCAACAGCTCTCTAATTGAACTTACAGCCCATTCAATAAAAGGAAAATCATACTGGTACTAAAACCTAGCCAACTGTCCAAGGATAGTGAAGTCGTAGACCTTGAAGGAGTACATAAAACCTACTTTCATATACCAGTATAATCCTAACTACATTTTAAATATTTGTCTTTATACCCAGAGATAAATGTAGTCTTCACCCCTCATCTGTTTGGGACTGGTTCTAATGCTTTGTTTTAACTCGGCTCTCAAAATCACATGCAAATCTGCTTGTCTAGATGCTGAGGGTCCCTATCCCCAATTGGGTTTTGATTAATCAATAAAGGACCAATGGCCAATGGCTGGGAAGGGTGATAGAGAGGAATCCTGGGCAAGAAATGCAGAGGAGAGAAAGAACTGAATCACCATGACTCAGAAGCAGAGACATCAGATTTTAGAGCTGCAAGAGAGCAATCATCCAGCAATGTAGGTGCAAAAGGACCCATAGGAGGGCTCCCCAGAAGGGAATAGGGCAGTAAGGATAAATTAAATATTTAGAAAGTATTAACTGAGAAATACCAGAAGTGTGTATGCTAGCCACAGGGAGATTTGGGTTGTGGTGTGTGTGTGTGTGTGTGTGTGTGTGTGTGTGTGTGTGTGTGTGTGTTTTCATTTGTGAATCCAGAGAACTCTGGTGGGTGGCCAAAAGTGTGATCACACATTGGGAGCTCAGAGTGAATTAACTATTCAATGATACAAATGGCACGCAAAGTGGTAGGCAAGAACTCACTTTTAAAAATTAATTGGAGACTCCTGAATGGAATACACATGCACCATGATGTAAAATTAGGAGATGGGAAGAATTGGTTGTCAGTGGAGCTGAGCCAAGTCACCTTTCTTCCCAATCCTCTCAAGCTGTGAAACTACAAAAGAACAAAGCCAATGGTGAGGATTTACCCCCAGACCCTTCTAAAATGTTTCTAGATGTCTCAGAGATCTTAATCTGAGAGGCACTGGGAGCCCCAGCTGTGCAAAGAGACAGTCTGCTAATAAGACAAACAGAAAGAAATGAGTAGAAGCTGCTTGCTTCCTGCAATCAGATAAAGAATAGAGATGAATGAAATCAGATTTAATTGTTTTTAAGGATAGAAGGAAGTATAATGATAATTATTTAAATATTTTTAAATATACATGGAACAAAGAAGTCCAGGCCTTTGAACTCAAATGTAGAAAAGAAAGGCACACAGAGATAGAAGGGAGCTTGAATGAGAAAAATGCTTTAAAGAAAAAATTTTTAAAAATCTATACCAGGGCATCTCTCATGATCTTCAAACATAGTCTACATGGGATTTCCGGGATTGCTTAGCCTGGTATGACAAATTCTTAAATCTAACCAAATTTTCAAACTTTCCTACCCTCCCCCACCCCTTTAAAAATTTTGGTACTCCTATTCAGCAAGAAGATGTTATGGAGAGTCATCATCCCGATCCCTTGGGTTTGGGAGTCTGGTTTTGGTTATTTTATAAATTATAGGTAGGTTTTCATTTTAAAGGATAATTTGGAAATAGTCATAATTTTGAACAGGGAGGAAATAGATGGGAAGGATTACTAAATTTATTCTTAAGCAAAACATTGTATAGCCACAATCTTACCTTGTTAGAATTCTTTATAACTGATGCAAATTGAAATTAAATTTCTTACATTGGTACAGAATTTTTATGTTGATATAGATTTAAGGTATTCATTGGTATAACTTTTTGAATATTGATACAAAATTTAAAATTAATATTGTTACTCTTAGATAGGCATTGTGCAGATGCAACTCATTTAAGAATACAAGGCCTTGATCTAGTCCTTCTACAGCTGCTATTACTAACTGTTTAGGATGATTAAGCAATAAAAGTTAAGGGCCAAGTAGTAAATTCATCATTATATTAGATTTTGGTTTAATTATAATGAAGTGTTTTTAATATTATTCAAATAGAAATAGCTAGGAATAGTTAAAGTTTAACAATTCAGATACACTTTATACAGATAGATAGTATTCAAAAACACCAGAAATCCACAGAATATGACTTTCAATATTAATTAATTATTAAAGATCATTTGACTAGAAACATGTCTGCTCCTGACAGCACATGCTTCATGGTTCAATGAAGAAATTGAGCATCACGAAATACATATGGAATTGCTCCAGTTGTGGCAAGGTGATCACTGGACAAAAATTGCCCTAATTCATTTACAAGCAAAAAATACTGTCCAAGAAAGGACATACAATGTAGGATAGTTGAACTCTTAGCTCTGCCAAGTCAGAGTAAACTAGTACTTCATAGTTCCTGCTTCAGTCAAGGTCTGTTAGATGGTTCTGAGCCAGAAGGCTGAAGACAGATTCTCCGATGTTTTGAGAAATAGTCATCTGTCTCTATAATTCGTTCAATTTTTGGAAGCTATGTTTTTGTATTTCCAATATATTTAGGTAATATTTAATTCATTCTCAGATTTTTGACAGACTTGAAGACTAATTATAGTCTCATAATCAAATAAAAAATGGTTTAGCATTGAGGAAGATGATATAAATTTGAAAGGATGGTTTTTAGATGGTAATACAAGTTAAAATCAAAACATAATTCAGGTATAAAATTGTAAACACTTGCTCTGCCTGTGACACCAGGAGTCGGTAGCCAAGGAGCGCCGTAGAGAGGAAGCCTCACAGGAACTTGGAAGGCCCGTGAGTGGGGTTGAGGGGAGCAGCACCTCTCGCCCAGACCCGCCCGGATCTGCCAGGATCCCG
>CM052702.1:85488172-85507766 GCA_028551405.1 Uromys caudimaculatus
TGTCCTGGATTTCATGGATGTTTTGGGTTAGAAGCTTTTTGCATTTTGCATTTTCTTTTACTGTTGTGTCGATGTTATCTATGGTATCTTCTGCTCCTGAGATTCTCTCTTCTATCTCTTGTACTCTTTTGGTGATGCTTGCATCAATAACTCCTGATCTCTTTCCTAGGTTTTCTAACTCCAGGGTTGTCTCCCTTTGTGATTTCTTTATTGTTTCTATTTCTATTTTTAGCTCCTGGATAGTTTGTGCATTTCTGTTGTCTGTTTGATTGTGTTTTCTTGTAATTCCGCTTGTTTGATTGTGTTTTCCTGTAGTTCTTTAATGGATTTTTGTGTTTCCTCTTTAAAGGCTTCTAGTTGTTTGTCTCTGTTCTCTTGTATTTCTTTAAGGGTGTTATTCATTTCTTTCTTAAAGTCTTCTATCATCATCATGAGAAATGATTTTAAATCTGAGTCTTGCTTTTCTGGTGTGTTGAGGTATCCAGGGCTTGCTGTGGTGGGAGAGCTGGGTTCTGATGATGCCAAGAAACCTTGGTTCCTGTTCCTTATGTTCTTACCCTTGCCTTTTGCCATCTTGTTAACTCTGATGCTAGCTGATCTTACTCTGTCTGGTTGTGGCTTGCCCCTCCTGCAGGCCTTTGTGTCAATACTCCTTGAAGACCAGCTCTCTCTGAGAGGTGTTTGGGTTTGGAGAGCTGTGGCACAGGGTCAACTCTGGGGTGCAGACAGAAACCAGAAGGATCTTGTCCCCAGCTGTCCCTTGGTTCCTATGCCCTGATGGCTCTGCAAGGGTCCATCTTGATCCAGTGAGTTTGAACAGAAGTGGTGGTTTTGCCTGTGCTCAAAGGTGTGTCAGCACTCCTGGGATACCTGGTCTCTCCTGGAGCCCTGTGGCCCAGGCTGAGGTCCCCAGGCACAGACCCCTGGTGGCCCAGACAGTGGTCTCCACCCACAGATGGAACAAGAGAGTTCAGAGGTTTCCTGCCCCTGAGTTCTCCTCAGGCCCTGTATCCTGCTGGTTCCGGGCGAGTCTCAGTGAGCCGTGTTGCTCCCCTTAACCCCACTCACGGCTTTTCCATGCTCCTGGGAGGGTAGCTTTCTCCTGGCACTCCTTGGCTATGGACTCCTGGTGGCCCAGGCAGAGGTCTCCACCCACAGATGGAAACCAGAACGTCTGAAGGACCTTTTTACCATCTATAATGAAATGTTGATGGGATCTGACTTGGTTAGTATTGGTGTAAGGAAATACCTTTAGCATAAACAACTGGAGAAGAAAGGGTTTATTTAATTTATACTTCCACATCTGTTCACAACAGAGCATGAACCTGGAGGCAGGAGTTGATGCAGAATCCATGGTGGAATGTTGCTTACTAGTTCACATTTATGGATTGCCCAGTCTGCTTTCATATAGAATCTAGGACCACCAGTCCAAGGATGTCACTACCCACAATTGGCTAAGTACTCACACAACTATTTTTCTTCCTTTTCGAGACAGGGTCTCTCTGTGTAGCCCTGGCTGTCTTGGAACTCACTCTGTAGACCAAGCTGGCCTTGAACTCAGAAATCCACCTGCCTCTGCCTCCCAAGTGCTAGGATTAAAGGCATGCGCCACCACTGCCTGGCTCAGCCTAATCTTTTAAAGGCATTTTCTCAGTTTAGTTCCATCCTCTGAAATGACTAGCCTATGACAAATTGACATAAAACTATGCATCACAGGGTCTATCTATGTGTAGGTCTACTGCAGAAAACAAAACTGCACTCTGAGTCTGTGATTGCAATAGCTGTGTCTGCACTCAGAGCTTATGATTGCAATAGGACATCTTTTTGCTGCATGATTCTCCAGTCTTTGGCCTTCCACTTTTTATACTGCCTCCTTCTGTGATGTTCTCTGAACCTTGGATGGGGTGATAAAACTATTTCATCAAGTGCAGAGCACTTCATGTTCATTTATTCTTGGCATTTTAGTTGGTTATAAATTTTGTTTTAACTAACTACCTGATGTAGTATGAATTTTGTCTGGTGACTAGATTCAATACTAATCTATGTGTATTTAATGTGAATATTTTAAAAGTAGTTTAAAAACATGACCATTTGGTAAAACAACAGTATTAGATTCCCCATTAGGGTCTATGATCTCCCCAGACACAGGCTCTTGACTGGGTTTATAGAACCAAACATGAATTCCTTTCTATGAAGCCAGCTTCAAAACCAATCAGGAAGCAATTAATTATTTCAATGAAAATCATGTCACTATTACACTGGAAGCTACATCTTGTCTGTCAGGTCATTACTACAGTTCACAAGAGTGACAATGGGGTAAGACTGTTACTGACTTTTCTCATCCAGTAGCCTGCATAGCACTTCTGGTACCTGAAAGCTAGCTTGTAAAGAGGAAACTTTCATCTCAGCTTCAGCTTGATTTTTCCTATGTCCCATGACCTACGTGTACAATGTTCTCAGTAACAGGGTCTTACCATGAAGTTCCAGTGGGAAACTATATATAATGACACACAATAAACACATACACATCTTCATTTAAGCCATTCATTTTCTTTATAATACCCACTCTGACTTGAGTAAGATAAGCTCTCAAGGTAGCTGCTTAAATTTTTATTAGTCTTTGGAAATTTCATACAATATATTTTGATCATATTTACCACCCCAACATTTCTGCACTTTCTTCATTACCCATTCTACTTTGCATTTTTGTGTTTCTTTTTTTTTTTTTTTTCATCATTCCAAGTCCACCTTGTGCTGCCCATATACTCTAGGGTGTGTTCCCAGTCAACAATGTACATCTTCCTGGTAGCTAAGAATACTGAAAATTTTAAAAATATTTATTAGTTCATTTTGTTCCTTCTTTTGAGAAATATCTGTTCAGTTCCAGAGTACCCTGCTCAATTGTTTTGTTTCCTTCCTATTTAGTTGTTTTTTGTTTGTTTATTTGTTTGGTTTGTTTTTTGTTTGGTTGGTTGGTTTTTGGTTTTTTCAAGACAGGGTTTCTCTGTGTAGCCCTGGCTGTCCTGAGAACTCACTCTGTAGACCAGGCTGGCCTCAAACTCAGAAATCTGCCTGCCTCTGCCTCCCAAGTGCTGGGATTAAAGGCGTGCACTACCACTGCCTGGCGGTATTTAGTTTTTTAAGTTCTTCGTATATGCTAGACATTAAGCCTCAGTCAGGCACAGCTGACAAGGATTCTATCCCATTCTGTTCTCTGTCTTTTCACTTGATAGTTTTCTCTAAAAAGCTACAGATGCTTTTTAATCTTATGGGATTCCCTGTTTTGTCAATTGTTGGATCTATTTAATAGGTCACATGCATTTAGAAATTAAAGCACTTATTTTAGCGTTTCCAGTTTAGTAGAATTTAATTTTTTCCCATAGCTTCAGAATTTTTGGTAGAAGTTTGGCTACCTCTAACACTTTGACCCTGATCAAGTTAGAATATCACAGTAATGGAAATATGCTGTAGAGAAGCCTCCTAGTTATCATTTTCTGATAACTAGAAGGAAGGGCATAGGATTAGGGAGGAGACGTACTGCCCAAGAGTATGCACCAGTGACCTACTTCCTCTAGGTAGGTTCCATCTCCAGTAATTGATGCACCTATATGTTGACCCACTGATGACCTGAGAACCCTGTGGTTGCATCATTTCTCAGAAGCAACCTCTGCCCTGCACTGCACTGAGTACAAAGCTTTCAACATACAGTCTCCTAGAGACATTTTATATCCAATGCACCAAAAATTGAGTATACAAATTTGAAAGTGATCCCAAAGTCCTGACCATTGAGGGTTACACATAAAACGATACAACTGGGATTTAAAATCACTCATTATAAGTGTGAAACTTGACTTCCTCCATTTTCTCCCTTGCCCAGTTATAAAATCTTACCTCTGCAACCGAAATTGTCAGAGATTAGATCTAGGCGTTCTTTAGTTTTTTTTTCTTCTAACAACCTCCAATTTGCACAGATGTAGTAGAGTTCAGCTCTCCAATAAAATTTCATATTCACAGATACTGCACAATTTCACCACATTAATTAACTCTCATCCACACACTCTCAGAGGAAAAGAAGAAACAAAAATTCCAATTACAGAACCCATTTGCAGAGAAAACTGTGCCCTGTAAGTAAAGCCTCTCACGCGTTTCCAAATCTTTCCCTTGTGTTTGAAATTCAGTTACAGCACATTCTTATAGCCAAGTGTCTCCACTGTTACTTTAGCTCATTTTTTCATCCAGATTTTCTCTTTGATTTTTATGTCTTTGTGCCTTTGGCTCTGCTATCAAAAGTGACAGTTGTTATAAGTTTTGTATAGTATTGTATGTTATTAAACACTTCAGTGTCAGGATGTGCCTTCATATATTACCATTATTTTCTCTATGTGTCCAGCATCCAGTGTATAAAAACATCTTTGGGTATGTCCTATAGCAATGGTTCTCGACCAGTAGCTTGACCCTCTGAAGGTCAAATGGCCCTTCGGGCGTCAAAAGACCCTTTTAAAGGCATCACTTAAGACCACCAGTAAACAAATATCAACATTACAATTCATAACAGTAACAATTACAGTTATGAAATAACAACAAGAATAATTTTATGGTTGGGGGTTACTACAACACGGGGAACTGTATTAAAGTGTTACAACATTAGGAAGGTTGAGAACTGTCCTGTAGTAAGAGATAAAAGTGCTGGAAAGCTAGTCACTTGCTACAAGACACTTACTTTCTGAAGAAAATAGGACTGTCATGAGTAAAATAGCATGAAATTTAAAAATAAAACACAGAAGTGAAATGAAATTTAGTATAATTTTGGAACAATAAGTATAATTTTCTAACAGTCAGGTTCAGTTTTGTATGCTTAATCAATGGCTCTAGTATTCACAGTGCAGGTGATTGTTGGTGACAAAGATGACTGCTGGTCATTTTAGTAGCAGGAGCCTCAGGTACTGTCTGTCAGTGGTGCTGAGCATTGAGGTCCATGCACTTAAATATTCATGGAACTTTTACTATACAACCTTTGTGATGTGTAAGGGCTGCCATGGAAGCTGTTAAGATACTTGCCAGCAAGGTCTATCAGGGTTCACAGCAGAGCAGGCTACTGGAAACCAAAAGACGTTTGTCCGGTGGCTGATACTGATACCACTGCTCTTCTTTGTTCCTAGCCAACCCCCATCTAAGAGATGCTAATATCACCAGTCTCTTCTCTTTGCAGTAACTCCATTTTTCTTTTTCCTGTTATGTTAATGTATGTTGTTAACTGAGTTTTTTGCCTGAGCCCCTAGCCATCCTTGGCTGGTTTTCATTCATGGGTAGCTGCCTACTTGCATTTCAGAAAAGGCTGATATCTAATCCTTAACCATCTTGTTCTGAATTTTTACATGCTTGTTTATGATAATCTTGTCTTCCTTTTATATTTTTGGGTTTTTTGTTTGTTTCATTTTGCCATTGGCTTTTTCAAGTTGGCTGAACTATGCTCCACAGTCTTACTCCTTCCTAATATGTGTCTTTGGGTATAATTTTACATGTTCCTGCATGCTCTGCATTATTAAAAATTATAGCTAACTATAAAGGCTTGATTAAATTTTTATTAATTGGTTTTCTAAATTTTACATATGGCACATGTGTTTTAGATTCACACCTACAGACAGTTAATGTCTGCCTTGCTGATGGCTACAAATACTGAGGGATTGTTGACCATTTTAAATTTTCTCTTAGTAATTTTAATGTTGAGAAAACACTTTGTTGGATGCTGCAAAATGGTGACTTCCTAACATCTGTCCTACACTTGCTAGGTATAATAGTTCTTTTAAAGAAAAATTTACCACTCACCAGATCAAATATGATATAATGAAGACTATTTCAACATTTCCCAAAAGCATTCTCAAGCCATTCACTTGGGAGTTGAAATCGAGGACCACCCACATATATGCCAGGGATGCTCACTGCTTTTGAGTTGACAGTGTGCTTTTAAGTTTTCTCTATAGACAAGTAAGCAATGTATGTTTTTGGAATGATAGATAAAATAACATCCTATTAATATTTCCAGCTTCATTTTTAAGATATGGGAATTTTACTTCACTTCTTAGACATCTTACTTTCTCTCAGAAACTGAAAATTTTTGTTCTTGCTGACATTAACATGAGTATTCATATTTTACCTGTACCATGTTTTAAAAACAGGAATATGGCATAAAGTAAGAATAAAAATGTAAAATTAAATTTATGTAGTACAGATTCTGGTTTCCAGTTTCCTAATTCTGAAAGAGTATATCTACTCCTGATTTATAGAAGGATTTACCATTTTTCTCACTACTTCCGAAGTTTCTTATTCCAATCCACTTGATATTCACACAGGTGTATAGTGTGAAGAACATATTCAATTTTTATCTTTTTCCATATGGTTTCTCATTTGGCAAAATATTCAAACAATCTATTTTAAATATCCATTCCTGGATGAGATGGACTAGCTTTTACCTTGATTAGACAAAATAGAAACATTAGAATAAAATGGTGATGATAACAACATGAAATGAATTGCTTATGGGTATTACATAGCTCTCTTATCCTCTGGGACTTGAGCAGATCTGTTACTGTATAAAAGAGAATGAATTGCTATGGACAGACATTCTCTGCTATCTTCACCCTCAAGGAATTCACTGATTCAATGTACCAAGGTCTGAGAGGCTGGGAAGCCAAGCAGAAACTAAAAGACAGAGTTGATCATGAAAGCAGACTTCCATGCCTGACAAATGTATATTGTCCTGTAACAAACACTCAAAAATGGCAATCAGACTATTTCCTCACCCAGAAAAATCTCTTTGTTCTTTCCAGTCAGTATTGAGAAGAAGCAAGCTCTGCTTTGACTTATTTCACATAATAGGTTTCTTCTTGAGCTTACAATAGAATCATCACACAGCATGTATTCATTTATATCTTTACTTTATTAAAGAATGTACACATGTTTATTTATATGTTTTCATCTTGGCATCTGTCTGACTTGCAATTGGCTGCCTTACTCTGAAGAATAAGCTTTGTCCTAAAATATTTTCTAGTAGGATATGTCACTGAATGTATTGTTTTCCTTTCTTTCTTATTTACCTAGCAGCTGGCTTTTTTCTGGTTTTATGCCTGCGTTTGATCTTTTGTATAGTTCAGTTTTGATATCTTAGACTTTTTGTATTTAAGCTTGTGAACCTAGCCTCTAACAACTGAGCTATGTCTCCAGACCTCTTAATCATTTACCTCTAAGTCTAACACACATTTTATGAGATATCAGGAGGTCAAAATACCAAAGAATTGAATAAAGCTCATAAATTCATCAGTTGTTATTATGACACTGTCATTTCACATTTTCCCTTTAAAAAATGTTATTTAGGAATTCTATACAATGTATTTTGATAATATTTATCCTCCTCTCTTACTCTTCCCTACCATTTCATGGCCATTGAATTTTGTATCATTTCTTTTATTATGTCCAGCAACTCCAATTATGCTCCACGTATTCTTGGATGTGGTATGATCCCGTGAAGCATGGTAGACTCAGAAAAGGACATACACTTAAAAAAAAATAAAACTGACTTTCCCAGCAGTTATCAGTGTTAACTAGCTCCTTAGACAGAGGTGGCACTTCATGCCTACTTTACCTCTCCGTACTAGGACGTTTTGGAGATCTTGTGCATGCTTTCAGAGCTCCTATGTGATCGTATATGCACCCATTGGCAGAAGACACTGTTTCCTGGTAGTCATTTGCTACCTTGGGCTCTTCCACACTTTCTGCCTCCTCTTTCATACACACATCCCATTGAAGGCTGAGCATCTTGTTTTCTGCATCTTACCAGTTGTCAGTCTCTGTGCTAACTACCATCTACTGCCATATACTGCAAATACAATATTTTCTGATGAGGGTTGAGGGTTGCATTAATATTTAAGTAAAACCATAAGTCTTTAGGAATCACTTTAATACCAGGTCCATTTAATAAAATAATTAGTAATCTATACTCCACTAGAGCTTATAGTGCAGTTGGTCACAGATTCTTGATCCCAATAAAAGTGCCAAATATAGGTTTCATCTTGGGGAGCAAGCCATAAGCCTGGTAGGATACTTGTTTAAACCCATGATGTTCATGCTACTCTTGTACCAGTAGGTATATTTTGCCAAACCAATACTATAACTCTCAGAGTTCAAATCTTGAAAATGTTGATGATTGCTTACCTCTACCTTTACTCTACATAGCATGTTCCAGCCCCATGAAAATTAGCCAGTGTGTATGAATCTTGCAGGTATGTATCATCTTGATTTCTCCATGTTCTCAACTCAGGTATGTGGTCTATTCAGCATAAGATAATACCATCAAGTTCTAAGGTAATAAACAATAGCACTGGAAATAGTCTATAATGTGTAGGAGTTATGGGGCCTCAAAGGCCAACAACTGCATAGGATGAAACCCATTTCTGGCTATGGATTTTTTATCTGTTTGTCTGTGGAATCTAGTAGGGACATTGATGCCCTGTTGTAAGTAACTCCATTTTAACTCATTGTATATATCAGTGTTTCTCAACCTGTGGGCCATGAGCACTTTGGAGGTATTCTGCATACCAGATATTCACATTGTGATACATAATAGTAGTAAAATTACAGTTATAGAGTAGCAATGAAATAATTTTATAGTTGGGGCCACCACATCATAAGGGACTGTATTAAAGTGTCACAGCATTAGGAAGGTTGAGAACCACTGGTATACATGTGGCTATATATATTTTCAGAAGCTTCTATAGTAGTAGGTAGGTGTCAAAAAGTCCTTGTGTGTTTGTACCTCTCCGAATTCCCTCCTCTACCATGCCATCTCATCTCCAACCCAAACTTAATATTTCTTGTTCAATTATTCCCTTCTTAAAGCACCAAGTACTGTCTCTGTTCCCTTAAAAGCAACACCCCTAACTAACTCTTCAGCCTCTGTACTCTATGGGTCCTGCAAATAAACAGATTCAAGAGTCTTCAATAAGAAGATTCAAAGATAACGACCAGAATTGAGAGAAAGTATTTGGTGCTAGCCCTTCTGTGTCTGAGTTACTTTGTCCAAAATGATTGTTTTCAGATCCATTTTGCTGAAAATTTTACATAATCATTTGTCTTCAGGGCCAAGTAATATTTCATTATATGCATAAACCACATTTCCATTAACCATTTATTATTTAATGAACATCTAGGCTGCTTGTAGTCCCTAGCTATTATTCAACAGTGAACATGAGTTAACAGCTATCTGTAGGATACAGTAGGATAAAGAGAGATTTGGTTATGTACCCAAGGGTTGCACATGGATCGTGTGGTAGATTTGTTTGTTTGCTTATTTGTCTGTTTATTTGTTTGTTTTCGTATTTTAAGTAACTTCCACTTGTATCCTCTTGATATCCTTCAGTTGTCTTATTGTGCTAGCTAAGACTTCAAACACTATTTTAAATAGTTGGTGGAGGTGGACATCCTTTTCTTGTTCCTGATTTTAGCACAAATGCAATGATTTTTTTCCTTCATCTGGGTTTCCTTCATATTGTCTTTACTATGCTAAGATATGCTTTCAGTTTCCCTATTCATTACAGGCTTCTATCATGAATAGATACTAGATTTGTCAAAGGTAAATCCAATGAGATAATCTAATGAGATGAACACATGGCTTTTAATTCTTTAATCTATTTATGTAGTAGATTACATTTATAGATTTACATATATTGAACCATTTGTGAACCACTGTAAGGAATCTAACTTGAGTAAGGTGGGTAATTTTTGCTGTGTTCTTGAATGCCATTTCCAAGTATTTTGAGTAATGTTGTGCCTATGCTCATCTATGTCCTTAAGAGTCTGAATTTTCCCAGTGTCCATTATACTGTCTCCCCTTTTCTCTCTAATTTTACTGATTCTCTCTCTTTCTTCTAGTTTTACTTGAACCATCTCTCTTCTGCTTTTACTATAACCAAACTCTCAAATTTATTATATTTTGACCTATCAGATCATTTCCCAACTTTATGAATGAGCCAAAACCCCAGCACTGAGCCAGTTAAATACAACAAATAAATTGTTTACTGGCTTGCATATTAGTGGGCATGAAGCAGTTGCTCAATAAGGGATAAAAGAAATGAGTAATTCCAGCATATTCTTTCTCAGGCTATTGTTTGTGATAACAGAAGTGTTCTACTAATCTGCTCAGGAAACATCATGATTTATATACTGTGACCAATTCTCCAGCAGGAGTGCTTGTGTCCCAGATACTAATGCCACCACCACTGCCTCCACCATCCTGGAGTCATGATATCTTCAAAGTAACCTAGCTCTGAGGTCATGTCTCAGAAGCTGTGTGTCAGAAACAAGTGCTACCACCAGATAAGTACACCTGTGAGCTGGGACTGCTACCAAGATGGAATTCCTTAAATATATCTGCTGCTGTCGAATAAAAATAAGTTAGGAAGACCCGGTAGCTTTTGCCCCTGAAGAGCCCCATCACCTATGTGAATTGCTACAACCCTGGTTATCATGGACAATTACACTCTTTACAGGTAGGGACTTCAGATGGCCTTTGGCAGGCAGCACACTTAAACATGCTGACTATCTGACTGGACAGATCAGACTTCTTCCTGCCATTACCATTAAGCCTATCCGTAGGTGAAGATCTTGCTCTAACACAAACAATTCATTAAGTCTAATATGAGTAAGATTTCTATTACAGTGACAAAATATCTGAGAGAAACAACACAATGGAGAAAAACATTTTTTTTTGCCAAACTGTTTTAATAGTGTCCCTTTAGTAGTTGTGCCCCTGTTTACTTTTGTGCCTATGGAAGACAGTACACCATTGTGAAAACTCTTAGTTAATACAGATGTTCATCTCATGGTGATCCGAAAGCAAAAACTAAAAGAGAATGAATTTCAATAACTCTGTCAAGGGCATAAGCCCAATGAGTCCATTTCCTTACTCTATACTCCATAGCCTAGAGGTGTCTTACCAATAACATTATCAGCTGGAGATCATGCACAAAATACATCAACTTGTGGAACATTTTAAATACAAATTAGAAGACTGATAAGTGCTTCCCCAATTTGATTTAAATTGAAAGCAAAACCCTTTTAATTTTTAAGATGGCCTTGTTGGGCATCAATGGGAGGAGAAGCCCTTGGTCCTGTGAACGCTCGATGCCCGAGTGTAGGGGAATTCAAGAGTGGGGAGTTGGGAGTAGGTGGGTGGGTGGGAGAACACCCTCATAGAAGCAGGGGGAGGGGGGATGGGATAGGGCGTTTGGGGGTGGGAGAAACCAGGAAAGGAGATAACATTTGAAATGTAAATAAAGAAAATATCCAATAAAAAATAGCAAAGTAAATAAATAAATAAAATGCTACAGTTGAAAAAAATAAAGAAATATAAATTCAAAAAAAGATTATAATGCAGTTATATTTCTCATTTCCCTTTTGTTCCATCAATACCCTTCCATATACATTTTCTTGCTCTCCTTCAAATGCATAGCCTCTTTCTTCATCAGTTGTTATTGCATATAAAATATATCATGAAGAAAATTACATCACAAAGAATATAATAATATTCCAGAAATCATTTTATAAATATCAGAAATACCCAAAAATACCTATCAATTTTCTGACAAGCAGATTTCTATGAGGTTTTTCTTTGGTTGTTTGGTTGTTTGGTTGTTTGGTTGTTTGGTTGGCTGGTCGGGTTTTGGTTTTTGTTTAGTTTGGTTTGGTTTTTCTTTGCTTTTGTTGTTGTTGGTTGGTTGGTTGGTTGGTTGGCTGGTTGGTTTAGTTTGGTTTGGTTTGGCTTGGTTTGGTTTTTGGCTTTTCAAGACAATGTCTCTCTCTGTAGCCCTGGTGGTTCCAGAACTCATTCCCAGGCTAGTCTTGAGCTGTCTATTTCTGCCTACTAATGGCTGCTATTAAAGGAGTGTCCCACCATGCATAGCTCCAAGAATTGTCTTTAAGAAGTCTAGAAAACTACAAAAAACCCCAGAAAACTCAGCATTACAAAAATATTATTAAAAAAACCAAGAAGTCCAGTATAGAGATAGATACCATAAGCAGAACCTTATAAAAATTCTGCAATTAAATGATATAATCAACAACATTTTCAATGTTATGAATGTTTACTGGTACACTGTTTACAATAGCAAACAAAAAGAGAGCCAGCTTCGATTTCCATCAACAGATGAATCAATACTGTAAATGTAATCTGTTGTAAAGAAAAATGAAATGTTGAAATTTGAAGCAAAACTGTTAGATCAGAAAAATAGTACATTAAGATGGTATCCTAAACTCAAAAAGAAAAAAAAAATCACTACACAAAATTTCATGTGAAATATAAATATGTGATTTTAGTTAACTTTTCTCATCTAAACTGACAGTGATTCTCCCTAAGAGCCAAAGACCACCTATCAAAACCCCAATACCAGATGTAAGAAGCTCTCTTTTGAGTTGTTGGACAGGCTTGTGCTAGAAACTTTCAAAAGACTAGTCTATTGCTCTTTGGTTATCCTCTAGAAGTAGAAGGTAAGTCCCCACAGCTGGAGGCACCATACACACAAAGACAAGACCCAGAGAAGCCTGAGGTGGAACTGACTTGAATGTCCCCTCCCTTAGGTCTAGACTTCATAGTGCCAGAATGAGCCATGAAAGCTTCCAAAAGAAAGAGGTGATCAACAATTATACCCCTACTATGATACCTCTGGACCACATTAATGTGGCACAAACTTCTAACAGTGCAATGGTGGCATATGTACCTGTGGTAACCAACAGCTCTCAATTGTATTTAAGAACCACTCAAGAAGTGGGACGCCCTGGTACTAGAAGCTACAAGTAATTACTGCTAGTGAAGTCTCCTTTTAGAGGAGAATATGACCACTAATTTACTAAACCAGCATAATCCCTAACAATAATCTATAAACATTTCTTTGTACACCCACAGATAACTGTAGTCTTCATCCCATATCAAGGGAAATTCTTTTTGCAACAGGTAGAGACCACTACAGAAAAGCATAACCAATCAGAATTCAGAGCTGTAGGTCCAATCATAATGGATATAACTACAAAACATTCCTATATTCAAGATTAAAAGAACATTATGATAGAGGGTATAGAAATATTGTAAGAGTCAAAAGATATGAGTTTGCCATGAGACAATGTCTCCTAGGAACGCCAGAAGCAACACCCATGGATCTCACCTCAATGACAGCCCAAAGTTGAGCTGAATAAGGATGATGCTAATGACTATGCCAAAGTAGACAGGTAAAGTCCACTAGGCGTCAACCCTACACAAAGAATTATAAGCAACTGAAGAAAGCTGGAAGCGTGGGCAAAGATCATCCTAGGGACACCAATCTGTTGTCCACCGCCAAAGGTTCAGCTCTGAAAACACACATACTAGTAATGTTATGTGGGCTGAGAAGGAGATAATCAGGAATAGATCTGAATATACATGCAATAACAATTAGTGGGAAAAGAGGCAAGGATTTTGAAGGAGAGCAGAGAATGTATAAGCAGGTTTGAGGGGTGGAAACCAGAATGAGAAATGTAATTATGGTAATCTCAAAAATAAAAATTTTTTAAATCATATATTCTCCTATATATGCATATGTATATATAAGGGAAATAAAGAAATAGCAACCTCAAGGTGATCAGGCAAATGAAAAGAATAATAAAATCAAAGACAGACCATTTCAAACTAACCAGAGAAGGAAATTTAAAATGAATGGAGAAAGTCTACAGGGTTTATGAAATACTATTAACAGATTTATATTTCCATAATGAAATCTAACAAAGACAAGAGATACAGATAGATAAATAACAAGCTAATTTAAAGATATAAAGCTAAGAAGTTTCTAAGCTTGGGGAGGAACATGGAAAACATAGGAACTTCATCAAAAACAAGCTATAAGTTTTTAAAATACAGCTTTAAAATAGCATCTACAAAAATAAAAAAAAAATGTTATATACAAGAGGGTTTCTATATATAAGAGGGTTTCCAATATATTTCTTAGCATAAACATAGGCCAAAAGAGAATGGAATAACATATTCAAAGTACTGAAATTAAAACCTGAGAACAAAATTTTTGACACCAAAAGCCTTAAAAATTATGGAGAATTCTTAAAGGAGAAGGTAGAATTCCTGATCTACATTTTGTATAAAATACTCACCAATGAGTCTATACAGATGTGATGTTTATTAGATCGCAAATGCATCACTTGTTTTGATGTGTTGAACTGAGAAAGTGTACAACAAAAGTACTTGTGCTAAAGAACAAACATCATTCTCAAACACATGCAAAACAATTTCAAGGGTGGATTATAATCATACTTCAAAATGTTTTTTAACAAGTTTAACTTTTCTGGCCACAATGGTATGAATATAATAATCAATAATGTAAAGAACATCAAAAAATCAAAAAAGAAATAAATATACTAATCCAAAAGTAACTTAATCAAAGAAGAAATTATAATGCAAACAAAAATATACTGAGAGAATGTACTTGGAAAAATATATACAATAAAGGAAAAATGATCATAAATGCAAAGTCTATTGAAATGTATAATACATGTAGAAAAAGCAGCTTCAAACAACTTAATATAAGAGAAAACTAAAATGAAAGTAGTTAATAGAAGGAAATAATATTCAGAGAAAGAATTAATAAAAAAAAACCTAGAATAACAGGAGAACAGATTCATGTCATTAAAAAAGAAAGAAAGAGAGAGGGGGGAGGGAGTGAAGGAAGGAAGGAGGAAGAGGGAGGGAGGGAGGGAGGGAGGAAGAAAGGGAAGAAGTAAGACAAACTTTTACTTAGGCTAAGTAAAAAAAAGTCCCACTAACTTCCAACAAAATCAGAAATAAAAGTATAAACATGACAAATGATGATACAGAATGAAATGATTCATTAAAAAGTGACCATGAATAATTAAATGGCTAAAAATTAGATAATTTAGAAAAAATGGTTAAGGTCTTAGAAACATGCAACCTCCAACATTTTAATCATGACTGAAAATCAGAACAGATAAAAATACAAGGGATATTCAATCAGTAATGGCGTATATACAGTTGACTATAACCTTAGTTCCACATGACTTTACTGGTGAATTCTTTGGAACATACAAAGTATATTACTAAGAATCCTAATCTTTATACAAGGAGGTGGGGAAACCACATTAGAAGAGGACTTTCCAAAGGCATAAGATTGCTGTTACAGTGATACAAAGACATTTTGGGAAAGGAAAACTTCAGGCCAATACCCCTTCATAGCCCAACACCTTCATAGCACTAGCAAACCAACAGTACATTGAAAGGGACTATACACTATGATCAAGAGAGATATAAAGATCTGTGGCTGGGCACCTCAGTCTGTGCCACAGGGCTCCATAGTCAAATAGCACCAGGAGAAAGCTAGCCTCCCAGGAGTGTGGACAAGTCCATGCGTGGAGGTAAGACGAGCACCACTGCTCAGCAGGACCCACCTGGAGCCCTCAGGACCCAGGAACCTAGGAGCAGCCTGGGACAGGAGACTTACAGTTTATGCCTGTGGCCTGTGCCACAGGGCTCCATACCCAAATAGCGCAGAGAAAAAACTAGCTTCCCAGGAGTGTGGACAAGCCTGTGAATGGGGTAAGGCCAGCACCTCTCTCAGAGAGACCCACCCAGAACCCTCAGGACACAAAAACCAAGGGGCAAGGAGGGACAGGAGCCTTCTGGTTTCCATCTGTGGATGGGGACCTCAACCTGTGCCACAGGGCTCCAAATAATGCCAGCAAAAAGCTAGCCTCCCAGGAGTGTGGACAAGCCGAGAGCGGGGGGTAAGACCAGCACCTCTGCTCAGAGGGAACCACCTGGAACCCTCAGAACAAAAGGACTGAGGAGTGGTAATCTGGTTTCCTTCTATGGCTAGGGAGCTGATCCTGTGACACAGGGCTCCATACTCAAATAATACCAGGAGAGAGCTGGTCTTCCAGGAGTGCCTACACATCTTCGAGCACAGGAAGACCACAACTTCTGTTCAAATTCTTGAATCAAGAGGGACCCTTGAAGAGTCATAAGGACACAGGAACCAAGGAACAGCTGGGGACAGGATCCTTCTGGTTTCTGACTGCACCCCAGAGCTGACCCTGTACCACAGCTCTCCAAACCCAAATTCCTCTCAGAGAGAGCTGGTCTCCAAGGAGTACTGATGCAGAGGCTTGCAGGAGGGGCAAGCCACAGACAGAGAGAGCAAGACCAGCTAACACCACAGATAACCAGATGGCGAAAGGCAAGGGCAAGAACATAAGGAACAGAAACCAAGGCAACTTGGCATCATTACAGCCCAGTTCTCCCACCACAGTGAGCCCTGGATATCCCAACACACCAGAAAAGCAAGACTCAGATTTAAAATCACATCTCATAATGATGATAAAAGATTTTAAGAAGGAAATAAATAACTCTCTTAAAGAAATACAAGAGAATACAGGTAAACAGCTAGAAGACTTTAAAGAGGAAACACAAAAATTCCTTAAAGAATTACAGGAAAACACAATCAAACAGGAGGAATTACAGGAAAACACAATCAAACAGGCAGAGGAAATGAACAAAACCATCCAGGAACTAAAAATAGAAATAGAAACAATAAAGAAATTACAAAGGGAGACAACCCTGGAGATAGAAACCCTAGGAAAGAGATCAGGAGTCATAGGTGCAAGCATCACCAACAGAATTCAAGAGGTAGAAGAGAGAATCTCAGGTGCAGAAGATACCATAGAAAACATTGACACAACAGTCAAAGAAAATGCAAAATGCAAAAAGCTCCTAACCCAAAACATCCAGGATATCCAGGACACAATGAGAAGACAGAACCTAAGGATAATAGGTATACAAGAGAGTGAAGATTTCCAACTTAAAGGGCCAGTAAATATCTTCAACAAAATTATAGAAGAAAACTTCCCTAACCTAAAGAAAGAGATGAACATAAATATTCAAGAAACCTAAAGAACTCCAAATAGACTGGACCAGAAAAGAAATTCCTCCTGTCACATTATAGTCAAAACAACAAATGCACAAAACAAGGAAAGAATATTAAAAGCAGGAAGGTAAAAAGGTCAAGTCACATATAAAGGCAGACCTATCAGAATTATACCAGACTTCTCACCAGAGACTATGAAAGCTAGAAGATCCTGGACAGATCTCAAACAGACACTAAGAGAATACAACTGCCAGTCCAGGCTGCTTTACCCAGCAAAACTCTCGATTACCATACATGGAAAAACCAAGTTATTCTATGACTAAACAAAACGTCTTTCCACAAACCCAGCAGGATAACAGATGGAAAACGCCAACACAAGGAGGAAAACTACATCCTAGAAAAAGCAAGAGGGTAATGTATCAACAAACCCAAAAGAAGATAGCCACACAAACATAAAAATAACATCAAAAGTAACAGGAAGCAACAATCACTATTCCTTAATAGCTCTTAACATCAATGGACTCAGTTCCCCAATTAAAAGACATAGACTAACAGACTGGATACATAAAAATGACCCAGCATTTTGCTGCATACAGGAAATGCTCCTTAATGTTAAACACAAACACTACCTCAGAGCAAATGGCTGAAAAACAATTTTCCAGGCAAATGGTCTCAAGCAACAGGCAGAAGTAGCCATTCTATTATCGGATAAAATCAACTTTCAACCAAAAGTCATCAAAAAAGATAAGGAAAGACACTTCATCCTCATCAAAGAAAAATCTACTGAGAAGAACTGTCAATTCTGAACATCTATGCTCCAAATGCAAGAGTACCCACATTCATAAAAGAAACTTTACTAAAGCTCAAAACACACATTGCATCTCAAACAATAATAGAGGGATACTTCAACACCCCATTCTCATCAATGGACAGATCTTGGAAACACAAACTAAACAGAGACACAATGAATCTAACAAATGTTATGGACCAAATGGGTTTAACAGATATCTATAGAACATTTCATACTAAACCAAAAGAATATACCGTCTTCTCAGCGCCTCATGGTACTTTCTCCAAAATTGACCATGTAATTGGTCACAAAAAAAATCTCAACAGATATAAGAAGATTGCAATAATCCAATGCCTCCTATCAGATCACTACTGATTAAGGCTGGTCTTCAATGGCAACATAAACAACAGAAAGCCCACATACACAAGGAAGCTGTCCAGCGCTCTACTCAATGATAACTTGGACAAGAAAAAAAAATAAAGAAAGAAATTAAAGACTTCCTGGAATTTAATGAAAATGAAAGTACAATATACCCAAACTTATGGGTCACAATGAAAGCAGTGTTAAGAGGAAAACTCATAGCTCTGAGTGCCTACAAAAAGAAACTGGAGAGAGCATACACTAGCAGCGTAACACCATACATGAAAGCTCTAGAACAAAAAAGCTAAAACACCCAAAGGAGTACAAGGCAGGAAATAAACTCAGGGTTGAAATCTACAAAGTAGAAACAAAAAGAACTATACAAAGAATCAAAAAACCAGGGGATAGTTGTTTGAATAAAATCACCAAAATAGATAAACCCTTAGCCAGATTAACCAGAGGGCACAGAGACAGTATCCAAATTAACAAACTCAAAAATGAAAAGGGAGATATAACAACAGAATTTGAGGAAATTCAAAAAGCATACTAAACAAAATTGGAAAATCTGGATGAAATGGACAAGTTTCTAGACAGATATCAAATACCAAAGTTATGTCAGGATGAGATAAACCATCTAGACAGTCCCATAATGCCTAAAGAAATAGAAGTAGAGCATGTGTCTTTATTATATGTTAGAGCATCTTCTGGGTATATGCCCAGGAGAGGTAGAGCTAGGTCCTCAGGTAGTATTATGTCCATTTTTCTGAGGGTCCACCAAACTGATTTCCAGAGTGGTTGTACCAGCTTGCAATCTCACCAGCAATGGAGGAGTGTTCCTCTTTCTCCACATCCTCACCAGCATCTGCTGTCACCTGAATTTTTGATCCTAGCTATTCTGACTGGTGTGAGGTGGAATCTCAGAGTTGTTTTGATTTGTATTTCCCTGATGACTAGGGATGTTGAGCATTTCTTTAGGTACTTCTCAGCCCTGCGAATTTTCTCAGTTGAGAATTCTCTGTTTAGCTCTGTTCCCCATTTTTTGATGGGGTTATTTGGTTTTTTGGAGTCTAACTTTTTGAGTTGTTTGTATATATTGGATATTAGCCCTCTATCGGACATAGGATTGGTTAAGATCTTTTCCCAATATGTTGGTTGCCGTTTTGTCCTATTGACAGTGTCCTTTGCCTTACAGAAGCTTTGCAATTTCATGAGGTCCCATTTGTCTATTCTTGATTTCAGAGCATGTTCATAGCAGCCATATTTATAATAGCCAGAAATTGGAAGCAGCCCAGATGTCCCTCATCAGAGGAATGGATACAGAAAATGTGGTACATCTACACAATGGAGTACTACTCAGCTATTAAAAACAATGACTTAATGAAATTTGCAGGCAAGTGGATGGCACTTGAAAATATCATCCTAAGCGAGGTAACTCAGTCACAAAAGAACGAACATGGTATGTACTCACTGATAAGTGGAT
>CM052702.1:85508266-85529729 GCA_028551405.1 Uromys caudimaculatus
ATGGCCACCAGGGAGAAAGGAGAGGACTTTGGGCCTGAGGGTGCTAGGGGCCCCAGTAAAAGGGAATGTCAAGGTGGGAATATGGGAATGGGTGGGCGGGTAGGTGGGAGGAGGAATTCCCTCACAGAGGCGGGGAGGGGGAGGGGACATGGGGTTTCTAAAGAAAAGGGGAATCATCGGAAATGTAAATAAAATATCAAAAAATAAATAAGAAAAAAAAAAAAAAGGGAAAAAAAAAAAAGAAGTTAGACTCCAGAGAACCAAATAATCCTATCAAAAAATGGGGAACCGAGCTAAACAGAGAATTCTCAACTGAGGAAACTTGAAGGGCTGAGAAGCACCTAAAGAAATGTTCAACATCCTTAGTCATCTGGGAAATACAAATCAAAACAACTCTGAGATTCTACCTCATACCAGTCAGAATGGCTAAGGTTCAAAACTCAGATGACAGCAGATGCTGGCAAGGATGTGGAGAAAGAGTAACAGTCCTCCATTGCTGGTGAGATTGCAAGCTGGTACAACCACTCTGGAAATCAGTTTGGTGGACCCTCAGAAAAATGAACATAATACTACCTGAGGACCCAGCTATACCCCTCCTGGGCATATACCCAGAACATGCTCCAACATGTAATGAGGACACATGCTCCACTGTGTTCATAGCAGCCATATTTATAATAGCCAGAAGCTGGAAACAACCCAGATGTCCCTCAGCAGAGGAATGGATACAGAAAATGTGGTACATTTACATAATGGAATACTACTCAGCTATTAAATACAATGAATTCATGAAATTCGCAGGCAAATGGATGCAACTTGAAAATATCATCCTGAGTGAGGTAACTCAGTCAAAAATGTTCAAACACGGTATGTACTTAGTAAGAAGTGGATATTAGTCCAAAAGTTTGGAATACCCAAGATTCAATTCACAGCAACTGTTGAACTGAGTGTGGGGTCCCAGATGGAGGAGTTAGAGAAGGGACTGAAGGAGCTGAGGGAGTTTGCAGCCCCATGGAGGGAGCAACAGTGTCAACTGGCCTGACCCCCTGGTGCTCCCAGAGACTGGACCACCAACCAAAGAATACACATGGTGCTGGCCATATATGTGGCACAGGAGGGCCTTGTTGTCCATCAGTGGGAGGAGAGGCCCTTGGGCCTGAGAGTGTTAGATGCCCCAGTATAGGGGAATGCCAGGGAGGGAAGATGGGAGTGGGTGGGTGGTTGGGGGAATACCCTCAAAGAGGCAGGGGGCATGGAATAGGGGGTTTCCAAAGGGGAGACTTGGAAAGGGGAAATCATTTGAAATGTAAATAATGTATCAAAAGAAAAAGAAAAAAGAAAAAAATAGAGAGAGATAGTTGTGAGGCAAAAATTGTACAACATATGCAACTGAATAATTGTAATAAACTATGTCATCAGGTTGTATATAAAATCATATGATCATTTCAAAATAAATTCAGTCCTGTTTTATAAAACTCATCAACATTTCATAATTAAAATCTCTCAACAAAGTAGATAAAGGAGTATCTTTAACACAGTGGATACTATATTACAAACCCACAGTTAACAGCACAGTTAGTGTTTAAAATACAAAACTTTTCTCTCAAAAAAACAAAGAGCATACATGGTCTGGTCCATGTCCCTTGGCACATATGTGGCAGAGGGCTGTCTTGTGTGGCTTCACTAAGAGAGGGTGCACCTAATCCTGAAGAGACTTGATGCACCCCCCCCCGGGGGGAGATATCCTGGGAGAGCACCTTCTCAGAGACAAAGGGGAGGGAAGATGGAGGGATGAACTCTGGGAGGGAGGATGAGACGTGGGCAGCAACATTTGGGATGTAAACAAATAAAATAATGAATTATTTTTTCAGAAGACAACAGCAACAACAACAACAAAACATACAGGGGCTGGAGAAATGGCTCAGTGGTTAAGAGCACTGACTGTTCTTTCTGAAGTCCTGAGTTCAATTCCCAGCAACCACATGGTGGCTCACAACCGTCTATAATGGGATACCATGCTGTCTTTGGCTATGTCTGAAGACGGTTACAGTATACTCATACATAAAATAAATAAATACATCTTTTAAAAACATACAAAACATGTTCACTGTTGCCGCAGCTAATCAACATAACACTGAATTCCTGATTGAAACAATTAAGTAGAAAAAGAATTAAAATGCATCCAGATTTAACATTACAAAGTAAAAATGTTACAGTTTGTAAATAATATGATTTATAAGCATTCTAAGGATTCCACCAAAAATGTAAGGACATAAAAATTTGCAAGACACAAAATAACAATGACCAAAATACTGTGCACAGATGACATGATAATGCAGTTAAGAAATAAATGTTATTTTAATGTCACTAGAAAGACAACTTATAAGTAAAGTTGGTCTTAAAAGATAAAATATCTAAACATGGAAAACTTTGAATGATGGTAAGAAACCAGAGGACATAAAAATTGATGACATATGATGTTCAAAGTTCAGAAAAATCAATAGTCTACACAGGCCTGTATAAGTGTCTAAAGTGTCAGTACAGTGTCTAACAAACTTCCAATGGTTGTTTTTCATGGGAATAGGAAAAGTCCTAAAGTCCATGTGATACCACACAGCCCCATGAAGTTAAAGTCATCTAGAGCCCCCCAAAAGGCTAAAGGTATCATACTCTCTTATTTAAGTGATGTAACAGATTTAGAACAATCAAAATGCACAGTATTGTTGGGAAAACACATGTATAGGACAATGGAGCAAAACAGAAACCCAGAAATAAATCTATGTGTATATGTTCAACTTATCAACAACAAAACAGTCAAGAATATACATGAGAAAAAACTAGTCTCTTCAGTAAATGATGTGATTTCTGCTAGATATTCAGGTAGCATACAAGAATAAAATGAAACTGATTTGTAAAGAATACTAGGCATCTCTCAGCAGACAAATGCAGATACTCACAGCCAACCAACGGACTGAGCCTGGGGACCCCAACGGAAGAGTTAGGGGAAGGACTGAAAGAGCTGAAGGGGATTGTAGCCTCATAGGAAGAACAACAATATTCACTAACCGGGTGCCCCAGAGCTCCCAGGGACTAAACCACCAACCAAAAGATATACATGGGTGGGTCCATGGCTCCAGCAACATATGTAGCAGAGGATTGCCTTATCTGGCATCAATAGGAGGGGAGGCCCTTGGTTCTGTGGAGGCTCGATGGCCCCAGCTTAGGGGAATGCTAGGGCAGTTAGTAGGGAGTGAGTAGATGGGTGGAGAGCACCCTCTTAGAGGCAAGGGGAAAGGAGATGGGATGAAGGATTTGCTGAGGGGAGACCAAGAAGGGGGACAACATTTGAAATAGAAATAAATAAAATAGCCAATTAATATAATAATAATAATAAAAAAAACACTAGGCACAAAGTTATGTGAAAATAGAGTAAAGATTATAACACAAATTCTAAAATAATAAAATATTTAGAAGTAAACAACATTGGGGAATGCTCCATAAATCAATTTTGGTGAGAGGGGAGATAGCACAGGTGAAATTCCTCAAAAAGTTCTTTCTGTATCATTATGAAAAAAATCTGTAAAAAGGACACAAGGTGAGCAGAATAAAAGGAAATATTTGTAAGCTATATATTTACTATTCAATAAGAAACTATACTTTTAAAGGTCAACAACAAAATTTATGCAACAAATCCAATTAATGGATAAAATATCTGAGAAGATATTTTCCAATCAACACTTGTAAATGACAATAGATGTATGTTTTTGTTGTCTTATTTGAATTAGTTGACATTTTTCATGTTTTAAACTGTATTGTTTAATAAAATATTTTTATTGCTTATTAAATTATACTGACTCACTTTCTACCCAGTCTTGAAGTAGAGTCACATCTTTTAATAATTCCTTTATGAGAGACAGGAAAACAGGTTTACAACTACATATTACTAAAATATTATTTTGTCATGTGTTAATAGCTCACCTCTATTATACCAATCAATGACTTTTAGATATCAGTATATAAAGGAAAATCTTTCACAACATAAAAAGGGCCCTCCCAATATGTTATATTAAACAAACAAATTCACGACATCTTCAAAGGATCAGATCAAAACCAGGGGATAAGTGGGAGAGTGCCCAAGGATGGGCAAATGTGATTCTCTGCAGATGGCTGCACAGGATGATACTTCATAAAACATCATTTTTCTGCTAAGCTGCACAGCATCTCTGGTGTTTTAGACATATTGTTTACCTCACCAAGAGGCCCAGGTTCTAAAGGTAAGAACTGAACAGGTTCCATCACTGAGGAAACAGAGCAGATGGCCCACCTATGATGGTCTGCCTTTGCTCAGTGAGAAACTGTGCCAATCCCAAGTGGACCCATTGCCAAGTAAAAGAGGTCTTGGCTGAGGATCTGTACTTCCCTTTTCACAGAAAGCTTATTCATTTTCTCAGGCTCTCTTGCCTACTACCTAGTTCTATTACTGTCCCTCCCGGAAGCCAAGAGGCTCTTTATGACCATTCTGTGCTGCATTCCACTGATCTGTGTACTGTCGGAATCTCACCCAAGCTTCTTACTCCAGTTCCAGGCTGTTTTGTTTCAAGTCTTTTCCTGGCTTAATTGCTAATGGAGAAATTCATGTTATTTGGTGAAGAATGTCAACAACATACAAGAAATAGAAATGTTGGAACTTCTTCCACAGAATGGGCTTTATTAACCAGCCATCTGTTTGAAGAATTTCATTTTATGGGTTGCAAAATCATTAAAATTTTCACATAAATAGATTTTAAAATATTGTGATTATTTAGTGTGTTTTAACTTTTGAGATTCAGGGACCCTGACCCCCAGTGTTGTTCAATGAAAATAATGACACAAATCTGAAGACCATTGTGGTCAAATGTTTACCGCAGAGATCCTAGACTCTAAATTGGACAGAGGGTTTTTCTGGTTTTTAAAAAGAGGATCCTGGACTCAATCAGATCATGATAACACACATACTGCCTGAATTATCTGGAGGAAATTTTGAACTGTGTGGCAAGGAATTGTATGAGTTAATTTCTTCTTGCTGTTGCAAAATACTTGACAAAAGTGTTTTGATTCCGAGTTCAGGGTTCAGTACAGGGTACAGAGTACATCCTGGCAAAGGAGCTTCTTCTGGTCACATTGTATCATAAGCAGGAGACAGAGGCATATTACTTCTGATGCCCTGATGAATTTCTCCTTTCTGTTCAGTCTAGCACCTTAATGCATGGGATTGTGCCACCCACAGAATGCTGGATATTACCTATAGTAAAATTTTGCTGGGAACAATATGATAGACACAACAAGATTCTAAGTCTAATTGACAATGCAGATTAGCTATCACTGTAGTGGATCAAAGACTTTTCAAATATGGAAAGAAACCTGAAGGAAATAGTAAAACCAGAAAAAAGAAAAAGAAAAGCAGTTTTAATACATAAGAATCAAAAACATATGATGTGTGCAACAGAATACATCAGCCTTGGGAAATTTCAAAATCAAGACCCAAGCCTTTTATTCTTTCCAACTTTGGTGATTGTCTTTTCTATGATAGGGCACTTTCTACCACAGCCCATTCTGGTTGATCAGTTCTCAAAGTGGAATGTGTACTTGTTTTATTCACCGTTCTCTTTTTAGTGCATAGAACAGAAATTGAAATGTAGCTCAGATACACTTTTTTGAACAGGAATGTGTAGAATATTAGGAATCGAATGATAATCATTTTCAAGAAATACATGAATATTGATTAGTCTCCCAAAAATGATGAACTTGGAAATGATTACTTTGGAACATTTTTATTTTCCTTTGCTTTGTTACTTTTCAGGACCCCTGAGATCTCTTAGACACTGGTGTACCAACCAAGCACCATACACCAGCTGATATGAGGCCCCCAAAACATACACAGCAGAGAACTTCTGGGTCTGGGTTCAGCCAGAGAAGATGCACCTAACTGTCAAGAGACTGGAGGCCCCAGGGAGTGGGGAGGTCTGGTGGGGTGGGGGTGAATGGTAGGGACATCATCTTGGAGATGGGGGCAGGAGATGAGGTGTGGAATGTGGAAAGTCAGAGGGTGGACCAGGAGGGGGATAAAATATGGAGTGTAAAAAAAAAAAGATTAAATAAAAATTTTTAAAAATTTCTTTTTAGAATCATCATAACATGGCTATGATTCAACCCTTTTTGTCATATAATTGCATACATTATTAAATTATAACTAAGCAAAGACCTCCAAGGAGGCAAAATGTCTTTTTTATTACTGATAAGGGTATAGAAAATATTTGAATATTAAAAATTAGAAAATTTTACTCAATAATTACATTTCCTTGTGTTTACAATAGCCCTTTAACCAACCTCCTCACTTCCAGAACTTTCTTACATGTTCATCTTACAAATGCCTCAAGGGCAGTCTCACTGAAAGTTGGATCATTGAGGTCATTTTCACTCCTGCTCTGAACTTCTCCATGATATCTCCAGGCTCAGCTTGATAAGAAACATCCTTTCCCTTTTTCATGTTCAGGCCCACCAAGGCCAAGCATCCTTATACACAGATGCTTCTGTGCCCACACTCCTGCCACACTGCATAGGCTTCTAACTTTGAGACATTCACTACCTTTTTACCTTGCTATTTATTCTCTTTTCTATATTCTCCTCTGTGAATTTGGCCTAGCAGTATCCAGTTCATTTGTCAGAATCTAACTTAAAGGCCATCATCCCTGGGAAGATTTTCTTGAATTGTTCAGATAGTACTAAGCATATTTCACATATTCCTAATGCTCCCAAAACAGAGGGAAGAAGCCAGAAGTAAACACTTGAACTCAGAAAGATTTCATTCTTAAATCCTCTGCTCTGTTTGAACAAAATACCAAGATCTAGAGGCTTTATCTACAAAAAGGAAGTAATACCAAAATTTCTGTATAGATTAACTGCTTATGTGCTCAAAATATTTAGCATGGTATGTTACAAAGCATCCCTTCACTGTTTGGGAGAGATTAGGGACATAAATAGAGTTTACACCAAACAGGTCTTATAGCGCAGACATACAGAAATAAGGGGAGGGGGTCAGGGGTGGTGAAAGACGCTGAGTAATAAATCTAAGGACATTGTGTAAATAAACTTTTAGAAAGAATTTGACTGATGGGATTAGAGCAAACTAGCATGCATGGTAAATGGGCACATTGTGACAGACATGCTGGCTGTGGTGCATCTGCATAGACTATGTGTTGTGAGAGTCAGCAGGGATGGACAAATGGGCTGTCTTGCAGCTAACTTCTAAGTGTGTGTACATCAGGAGGAAGCTGAGTGAAACAGGTACCTCAACTGACTATATTGAGGAACTAGGGAAAGTGGAACTGTGTCTAGGGTGACTGAGCCCTGATTCTGAGATGAAAAAGCTAATTTTTATTTAAGGTAGATGTCAAATAAATATAAAAATATAAGCTTTCCCTCCTATATTCTCTTATTTTGACAATAAGTTTAAATGAGAGTATTTACATTAACTTCACCATTCATTGTCATGTGATCATTATCTCAATGGAATGATACTACAGAGAGCTCCATGTCTAAAGATACTCCCCTACTTGTAGCCATTAGAGACAAGCCCATAGTAGTCACGTTTTGTACGTTATGGTGGCGGTGTCTAACTCCTTACTTGTATTAGTTTGCTGCTTTTTGAATCAAATCAACTAACACTTGGTAGAATAATTCCCTGGGACTGTATTTAAAAGCAAGGGGCTAACGTGCTTATCTATTAATTCATGTAAGTGAAATGACACATGTTATTTTAACAATGTAAAAGTTTGTAGTACTGCATTGTTCTCTTTCTAGCTTTTCATATGATAACCCCTTAAAGAAAATCAGGATAAAGACAATCTCTTTCTGTCTCCCCTTTGTACAAACCTACAAGATCAGTAGGGTTTTATGAGGCTTACAGAAAATGGTATATTAAGTCACTTATAACCTATATGTTCTACAACATATCTACTAAAGAAAGTCTGGGCTGAAATTGCTTTAAAACCCTTGAATGATTTGGTTCGATCAATTCAATTGCTACTTAAGTATTTGCTATGCCTAAGTGATTGGGAAAACAATTTAAAACAAAATGGCACAAAAAGGACAAATAGCATGTACCCAGCTGATATCATGAGCAAGAATTAGTGCTAGAAGCATCTAAGATATTTAAATGGAATTAGCATATAGGATGCCACTATATGGTTATATCTATGACTCTATTCACCAAGGACTAAATCTGCTTGCTGGCACAAGTTTTATCCTTCTGGTTGTGTCATCCCACTGAAAATCTACCATATTTGGAACCCATATGTCCCTCAACATATACCATGCATATAGTCCAAACTTTTAGCATGACACTAAATCATATTACAACCAAACCTGGTTTTCAAACCTGGCTTCCCACACCATACTAATGCCTTTTCTCTATCAGACCTGTCTCGTTATTTTTCTGTTGCTATGATAAAACACCATGGTCAAGGCAATTTATAAAAGAAAGTATTTAATTTATGGCTTAAATTTTTGGAGGGTTTGATGTTACATGTTCATTTGAGAGGGAGTATGGCAGCAGAAAGATAGGCAGGCCACTGGAGCAGCAGCTAAGCGTTCATAGCTGAATTCACAAGCACAAGGCTGAGAGAGATAACTAGAAATGGCATAGCCATTGTGTGGGCTTTTGAAACCTCAATATACGGCCCTAGTGACAATCCGCCTTCAATAAAACCACAACTCCTAATCCTTTCCAAACTGTTCCACCAAGTGGGGAACAAGTATTTAAATATATGAACCCATGAAGCACCATTCTCATGCAAACCACCACATGATCCATGAAAACTATATCCTTGGACTTCAGTTTCAACTCCAGGACACAAGGAGCCATGAAGTCATAAGTTTCATCCTAGTAAATCAAACTGTGTGACCTTAAAGTTAATGACTTTGTTTCCTGTTAATATGAAAGAAATGAGGTTGCAGGGGAAAACAATCAACTCTAAAATCTCTCAGGAAGTAGGCACATTCAGAAAAACACCCAAACCCCTCTAGTGTGCAACGGAAGTCCACTGAAGCCTTGAACTAGTCTGCTTAGTGATGATGTTCATTGTGAGACAGGTATTAGGCTGAGCTGGTAAAGTCTTTCCTAGCACATATACTTTGGGTTTAATTGTCAGCAGTATATAAACTAGGCCTGACAGTGCAACCTTCTCCAGCACTTAGGGTATGAAAGCAGGATGATCATAAGGTCAAGGTCATTGAGGTTACCCTATACTAGAGAGCCTGATAGGAGGAAGAATGAGGAGGAGGAAGAGGTGAAAGAGGAGGAGGAGGAAAAAGATTAGGAGGAAGAGGTGGAAGAGGAGAAGATTTTGATGGGTTACTAGAAGTTGAGGGTAGATCAGCATGAGAAACTACTTGAGGTCCTTGACTTGAGGAAGTAGGGTATGGTCGCCAAGAAATCACCCAGTATTCATGGTAAAGATCTGAGAAAGGGCCAGTGGTAGCTCTAGCAAGATGAAAGAAATATCTAATTGCTGTGAAACATAAGGAGATATTTCTCCATAATAAAGCCTTCACTCCTCCACTTCAGGGAAATAGTGATGGGTTTTTATTAGTTTGGTTTGGTTTGGTTTTCTCATGCCTATCACTACTGGGAAGGTCATCCAAGTCCTCACACCTTTCCTGTCTCATCCATCATCTATGAAAATAGTCGCCAAGGGTCCAGGCTTAAAAGAATCAGATCTAGAATATGACAGTCAGAAAATTATCTGATGAGAGGAGTTGGTGGGTAACTATATTGAGAAAAAATTGTGTAATAAACACAACCCTGAGACACTGGTCATGTAAACAAAGACTAGTTAGAATATCATAGTTTACCACCATACCCACAGGGCTCCAGTACAAAAGTAAACACATACAGCTGGCAAAGCGAGATGGCATCAATTATAAGTAGGGGGATTTAAGGAAGCTTTTAATTGGAAGATTGCAAAAAGATACTTCGGAAATTCCAAACCCTGGCACCTTCCAGAATAGAAAGCATTAAATGCAGCTCAACCCGCTGTGGAATTATCATAAGGTTCCACACTGAAAGCCGGCTTATATTGGTTCTGATTACCTTACAAAGCACCACTTAACAAAATAAAGAAGACATGTGAAAGAAAGCATGGTCTAAAGAAATAAAATGCAAAATGCAAAATATCTACATGGAAGATCAAACTAAAAGAGCAAGAAAACAAGAGGATGGCTGTCTTTCCAAGGACTGTCAAAAATTGACAAGAAGTATCGAACCACTGGTCCAAAAAGCGCAAATACACTCAAAGCAAAACAAAAACTAAACCAAAACACTATGCAAACCATATCAAAGCTACAGAAAATCAGACAGTGAAAAGATACCAAAAGATGCCTCAGAGAAATAAAAATAAAAGTTAACAGAAAAATACATGTCGATAGGAGGAGAGAGATTGGGTAACAGCTCAGTCTCTAGAGTGCTTGCCACACAAGCATGGGAACCCAAGTTTTAACAATAATACCCACATAAAGAGCCAACCAGGGTAGCATGTCTTTATAATTCCAGCCCTGGGAAGGCAGAGATAAGAGGATTCCTGATGCACAATGACCAGCCTGGCCTAATTAGAAAGCATCAGATTCTAATGAGTTATGCTATCTCAAAAACTAAGATGAGTGACTCCTGAGGGGTGTTAGTTCAGGTTGACCTCTGGCCTCCACACACATCTGCATATACACACGCCCTCATGCACTCCTAAACCTACCCACACTTAAGTATAAGAATAGTGATTATGAAGTTATTCTCTGTCGACCACAAGGAAACAAAGAAGTTTTTTAAAAAGATAATGGTATTAGACTTCTCATTAGAAAGCCTATAGCCAAGCCATTTAGTAGAATAAAGGGAAGTAAAATATTTGAAATGACAGAATTAAAAATCAACCACGAATTTTCTGTCTAGTAAAATATCATTGTAAATAAGGTTAAAAATTAAACAATTCCCAGGTTATTGAACACTAAGAAATTGCGCAACAACTATCTCCTCAAATCCTAAAAGAAACAGTCTATGCAGGAAAAAAAAATGATTAACTCAAAAATTCATGTCTAACTAATGAAAGAAGACCACCACTGCAGGAATATCTTAATGGAAGATCTTTTTTATTTTCTTATTCTTAGTTGATCTAAAAACAATAGCTGTTTCGAAAGTTTTAACATTAACAATGTTTTAGATGACAGTAGCACATAGGTAAATTGAATGAATGGCAATAAAGTCAACAGGAAGCAAGGGAGTAATGGGAGACTTCCTGCAGTGGGGTAAAGATCTGGCCTGCATGTGAAGCAGAATAATTAAAAGTTAAATAAAATTCAAATTTTTAAATGAAAACAAATATTTCTTGAAAAGAATGCAACATAGACTATGTCAGTAAAAAGGCAGTTAACCTCAACAACAATATTAGGTAATATTCTTCAACACTTCATCTAATACATGCACTCCAGCTCATATTCGTCAGTATATTTCCATAAAATGTTTTTTAATAAACATTGAAATATAAACCATGTAACACATGGTCTCAAAGCAAAGCAGAATCAAATTAGAAATCCGTAATAAAAACGTGTATTTCACATCTTCCGACTCTTCGTCTACACGTCTTTCCTCATGGAGAGCAGAGGATCCTTTCCTTGAGTAAAATCCTGGCTGTGGCTCCTCACTTCAGGCTTACATACTTTTCTAAGGCATTCATAGTAGTATTTGCTTCAACATTTGCTTCTGAGTTTTACATCAAAGGGGATTCATGATGCTATGCATTTAATACAATAAAAAAGCAACTGGTAACAGCTTAATAAATTTAAACCACTATATTTTCCCGCTAGTATTAATAATAATAGCGTAACTATTTCAGTGCCAACCTATCAGGTACACCATTTTGAAAAAAAATATTCAATAACCACAGCCTGTCTTACTCTATTCTGGACAAGACATAGGCTCTTTCTTTTTTCTAAGCTACCACCCACACCCCCTAAAATATCAACCCAGTGAAAGAAGCCATCCTCTGTGTGAATGGCTGTTTGTTCTATGTGACCTTCACGTTCCCTTCCGCCTAGACTCTCCTACATCCTATATGCTTTATTTCCTTTGCAATCCCAGAAGCACTGCATAATACAACATCAGAGTTTCAAAAAAGGTTGGCTGACAGACTTTCAAACTCCCAACACAATTACTTTACTGTTGCCAACTTTTATTCAGTTTGTGATTTATGGGCATATGGAGTGTTTTACATCCCAGAGTTCCCTCTTTTGAGTCATGATTTGCAAATGGATATAATAACCCATAAACTGATATCAGCATCAAAATAGAGCCATCCAACTTGCATAACAAATGGCTGTCAGAAGAAAAAGGCATTAGGCCATTAGGACAGACACAAACAACAAGCAAGGGAGTGTGAGACAACAACTTCATAAAGTCAGAGTTCCGCAGCTTGTTCCACACACTCTTCATTTGAGGATAATGTGTGCAATGAGGCCACAATACACATGAACTCTCACTCTTCCTTGGCAAAGCTGCCTTGTAACAATAGACTAAACCACAGCTCTGCCAACCCCAAATAGACATGCCAGTCTGCCTTGTTCCAGATTTGTGGCATATTTCCACAAAGTAATAGTGATTCTCTTGTCTGTACCAATTGCATGCTGCAGATGGGTAGCCTCCTGCCTTAATATTGGACCAAATTTTCCGCAGATGAACTGGAAAATTTCCTCACTCATTGAGAAATATGCCAGCCAGCTGTCAGGTCTCCAGGACGCCTTCACTTGCCTGGATCCCCAACAAACAGACGACACTCACCACAATGATGAGGCTATGTTTTTAGTTCAAACTCTCTTGTCCTAATGATTACTCCATTTTTCTTTCTTCAAAGACTCTAGAGACTGCTCATTGAAAACCTCTTATCTGTGAGAAATTTTTAAGAAGTCAGGAGAAGACTGTAAAACTTGCATGTGTGTTAAGTACATATAAAAAATCTACCTCTATATTCTTCATTGGCCGTGAACCCTTTGGCTGTTGGTCATTCTCCAAGATGCCCAGTAGACTACACTCTTGTACCCACAGAGATGGGAAATTGGGAAACAGATGCTCCCTCACTAGCTACTTGACTGTCAGGACCAATAAAGAAGACAACATAATTTTAGGGGACATGCAAGGCCAAGCCACATTTAAATAGAGCAGGGAACCAGTGACAAATAGAGTACAAAGAATAAAAAAAGGAGAAACAAGCACATTTCATTTGAATTCATAAGTTATTAGAACATTTCTGTGCCTAAGAAGTGTCTTGTTTTGCCTTTTACTTGTTTAACTAAAGAGAACTCAGGTCTTCTTACCTATATGTAGGAGATGCCATGTGGTATAGCTCATTCTTACCACAGCCTTTGATCTCTGTAAAAATTGACTCAAAACACCTAAAAGGATCCACCCACGAAATCTTTCTCACGAGGAGAGATTTTTAAAAACCCAAAGATGCTTTCTGAAAGTTCCTTTCAGGGTTCTTCCCTGTCAATTGTGAGCCTAACAGATACACTCACAAACAACTTTCCCATAAGCATGAACTATGGGATTAAATAAACCCACATCCAAAAGGTGGCATACTCATTTACAGTGAACAAGACATTTAGTGGCATGTCTGGCTTTTTGTGGCCTCTGATCTTCTGTTTTCAAAGTTACTGTGAAGGTTTTGCACATGCTGCCAAATGTGTGGCAGAATCTCCTCAATGACTTTCCTTAGGAATTGTATACCTCACCACACCTGTTAAATAGACTCCCTGTGTACTTGCTGGTTTTATGTCAACTTGACACAAGCTAAAGTCTTCTGAGAGGAAGGAGCCTCAATTGAAAAAAATACCTCTATAAGATCAAGCTGCAAGGCATTTTCTTAATTAGTGATTAATGGGGGAGGACCCAGCTTGTGGTGGAGGGTACCATTCCTGGGCTGGTCATCCTTGGTTCTACCAGAAAGCAGGCTAAGCAAGCCACTAAGAAGCGAACCTCCATGGCCTCTGCACTAGCTCCTATCTGCCTGAGTTGCTGTTATGAATTCTTTTGGTGATGAACAACAGTGTGGAAGTGCGAGTGGAATATCCTCCCCAACTTGCTTTTTTGTCCTGGTATGTTCTTCCAGTGATAGAAACCCAAACTGAGATACCCTGCCTCTTCAGTCCTACCTCATTGGATTGTTTCTAATGCATCCTGTTGGGGACGCTTACAATTCTACACTGCTCAATCCACACCAAGCCCCTGTCCAAGCCCTCTGACCTGCTCCATCTACCTGGACCACCTTACTTCCTACTCTTTTCATGTCTACTTTTTTCTCTTTTTCAGGTTTCACGCAAGCTTCATTTCCTCAAAGGGATCTACCCAAAATGCTGAGTTAAATATTCCCATTCCTGTGTCTTGACAAAATACCTATTTGCTCTCCCAGTAGCTGAGTTTTGAAAGTTGTGTGAATGCTAGTTTTGTATTGTATAAACTCTCTCCTTATGCTGGTCAATGCTATATCTGTCTGGAAAACTCATTTCTTCACAGCTCTGTTACTTTGCCCAAATAGCAGTTATCATCTCTTAACTGTCTCACCTAAACAGGTATCCATTGTCTCTTCTGTTTCTCTCTATATGCCACAATTCTCTTCCAGTTCAGAAATACCATCTGAAACTTAAGACTTACTAGTCAGACAAATTTTGGGTGTGTTAAATTCAAATAATGTGTTTAGACAGATCAAAGTAAACTGTGTGGCCTGTGAAATGAAACTAAGCATGCACTTTGTTCCAGGCTCAAGGAGGAAAATAGTTACACAGACAAATCCAAAGTAAACACAAGCCAAGCGCCTTGTGGGCAGTCTCATTTAATTACCTCCAATTAACCTTTTAATTTAGTTTAGTTTGCCTCCTTTCACCTTTATATTTTTCTCTTCTTGTCTCCTCTGGCATCTCTGCCACAGTTCAGTTTTACTTTCTGAGACCCTTAGTCATAAGCATTGTCTCAAAATATCAAACTGAAGATGGTTATACTGGTTTTCCACCTTTGTTGTCAAATGTCTTGAGAAGGGTCTTTAACTACTAAAACACATGCTGTATTTACATGACCAGAGCCAAAACAAGGTACCTAGTATTTAATACTACTAAATGTTTCAGACAATGCAAAACTAAACTTAGGGATATGGATACTCAGTGACTACTGAAAATATTTTTGGTTACTTTAGTAGGAGGCTCTCTCCTTGTTCTAAGTCACTCTCATTCTAAGTTTATGATGTTAGGCAATTAAATAATAAAGTCATCATCTTTATTACCTTCTTCTAATTAAAATAATAAGCATTCACTTTCACACTCAAAAATTATTCTTCTATTTAGTCACAAGCAAAATTAAATTAACTTAGATTTGGGGTATGGCAATCAATCACAGAAATGCTATCCAGAGAAAAATAGCAATCTCATATTGGCAAAACGTTAATTATCTAAACTCAGGCAGAATTTCCAGATAGCAGCATAATATACTAATTTACTAAAATGAAACTGAGCCTTGAAATACTTACATTCTCAAGGACACAGAGAGAGAGAGAAAATTAGATTTTAACAAAATTTTAACATGATTCCCCAAGAATTACCAGCATCCAAAACAACCAATAATGACAAACCTGGATGAATGTGGGGAGTTTTTTGGAGCTTGCTCTGGAGGCAACTGGAAATCCTGATAGCATGGAAAGTATGGGACCCACTGCTGACTGAAGCAATGGGTCGGTGTGAGTTTTTGAAATGAAGGTCATTTGAATTTACAGTATTCAAATTTTAACCTAAGTTTTGCCTATCTAAAACATAGTCTTGTCCTTACCTTCCTGTCCTCTATGTCACTTCTAGTATGGCACTGAAGAAGATCCTGAAAGATCCTAAAGTTCCATAGATAAGCAGAGTAACTGATAGTAAGTTCCTCACAGCTGGTGACTCCTCTGTTAGCACTCCACCTCTTGTTTGAAGAAAACAGCAGTTCTACCTGCCCTGTCTCATAACTCTAAATGCACCTTGGTGACTCGCCCTCCCTCATGGTCTTCCTCTTATAGATAAGATACATTCCAGCACACCAGGAGTGAAAATACATAATTTCAAATTCATAAATCCATAAAAAGACAGGAGAGAGAGAGAGAGAGAGAGAGAGAGAGAGAGAGAGAGAGCAAAGCTGACCTAAAATAATGTTAATAACCACTTGAGAACAAAAGTTTGAAATGCAGAAATAAATAAAACAAATAAATAAACAAACAAACAAATAAAATAGGTGAAAGCCTGCCTCTTACAGCAATTACTTACAACAATGACCAGAGAGAATTGGGTACGCTTGGAATTTTTCCACAAGGATTGGAAAGTTTTAAAACTTGCAATCCCAAATAGCCTAGAATATTTTATATTAAATTTAAATAGCATTATGAAAAATGGCAAAGCTTTCTACATCCTTAAATCCTCATAGATTCCCTTTGAGACACACATTACATGCCAGTTTGCAAAATGTTCTACAGGAACAAAATTTGGGTGAGTAGTTTTCTAGAGAACAGATTCACCCACAGAAGCTACATGTAAAATTGAACTGTAACATATTCTTCAGCCCATGTCTCTATCCGTAATATTTCCAGTGTATTTTAACTCAGTTAAAAAATGGTGCTTTGAAGAGAAATAGAAATTAGGAAAACAAAACGCACTCTGGTATTATTTCCGTTCTTAACAGTGTTTCCAGCCATCCTTTGGGAACTTTGTTGTGTGGTTATAGTCAAACCTAATTCACATAATAAAATTATCTAGCCAAGTGTAAAGAAATAGGGACAAGTAGCATTGTGGTAAACTAATATACCAGTGTTGTTTATGGTAATGACTACACTTGTTGTGACCTCCAAAAATTTTCTGAAAAGTCCAGTTAAACCATGCTGTTCTTCTATCTAAAATGTATTAGTTGATCTCAAATAAACTCTAACTTAAGTCTACAGCCTACAACATCATTCATGGTCAGACAAACCTTATATCTCTCACTCCATCACTCCCCAGCATCATCCCTTAGTTTCCCATGCCTTGATTAATCTGAATTATTGGCTAATTGGCAGGAGCCACCAGGCTCCTGTAGGGTCAGTCACATGGGTATAAGTGGAATAAGGATCATTTTTCAAACAAAACAAAGATTGTGTTAACGGAAGTAGAGAGTGATTTCCCTCTTTGGCTTCAAGTATATTTGGACATGGAGCCTCCATAGCCTAACAATACCCAGTGAAGTATAACTAGGTTTACATACTTGAGTACACAAGCAGACCCAAGTATAACGTTTTCCACTGGTGGTGTTTCCTTTAGAATATTTGCTTTCCCAATGTGTCATGTTCTTGTTTGCCACTCAGCCATTAGTAATATTGGTTCTTTTCTCAGGAATGATGTCACTCTATATAGTAGGGGTTTGGAGTTTTTTTTTCCACTTTTGTTACAAAACATCTGGCAAAAGCAGTTTAAGGAAGGGGTTCTTTTGGTTTACATTAAAGCCCAATGTGCAAGCAAAGGTGTGGCATCAGGAGTTTTATATGGTGGTCACATGGCATCCACAACAAGGACAAGGGGAGAGATGGATGCCAGTTCTCAGCTCCTCTCTCCTTTTTCTCCAGTCCAGTACTCCACCTACTAGATAGTGTTACAGGCACATTCATGGTGGATTGCCTCTGCTCTATAAGCCTTTTTGGAAATACACTCAGACACACCAAGAGCTGTGTTTCCATGGTGATTCTAAATCCTGTCAAGGTGACAATGAAGGTTAACTTTCCCATTCTTTCATAGTAGTCCATTTGTTTGTCAAGATTTGATTCAGATATTATATTCTCAAGAAAAATTTTCTTCCCAGTGGCCTTTAATGCTCCTCAAGTAAGCTCTCTTAATATTTTTTTGATTAATTTCAGCAAGTATTTTATATGATGACACCTGCTATCTTTTAAAATCTTGGGTTCGATAAATGTTTAAAGAATTAAAAAAAAGGAAAACACAGGACTACTGTGTATTTAATAAAAGGTAGTGAGCCATTCAGAGTATCTTATCTACTGCCTATCTCTCTTCCTTAGCTTTTGTGTGTGTGTGTGTGTGTGTGTGTGTGTGTGTGTGTGTGTGTGTGTGTGTATTTGCACATGAGTGCAAGTGCCTAAAGAGGCCAGAACCCAGAGGCATCTGATCCCCTGGACTTGAAGTTACACCAGTTCTGAGCTGCCTGACACAGGTGATAAGAACTTAATTCAGATCCCCTGCAACAACTGTAGGTATTCTTAAGCACTGATTCAGCTCTGTAGCCTCTATTATCTATCTTCTAATGTAGGCTGTCTACTGCCACCTTCCCCCATTTTACCCAATATACCTCATCTGACTTTATGAAACAAGCACATTCATTTTACTAGACAAGCCCTAAAAGCTTTGTTTCACTAAGACATTGAGGTGCTTGAGACCCACTGTCCAATGACAATAGTATGAATATACATACAATCTTAGCAATGTCATTTACCCTAAATTGGATAAAGGTTAGAATTAATGACAGCCTTCTAAGACCTAATCAGTTTGGTAAACCCTGCTTGCAAGGATCCTTATGTCTTGATGTTTCTCAACACACAAACCACCCATCGTGTCACTAATTGCCATGTATGGGAGAATCTCTGCCCAGAAACAAAGTCACTGAGCACTTGGTACTCATTGTGTCCTACTCCAGTATGCTTTGGTAGAGGTTTCAAATGTCACAAGGAGACCACTAAGGCTCCTCCTTACTTTCAACATGTCAGGACTTTAGCAGAAACACAATGTTTACTAAATCCAATGACATTTTTTTATATTGATGAGGAAGCAAAATAAAATGGGCAATTAAAAATCTATGAAAGTTGATTGATTTCTTCTAGTAGCAATTATGCCTTATAATTGTTTGCTGAACAAAAAATTGGCATTTTGCAAAGCCAATGATTGGCGACGATTTTATGCTTACTGAACCTCAGTGAGTTTAGAGTTTGGGTTTGGATAAAAACCAAGAGCTGAGCAGAATTTGAGACGTGCCTCCAAAGCCTTTCATCTAGAAGCTGGCTGGTGAGCACACAAGGCTTCTGACATTTCTCCCATTCCAACCAGGCTGGAACCCCACTGTAATCAAAATTCACAGTGTTCCAGGATCCTAGACTTTGGTTCTCATTAAAAACTCAAAAGACAAAAAAGTCCAGGAGGCCCGCAAGCCAAACTTTTTGACACGGCAGGGAAGGTTTGCATTCAGTTTTATTTTTAAGTTTGCAGACTGGGTCGGGACTCATTTTGAAGGCTGATGAAAGACTGAAAGCCCATGTTTCATCTTCTGATTAATCCAAAATTAAACAATTCAGAGATTTTGATCACTTAGTCTTTTTTAAAAAAACATATGTGACAGATAATAAGTAGCCATTTCTGGCATACATAACAGGCTGCATTGTGTTTGTCTGCAGGCTCTTTGTGGACCATCCTTGAGCATAGTCTACTATCACCTGTAAATCACAATTTCCTTTCAAAGAACCTTAATAATTTTCACCTCTTATTAAAAGCAAAGTGTGTGGTTTTTTAATGTCTTGGACATTACTTACCTGCTGCTCATATTCTCTGTAATAATCTATCTCACTTGTGAAAAAAATCTTTGATGAAGTAGATTTGTGATTTATGTAAGCCTTGTAGAATATGAAAGGGGAAAGGTATTAGGCATATTTTGCAAGGCTCATTAGTCGCATTTGAGTTAAACATAAATCTTTGGAGAATAACAAAGTATTTTGCATTTTCCAAGGCTTTTTCCCCTAAATCAAAACTTGAAAATTAAAAGACTCCTTAAATAATAAATAAGCAATGCTTTAGGAAACTAGTGGGAACTCCAGCACATGAAGAAAGAATTCAGATATGGGAGAGAGAAATGGCTGACCTTTGGCCATCTTGCTCTCCTTTCTTCAGGTGTGACCTACTGTGGTCACTATTCCTTTCTCTCTGACCTCTCTTCATCTCCAAGCTCAGTAAGAAACATCATCATTCAAATGGTCACAATCCTTTGTCTTCCCACTCTCGTGATTCCCCACAATGCACTGCCTGTGCTTTGCTTCTGTGGATGTCCTTCACTAAGACTCTGCTCTCCCCAAGGATGAATACTTAATTCCTTTCGTTCCCACGTACATGATTCTTTTACATATATTACAGCTGTCTACCTACCTATCAAAAGTCATTTTGACATGCTTGGTGAGTTATTTACAGTCTGCAGAGAAAAAAATTAAAAAAGAAAAAAGATAAACCCATACATAAACTAGGGCAGAGGAAAACTCCAAGGTGATTAGTCAGTGCCTAGCACAGTTGTAGAGTATGTCAGTTATGGTCTCTGTGGGAAACTAATGGCTCACTCAAATGGAATCCATTAAGGAAAGTTGACTAAAGGATCTATTTGCAACAACGTTGAGAGGGCTGAAGAAATGGGTAGTCAGATGTCTCCAAAAAGTAACAGAAATGTTCCCTTGGGAGTTTTTACTGTTACTGTCCTAAATGGGAAATAAGGGAGTTTTTAGTAGTACCCAGAGAAAGAACACTATAAGGAGAAGCACCCCAAAAAGTGGTGGACTTATTAAGGGAACTGACTGACGTATAATGTCCCAGCTTGCCACTCTCAGGCTTTTATTGTCCTTGGGTCTTTTTCAGTTCTTACTGGACAGTTCTTATGAAAGCCTAAGGACACTGATCCCTTGATACCATTGACAGGGGTACAGCACTGGAGCACAGAGCAGGATAGCTGCAGGAAAATGAATAAGAAGAAGTCTTCGATACAGAGTGTGTACTTCATGTTTAATTCTGCACCTAGCCAGAACACAGGAAGCATAATTGGTTCCAAAATAGCACTACATTTGTTACTAATGGTGTATCAGTAGTTTGGGAAAGCACAGACACTTGCAATAAATATCTCCCATGAGAACCTGGCAGAGTGACTTTGGTAACATTCCTTCTGTAGCATGCCTGTAGGTGCAACCCAGGGTTGAATACACTGAGCAGTTAAGAATTCTACAAGGTCGACCTTCCAGTTTCTATCTGTGGCAGGAAACCTCTGCCTGAGCCACCAGGGTTCCATACCCAAGCAGCACCGGGAGAAAGTCACCCTCCTAGGAGCGTGGAAAAGCCGTCAGTGTGGATAAGACAAACACCACTGCTTACCTGGACCTGGAGACCTCAGCTTGGGCCACAGGGCTCCAGGAGAGAGATGGTATCCCAGGAGTGCTGATACACCTTCGAGCATAGGCAAAACCACCACTTCTGTTCAAACTCACTGGATCAAGACGGACCCTTGCAGAGCCATCAAGACACAGGAACCAAGGGAGCATTGGGGACAAGATCCTTCTGGTTTCTGTCTGCACCCCAGAGCTGATCCTGTGCCACAGCT